>CM077151.1:124663969-125131565 GCA_039583875.1 Platanthera guangdongensis | reverse complement strand
TTGCATTACTCAGACTGTTATGCCCTTTTTTAGCGCCTCCCAATGATCCAACTTGAAAGTTCTTATTTCAAGATTAGCTGGTCACCTAGAGGTGGGTGAATAGGTGTTTAAATTTTTCTGAGTCTTTTTACTATCTGGTTGCTTTCTTTTATCTTTCAGATTATGGTGATCTAGAACTTGTCCTTAACACCTACAATTAATAAAAGAAAAACAAACACAAAAACAAGCACATAAGCATTTATAGTGGTTCCCCAAATTATGGTTGCATCCACTGTCCCTCCCACCTTTCTAATTGTTAAACAATGTCAAACTTTCCAAATATGCTCCTCAAATCTATACCTCTGGCCCTCAGCCTTACACTCAAAACTTCAGTAAGTTCCTACACTTAGTATCCTTTTTAGGATACCTACCTCAGAACCAATAGGTTCCTACCTTAGAGATCTACAGTGCTCCTACACTCAGTGACCTTCAAGCCACCTACCTCGGCCTAACACAAAGGCTTACAGCTCAGGCATCTCAGCCCTATAGTTTCAGGCACACAACCCTACTCTCAGAGTGCTGCAGCACTCCTACAGCTCAGTACCCAGCATGTACCTACCTCAGTTCCCTTCCAAGTGTTGGATCTTGTGGCCAACCTTAGAGGGGTGTGAATAAGGTTTGGAGAGTTAAGAAGAATTTAAAATATTTCTTTCCAGGAATTCGAGTTCTAGAAGCTACCGCAGCGAGTTAGATAGCTAACGCGTGGCGATAAGTCTATAAACTCATTTCCCTGTGCAGATCTGGGTCCAACATCTACTAACACCTAAATTCTTTAAGCAGCCACAACATACATACAAAATTGATCAACATAGAAATAAAAGATTTCATTACATGATTTCAAAATAACAATGGTTCTAGATGAGTACAGAAAGGTGAACTCTGTGATGCTGAATATCGAAGCGATGAGTAGAAACAAACTTTTGGTTTCTATATCGACCGCTCCTCCACTGACTGGTTGACTCTCTCCTTTTCCCTCCAGGAAAAGTCTTTGAGTCGGCACTTCACCTCCACATAAAAAAGGGTCTTAGAGAACCACTAGATCCTCCAGATCTAGACGTCCTTATACCCCGGACAATTTCCACGGAGTCCTACCCGTATTCCGACAACCCTTACCAGTCGATTTTCCTCTCCACAAGATTTTAAAAAACAAAAAATATAACAGGAATAAGAGATATAAATATTTAAAAGGATGAAGTTCTCCTCTTGAAGACTTCTTCGTAGAACGATCCTCGGCCGGTGCTTGAGATCTCTGTTTGATGGCAACAGGTCGACACTTCATATTCGATGTAGATGTTGGATTGTTGGAGTCTTTTGATCACGAGTGGGACGGAGATCACTATCGTTTTCTTCCAAGGAGACTTGTGGAATGAAGCGCAAGAAATAGAGTCTGAACCCTAGAAATTCACGAACTCTCGTCCTTCAAATTTCTCTGAATGTTAGGCATAGAAACCAAGGAGGCCTTTTATATGTCTTCATGAAAATACACTACCGCCGACGGTAAGACTAGCGCTCGACAGTAAGTTCGTACGCTTGTTGTGCGAGCTGTCGTCCAAATCTAGAATGCTATTTTAAACGAATATTTACCACTTTAATCATTGCTAGTGCCACACGGTTACTGCTACCGCTGTGCGGTAATATGGAGCGCGATGATTTAGAACAGTCGTGTCGAGTCGTCGAGAGGCTAGCACGGCGTAGTAACTTCTATCGCCTGCGGTAGAATAGAATGCATCGAAAGGTCCCGCCTGACGTTCATCGAGCACTGATGAGTCCTTTTAATATACCTATTTTCAGACTCATCGGGCTAGTTTTCACGCGGTTGCACTTCACTTTTAGTTCTTTACGTTTCTATTCATCTAATCTTTATTTCCATAGGAATGCACATTTATGCCCATGGTTGTGTATTTACCCTACCGCTGGGAGTTTTCTTCCCGAGAGCACAAACAATAAAAAATGACACTTCCTACCATAATGGGCCTTGAAGGTCTCCATTTGAATACTTTCCTGGTAGCTGTTGTTGTACGCAAACTCAATCAAATATAGGTGATCCTCCCACCTTTTGTCGAAATCCAAGGCACACATGTGAAGCATGTCTTCCATTCTCCTGTTGACTTTCTCGGTCTGACCATCCATCTGTATATGAAAGGTCATATTGAACTTCAGTTTTATCCCCAACGGTTGATGCACCAACCTCCAATCATTAGACATGAACCGCCCATCTCTGTCACTCACGGTACAATGGGGCATGTTGGATCCCTAGTTGATTTGGGCCAGGTTCACTGACTTAGGATGTGACCCATCTTGTATGTCCGGGGTCAAGTTGTGTCCTAGAGTCTGGGCTAAGTCCTTAGGTTTAATTTCAGATGGACCAGCTATCAACAAGACCTTCAGAGACTTCAGACTTAGAGGATTTCAAGACTAAGTCAAATGAGTTCGACGTTCGTCGAACTCAGCTCGACGAAAGGAGTTCTGCGCTCGACGATCGTGAGACAATTCTTTAGTGCTGAGCTCGACGAACCGTGTTATCTGTTCGACGAATATTGAGGTTCTTCATCAAGCCAAACTCGGGACAACTTCAAGATTTTTCTTCGTCCAGGTTCAAGCTTTGGTCGACGAATTGGATTCTAAGCTCGACGAACTTGGACCTCAAGTTCTCAGCTTCTCAGGTCGACGAATGCTATACTCTCTCGACGATTTCTGAACTCAGAGTATTTGTGTGGACACTTAGGGCATGTGTCGACACCAGACAATTCAATGTCGACACCAGAAGATTGTGTCAACACCAGGATTCAATGTCGACAACAGAAGATTTGTGTCAACACCAGGATTTCATGTCGACACCAGAAGTTTTGAGTCGACACCAAGTTCAATCAGTCGACACCAGGTTATGTCAACAATGGATACCAGCAGATGCAGAATATTTGTCTAAGTCCACAATCATTCTTCGCTCGACGAATTTGGATCTCAGCTCGACGAATACTGTCTTATAATGAAGATTGTCTGGTCGACAAACTCTCTCAAGCTCAGCTCGACGAACTCAAATTCAGCTCGACGAATTGTGTTCTCCGCTCGACGAATCCAGACTAGGTCTTCATCAGGTTTCTCATCCCGTTTCTTGGCGATGAATCCGGAGTTATTAATGTTAGGTCTTCTCGGAATGTTACCGTTAGAACGCGTATTGACTATGGACGATTACATGCCATTTTTCTATGGAACAGTTGGGGAAATCATTGATTGTCTCTTCCTTCCAAGGCCGACTGTAATTACTGCTCATTCATTCAAATTTTGAATGTTCTCAGTCAGTCAAGAAGAGACAGAGAAGAAAAGAAAAATACAACACAGTCAGTCATATAGTCACACAGAACAGCAAGCAATACAGACATTTTAGACAGACACTCTCAGATTGCACAGAAGAACAATCAACAGAAATCAAAAGTTCTCCTGCAATCAGCCTGACCAGAGAACATTTTTAAGGAGAAGAAGAACAATCAAATTCTATCAAGAGTCTTCTTCTTCCAACTCACAGGATAACTTCAAAGGACAACATTCATTCAATCTGTCAAAGGAGTTCCTGAAACAAATCCTAGTCCAGGCATTCTAGGTCTTTGAAGACCTATCACCCTGAAGCAGTGCTCCAGCCTTCCTGATTAATTCAAGATCTTAGGGGGAGCAAGATTTGCTACAATCAATCCACAAGTCTTCTCTCTGATTGTTGACAGAGAAGACACCATCTCTTTTACTTCCAATTCCTATACAGGGTTTTAAAATCCGTTCAAAATTATTCTGGTTGCAAGTCTCCTTCCAAAAGGCTTGAGCTTTTGGTTTTGAGCACCTGAACAAAAGCTCATTGGTGTCAGGCACCTGATCAAAAACCTGAGTGGATTCCTACCAGCGTGGTAGAAGAGTGGATGTACCCAGGTTAGGGAACCACCATAAAATTCTTGTGTCGTCTGGTTGCCCTTCCTTTTGTTTGGCTGTGATGTGCTGTGTTGTTTTGTGATTGTTTAGGTTGCTGTCTTTATTTTATTTTGTTTGCTTCCCTATTCACCTAGGAATACAACAAAAGTTGTGAAAAGTTCTAAGAAAGCACAATACTCTATTCACCCCCCCCCCCTCTAGAGTATTTCAGATCTAACCTGCACTTTCAATTGGTATCAGAGCCAGGTTAGTTAAAATAGCACACCTTAGTGGTTGCACAGGCTAACACATGAACCATAAAGATCCCACTTGTTAGATCTGCTTGTTTTCTTTTGTTATTAGACTTATCTCTTCACAGATATGGCCCAAAACAAAGATTATGCAAGCATCAGACCTCCAGTGTGCAATCTCAACAAGTTTGCCATCTGGAAGGCAAGAATCAGGTTATACATGAATTCTATTGATGAGGATATCTTTTCTGTTATCTTTACAGGAGTACCGCCAGCACCTACAGCTTCTACAGGCACTTCAACAAACATGACTGCAGTTCCTCCTCTAGAGAACAATGAAGCCTACAAGAAAGCCAAGATGGATGATGCTAAGGAAATGAATATCTTAGCCCAGACTATGTCAAATGACATATTCCAGAAGGTGGCTGAGTGCACCTCAGCCAAGGCCATTTGGAATTCCCTCAACCAAATGGTAGCTGGCTCTGCAGATGAAAGAAAGGACAGAAGATCCAATCTCATATCCCTGTATGAGAACTTTAAAAAGGATGAGAATGAATCAGTGGTAGAAATATACAACAGGTTGAGCACAATCATCTATGAGCTCAAAACCCTGGATAAGGACATCACCTTGACAGAGGTGAATGACAAGATATTGATGTGCTTCCCTAGCTCTTGGGATTCCAGAATCTGGCCAATCAAAGAAGCCAGAAGCCTCAATGAGATCTCAACTGAGTCTCTACTAGGAAAATTGAAGTCCTATGAGCAGCTGATAAAATCCAGAGAAGCAGCAGAACAGAAGGCAACAACTCCAGTTAGGAAGGAGCACAACATAGACTTCAAAGCATCTGAAGAAAGTTGGACATCAACTTCAAATGAAGAGCTCATGAGCCTCTTTGCCAAAAGGTTCTACAAGATGGCAAGGAAGGACTTCAGAAGGAAATCATCCAGACAGGATGATAAGCCCAAGTATGGCAAGACACCAACCAAGGAGGTTGTGTGCTTTGTTTGCAGAAATCCTAGACACTACATCTCAGAATGTTCAGAAAACCAGAAGAAAGACAAGAGTAGAGAAAAAGATTCCAGGAGAAAGCATAGCAGCAGACCCACCTCCTCCAGCAAATATAAATAGAAGAACAAGGGATTTGTTGCTGAGACTTGGAGTGACACATAAGAAGAAACATCTTCCTCCAGTTCAAGTGAAGAAGAGGAAGAAGCTAGATCCAAGGAGGTGTGCCTAATGGCAATTGATGCCTCCAGGAGTAATTCTGGATCAGAAGAAGATTCTGAAGATGAAGCTGCCTCAGACTCAGAGGCAGATCAGGTTATTTCTAGCTTTGACTTTAGTTCTGATTTATTTAAAGCTGAATTCAAATCTATGTGCATAGACTTAATCAACTCAGAAAAGGAAATAAAAATTCTTAGAGAAAGACTAGGAAATCTTGAATCTATAAATTCAGAAAACATAAAGCTAACAGACCAATTAACCTTAGCTAATGATCAAATAATTAAAATAAAATCTGAATTATGCGAGGCCAAGCAACTTGAGAAATCTCTAAATGGGAGAAGCCTCAAGCTAATGGACATCACAAGCACAGTGAATGCTAGATTAAATGGCAAGCTGGGCTTGGGTGCTTCATCATGCTTACCCACCATAGTTAAGAAAAATATTATTTCAACCCCCATCAAGTTCATATCTGCAAAGGGAAAAGAAAAGTTAATAGACAAACCAATGTCAGAAAACAATCCTAGACCCATAGACAAGAGAAACAGAAATCTGAAACAGCAAATAAAAACAAAGTTCAGCAGCATTCGTCGAACTCAGATCAACGAAATGTAGCTAGTTCGTCGAACCCAGATCGACGAACGCTGAACACAAAATTCAGATATAACAATTCGTCTAACTGCGATCGACGAACTGTGTATGGTTTGTCGAGCAGAGGTCGATGAACTTGGGGCGCAGAAAATGACTATTGTCATTGTCTGAGCAGAGGTCGACGATCTCATCCCTATTTGTCGAACTCTGGTCGATGAACTTACAATAATTCGTCGAACCCAGAAAGACCAAACCTAAACCACTTCTCTTATAGATACTCTAAGCCAATTAACAAGACATTTAATCCAGTAGCTGATTGGGTAATTCCACCTAGGAGATACCACCCTTTAGGTTATAAATCTCAACCTGCTTTATCAGTTATTCCAGCTTTACTTTTCAACAAAACAAAGGACCCGGGCAAGGTAAAGGACCTGGGTCAAGAACAATTGAATTTTGTTTTTCCTTGCAGGTACAGGTGAAGAGCTGTCCAATGGTAAGTCAGACATGGTACTTGGACAGTGGTTGCTCCAAACACATGACAGGCAGCAAGGGCAATCTATCCAATTACAAGCCCAAGCTAGGACCAAAGGTGATTTTTAGAGATTCCAACAGTGGTCAATCAGAAGGATATGGAGCAGTCAAAATTGGATCAGTGACTTTCAAAAAGTAACATATGTAAGAGGACTCAAACATAACCTTATATCCATAAGTCAATTATGTGATGAAGGTTATCAGGTATATTTTAACTCTACTTCCTGTTCTATTATTGATAATAAAAAGAAAATTGTTTTAATTGGACTTAGACAAGGTAACATATATTTAGTAGATTTTATATAACACCCCCTATTCGTCACATAGCATAAAACAGTAGGTCCGGTCGGGGCCCGACGCCGTATGCCACAGACAGACCGGGTGGTTACTTATGGAAACCATCCAACCAATCTCAATGTCCTACACAGAGCATTCTAGCGGAAGCAGTTTATAAAAGTTATAAATAAGAACCCAGCATCAAAGCACGAATGTCCACTAATACATAATAGGAATGTTATACAAAATACCCAAAACAAGCCTTGAGGCCTTACAAAATGTTTCACTTGAATATTACATGTTTTACAAACCACGGCACGCAGGCCGGTCATACATGAATAAAACAGTAAACACTTCCATTTGGGCCTTCGAGGGATGGCTTCGCAAAAAGGGGCTTTAGCCCGCTATTGACCGCTTGGTCCAGCTGCACCTGCAAGCAACAAACCACCGCATGGTGGCAAAACAAGGCAACGGTCAGCAATGCTGACCAAATTATAATGATCCCGCCCCCAACTCGGGGCGGCGATGCTCCTTCCCTGCATTTCATTAGCATAAGCGAGCAATTTATATCAATAGCCAATTCATCACAGACGTTGGCTCTCACGGCCACACACCCCGTGCTCTCAGGGCACATTCTCGGTGAACCGGTCGATGTCACGTCAATTAAAGCCATTGACATTCCGGACTCACCACCGCCTCTTGGACGGCCAAACCTATGAGCAATTTATCTTCCTGGCCTGGGTCACGACAATTTAAGCCATTGACCGCCGAAGACCCTAATCTATGCCAACGGCAAGTGCCATGTAACCTTAGGTCTCTTTAACCCGAATGACATAGATATGGGTACGGTTCCATCTAACCAGTGCTCACGTCGCAACGACAATTTAAGCCATTTGCGCGGGTCAAACTTCCGACGAGTCCCATTACCATCACAAGTCACGTAACCCGGTTATGCTCAAGTTGGTTCTCAAGCCACCAAGTTGGCAAGATCTCGTATCCGCCCAGTTTTCCGGGTGCACCTTTGGTTTAGTCCCCAAGGCTCCCTGCTGCAATCTACCGCGTAGAAAACCCGAAAAACAACCAATAGCACGGAGTCTTCTCCGGCATTATGCAATGCAACATCACCGATCCAGACCAACAAGTCCGGGTAGGCTTCACACATCATGCATATGTCCGTTCTCGCTTACGGACTCTAAACAACGGGTACTTCACATATCTACCCGAAGGAACGCCTCCAACTCTCTGCAAACTCGCGAGAGCGGGCTTCCTATGCTAAGAAAGAGAGCTACTCATGCTCAAGATGAGGATCGTTACCCTTGCGTTCCTCTTTGGCGCCATGGAAAAGTAATCGGATGAAAACCACCGCACTAGCGTTGCCTCCGTGGATCCGGAGTCGGCTCGCGATTCGGAGCTCCGAAGCTCCTCCAATGGCGGGATCTAGCTCCTTCTTCCTCCCTTGGCTCTCCTCTCTCTCTAAGGCTTTAGAAAGAGAACACTTAAGAAAAAGTGAGGGTTTTGAAAGCCCAAACCCGGGTATATCCCTTCAGGAAAAACCCCCAGCCATTGGATCTCAAAATAAGGAAACGAACGGCTTTGATTCGGGACTGAAATGCCCAATCTGGACGGAACACGGCCTGGCACACGCCCGTGTCCAGGGCCATGTGCCTCATTCGCCGTCAAAATCGGCTCGCCTGGAACCTCACACGGGTATCGAACACGCCCGTGTTCGAGCTGACACGCCCGTATTCCACCTGACACGGCCGTGTGGCCGGCCGTGTACCCCATGATTTTTCCCCAAAATCAACCCGAGCACTGCACGGGTTCTAGGACACGCCCGTGTCCCTACCCATGTCACCTCAACACGCCTGGACCCCAGACCGTGTACACGGTCTCGACATTTCGTCGAGCGAAGATCGTCGACCTGATGACACGGCCTTGGACACGCCCGTGTCCTAGGCCGTGTGCCTTGTCTCGATGAATCGTCGAACGAATCTCGTCGACTCCCCGGGACGATCGTCGAGACAGGTCGACACGCCCTGCGACACGCCCGTGTCGTAGGCTGTGTGCCTTGTCTCGACGCATCGTCGAGCGAATCTCGTCGACTTCGCGCCTAAGTGTCGACACGGGTCGACACGCCCTGGGACACGCCCGTGTCCCAGGCCGTGTGCCTGCTGCCAGAACCCAAACTGGCCCAAAACGCCCCCCCTTCGCTCCTTTGAGTTTCGGGGCGTTACAACTCTCCCCTCTTAAAAGAATTTCGCCCACGACGAATTACATAAAGGAAAGACATGTATAAAACCAAAATTTGTACCTGAGCGGAACAACTCCGGATACTCGTCAAGCATAGTCTGCTCTCGCTTCCAAGAGAGCTCCTCACGACCGCAATTGTCCCACCGGACCTTGACCATCCTGATCTCTTTATTGCGTAGTCGCTTGACCTCCGAGTCCTCAATCCGCACGGGCTTGACCTTTGTCGTTATCCCACTATCCACCGACATTTGATCGACCGCGATCACTTGCGTAGGCTCTTGCACCGCCTTTCGAAGTACCGAAATATGGAATACATCATGTAAACCACTAAGCTCCACTGAAAGCTTCAGCCTATAGGCCGCTTCACCAACTCGCTCCAGAACCTCAAACGGTCCAAGGTATCTTGGGCTTAGCTTTTTCAATCGCCGCACCCGCGAGACACACTTGAACGACTTGATCTTTAATTATACATAATCGCCCACAGCGAACTCCACGTTCCTGTGCTTGGCATTATAGTACTTTGCTTGCCGGTCCTGAGAGATAAGAAACCTCTCCCGAGTGGTTCTCACCAAAGAAGTAGTATCATCCACTTCCGATCGCTTATACAACTTTGACTCACCCGTTTCTAACCAAGACAACGGCGTGCGACATCTTCTACCATATAGGGCCTCGAAAGGCGTCATCTGAATACTCGCTTGGTAGCTATTGTTGTAGGCGAACTCCACCAAATATAGGTGGTCTTCCCATTGCTTTCCAAAATCCAAGACACACATGCGAAGCATGTCTTCTATGGTTCGATTGACCCTCTCGGTCTGCCCATCCGTTTGCAGATGGAAGGCTGTGCTGAATTTCAGCTTTGTTCCCAACATTTGCTGCACCAGCCTCCAATCATTGGACGTGAACCGCCCATCTCGGTCACTCACGATTCTGCGGGGCACACCATGAAGCCGTACTATGTTATCCACATAAAGCTTTGCCAACTTCTCCACCGGATCATCCTTCCTATGCGGAATAAAATGCGACACCTTTGTCAATCGATCAACAACCACCCAAATGGCGTCGTTCCCCTTTTGCGACCTTGGCAAACCGTGCACAAAGTCCATAAAGATGTCGTCAAATTTCCACTCCGGAATAGGCAAGGACTTAAGAAATCCTCCCGGCTTTTGGCACTCCGCCTTTACCAAGGCGCAAGTTTGGCACTTCGCTACGTATAGTGCCATATCCTTCTTCAAACCCGGCCACCAAAACAGTTTCTTCACATCACGGTACATCTTCATGCTCCCCGGGTGAATCGAGTACTTGGTATGGTGTTCCTCGTACAACAACTCCACCCACAAATTTCCCACACTTGGGACGCACAAACGACCGTCTTTCCAAAGCAACCCGTCCTCCACGACGAATTGGGAATTTGACCCATCCAGAGCCTCTACCATGAATTGCTTCATATGAGCATCCATATCCAAAGCCTGCCGAATACGATCAGCCAGGTCATATTGGACTCCAGTCCAATTCAGAACTGCTTCAGCACTTGATTGCCTGTCCACACAAACAATCTCCAACGCCTCCAACTCTCGCACCAACCGCTCATCATGCACCGATAGCCAATTGGCTTGAGCTGGGGCTCGGCGACTCAACGCGTCCGCAACCGCATTCCCTTTGCCAGGCACGTAATGGATCATGAACGTATAGTCCCCCAGGAACTCCATCCATCTACGCTGCCGCATATTCAGATCCTTCTGATCAATAAGATACTTCAGGCTCTTGTGATCAGTGTAGATATCAATCTTCACACCGTACAAGTAGTGTCTCCACAGCTTCAAGGCAAAAATCACGGCCGCTAACTCCAAGTCATGGACCGGATAATTCCTCTCATGCACTTTTAGCTGTCTCGAGCCATAAGCTATTACACTTCCGTGTTGCAGTAGCACGCAACCCAAACCGCTGCCTGAAGCATCGCTATACATCTCATAGCCTTCGGTTCCACATGGCGAACTCAGCACAGGCGCCGTGGTCAACCGACACTTCAACTCCTCAAAAGCTCGCGCGCACTCCGGCGTCGAAATGAACTTATGCTCCTTCCTCGTCAAAGTAGTGAGAGGTAACGCTATCCGCGAGAATTTCTCTACGAAGCGCCTATAATAGCCGGCAAGCCCCAGAAAAATCCGGACTTCCGCTACAGTAGCAAGCTCAGGCCACTCCCGTATCGCAACAATCTTCGCCGGATCCACAACAATACCCTCTCCACTCACTATATGACCGAGGAACGCCACTGAGGATAGCCAAAACTCGCACTTCGAGAACTTGGCATACAACTGATTTCTCCTTAGCGTCTCCAACACCAAATGAAGATGCTTGAAGTGATCTTCCTCACTTTGCGAGTACACGAAAAATATCTTCGATGAAGACGATCACGAAATGGTCCAAGTACTCCCTGAAAGTCCTGTTCATCAAATCCATGAACACTGACGGCGCATTAGTCAGCCAAAACGGCATGACCGTAAACTCATAATGCCTGTATCTCGTACTAAATGCTATCTTCGGGATATCACTCTCCCTTATCCGCAGCTGATAGTACCCAGCCTTGAGATCCAACTTCGAGTACACCGTCGACCCGACTAACTGATCAAAAAGATCATCAATTCGGGGGATTGGGTACTTGTTCTTCTCAGTCAGCTTGTTGAGCTCCTGATAATCAATACATAGCCTCAAGCTTCCGTCCTTCTTAACAAAGAGGACCGATGCGCTCCAAGGCGAAGAACTCGGGCGCACATACCCTTGCTCCAACAACTCTTGCAGTTGAACTTTCAGCTCCGCCATTTCCTTAGGCGCTAGCCGATACGGAGATCGTGACACAGGCTTTGCACCTGGCACTAGCTCGATCGTAAAATCTATCTCCCGCTGAGGCGGGGCTCCAGGAAGATCCGCGGGGAACACATCAGGGTATTCCGATACCACCGAAATACAATCCAATGCGGGATTTGGCTTTGCAACCTCCACTAGTGTAAAGAACAGTTCTACACCAGCACGAACCGCCTTCACCACCTGAAGAGCAGACATCAACGTCTTGCTCGACCCCTTTAAGCCCGTAAAAGTCATCTCACGACTCGCTCCCAGCTTAACTTCCTTGCTACCGCAATCTATATGGGCCTGCTGCTCCGAGAGCCAGTCCATGCCAAATATGACGTCGAACTCCACTAACGGAAGTAAAGACGCCCGCAGGTCGAACTCCTGCTCCCCAATACGAGTCTTAACATCGCAGATCCTATCCACTCGCATCGAACACCCATTGGGCAACAACACATCCAACTTATCCTTCGCCATCGAAGAAGGGACTCCGATGCGTGATATAAATCCTTCGGACAAGAAGGAGTGTGAGGCTCCCGTATCGAAGAGTGCTCGTGCCGGATTTTCACAAATCAATACAAATCCTAAACAAGCAGTGGTAAGGTAACATGCGCATAACAAGTATTTAAAGAAATTGACTTGCTATAAATTAAACCGTACCTGTCACCACATCAGCTTGTTTGATGGCCTCCTGTTGGCTAAGATTGTAGACCCTTGGTTGGGCCGGAGCATAATGGGATGCGGTCGACTCCACCGCCTTTCCCTTTTCTTCATAAGTAGCTCCCGGCCTCCTCTCGGACTTAGGACGTCCGCTCCAACAGTCACGGGCAAAGTGCCCCATCTTTCCACAAGTAAAACACGCGCCCGGAGTCCGACTCGTAGTCGCCCCATAAGCACCAGAAGGAGCTGGACCCGAAGTCCTATGTTTCTTGAAAGCCCTCCGATAGCCAGACTTTGAAGTAGTCGGCAGTTTAAATTCAGATTTTCTATCACCCAAGCCTTTCTTTGCTTGCACATTCTTCATGTCCTTTTCGAAGGACCGGGCAGTATTGACCAAGGTTAAGAAACCCTGCGTCATCGGCCCCGAAAGTAGTAGTCTCAACTCATCTCTCAATCCTTCGTAAAAGCGATTAGTTTTGCGCTCCTCATTCACGATGGTGGATCTAGCATAACGACTCAGACGAGTAAACTCATGGAGATATTCATCCACGCTCCTCTCACTGTTGGATACATTGGTCTAAATGTACCTGATTTGAAGAAGCCTCACCCAACTCAATGATATACATCAAAATGTATTTGATGTATTTTGAGTTACCTTGTGCAGGTTAAATATTTGCAGGAAATGATGAAAAAGTTTCTAAGTCCATGTGTCGACACCCAGAGGGAAAGTGTCGACACTTATGAAGACTTGTGTCGACACCCAGGCAAGCAGTGTCGACACTTGGAGTCATTATGTCGACACCAGGGATGCTGAGTCGACACCAGACAGAAAGTGTCGACACAAGGAGCTGTGTCGACACTCAATGAAGAAAAGCCAGTAAAGCTGTATCGACACTTAACAGTTGTGTCGACACCCAGTAAAGCTGTGTCTACATCAGAAAGTGTCGACACTTGGAGCTGTGTCGACACTCAGCAAAAGTCAGCAGAGACTAAGTACAAGTGTTGACACTCAGAACAATGTGTCGACACTTAGCAGAAGAGTCAACACTGGAAGTAAGTGTCGACACCCAGAACAATGTGTCGACACTTAGCTGAAGACTCAACACTTGAAGAAAGTGTCGACACAAGGAGCTGTGTCGACACTTAGCAAAGAACAGCAAAGCTCAAGAATATTCTAAGTACAAGTGTCGACACTATGGAAATGTGTCGACACTTAGATGAAGTCTCGATAGAAGAAGAAAGTGTCGACACCCAGAGCAATGTGTCGACACTCAACAAGTATCAACACTGAAGACTTGTGTCGACACCAAGAAGCAGTGTCGACACTTAACAGATTCAACACATGAAGATGTGTCGACACAAAGGAGATGTGTCGACACTTAGAAGAATTCAGCAAAATTCTGAAGAACAAGTACTTGTGTCGACACTCAATTTCAGTGTCGATACATGAAGAAGAAGCAGTGTCGAGATAAAGAATCAGCAACACAAGGAGTTGTGTCGACACCTTGTAGACTAGTGTCGACACTTAGACAACATGTGTCGACACTTGGTCTATAAGTGTCGACACTTAAAGACAGAAAGTCTCGACACTTACAAACAGTTACAGTTATTTCAAGAACTGATTGTATGACTTGACAGCTGCCATTCCAGCCGGTCTACAGCACTTGTCAGAGTTGTCAGAATTCAGTTATGGACCGGACCAGCCGGTTACCATAAAGAAGAAGGCCTATAAATAGGCTTATACTGTCTACAGAAGACAAGATTGATCAACAAGTTATTGAAGAGATTGAACACAAGTCCAAGTTCAGATTTAAAGAAGATCTAGCTATCATGTGAAGATCTAAGAAGTTGGAGAGAGAGAGCTCCATCCAAGAAATCAGCCATTGGAACTAGGCTGAGAAGAAGGGTTCAGATTTATTCTGGATCTTAAGAAGCAGGGATCAAGGATCAACTGCAGAAGGAGTCAGTCTTATTCTACTTTCAAGAAGCTTTGAAGAAAGCTAAGTCAGATTGATTCCAGCTGAGTTCTTCCAAGAACTCATTAAGAAACTCACAACTCCGCTCTCTTGTCTTTGGGTTGCTGAGTTAACAATTGTTATATACATTTTATCTTGTAGGATCCTTTGGATCTGAGTTTTCGTAAGCCTGTAATTATAAAGGCTGAGTGTAGGGCTTGAGAGCCTGAGTGTAGGAGATAGAAATCTCTGAGTGTAGGCCTTGGTGGCTGAGTGTAGGCCTGGGTGGCTGACTGTAGGCCTTTGTGGCTGAGTGTAGGCTTTGTGGAAAAGCTGAGTTGTAGGGCCTTGGGCCTGAGGTGTAGGAACCAGTTTGGGTTCTGAGATAGTGGAGAAGTTTGGCCGAATCTAGTACACTGCTAGATAGGCGAAGGGGGAAAGTGGATGTACCCAAACCTTGGGGAACCACTATAAATCTGTGTGTCTTCTGTGTGTTGTGATTTGCTGTGAATGCTGTGTGATTGCTGTGCAAAAGTAGATTAGATTCTGTGTTATAAACTGATTGCTGCCATAAAAAGTTAAAAAAAATTGGTCACCTATTCACCCCCCCCCCTCTAGGTGTTTAGGTACTATATCTTTCAAGTGGTATCAGAGGGAGGTTACTCAAAAAGGACTAACAGTCTGAGGAGATCCTGATTGGCAGATTCAGTCTAAGTCAAATTACAGATTCAAGAAAATCAAGAACCATGGGTTCCTCTGAGAATCACAAGGAATTGGGATCCATGAAATTACCTCTATGTAGGAAAGAGATATTTGGGATCTGGAAGGAAAGGGTAAGGCTGTTTATGGAAGCCTCAGACCCTAGGATTTACATCACAGTCAAAGAGGGGCCATATGTGCCCATAAAGATATCAGTTCTAGATGCAAATCAGAGAACACCAAAGGATTTCTCTGAAATGACAAAGGATGAGATTGTCCTAGCCACCATGGACAAAAGGGCTCAAAACATTATAGTGAGTGTCATAGATGATGCAACTTTTCAGAATCTAATACACTGTAAGACAGCCAAAGAGATGTGGGATACCCTTATTGTGTATATGGAAGGATCTGAAGAAGTTAGGCAAGACAGAAAATCCTTGCTAAATAAAGAGTATGAAAGTTTTAGACAAGGAAAGGGTGATAGCATAACTGAGTGCTATAAGAAGTTTTACAGGATAGTGAATGAACTCATGTCTTATGGAAGAGAGTTCAGTAATTATGAACTAAATGACAAGTTCCTAAGGTCCCTAACTAAAGATTGGGACACCAAGATCTGTTCCATTAGATAAATGGCTAAGTTGGGAGAAATTCCTCCACCTACACTATTTGGTAAATTGTTGTCATATGAAATGCAGTTGACAGTGAGGAAAGAGGAGGAGAAATCAACAAGAAATGAACATAAGGAAAGAACTGTATCTTTCAAGACAGAAGCCCCCAGAAAGTACAGGAATAAGTCACCAACTCCACCTCCAAAGGTAGCTGAATCAGAGTCAGATGAGTCAGTCACACAAAATCTGAAAGCAGTGAAAGTGATGAAGACTTTGCTGCCTTCACTAGACATTTTCAGAAGTTCTTGAAGAAGAAACAGTGGAGGACAAGTCCTTCTACTTCACAGGGAAAAGAAGACTTCTATCAGAACAAAAAGGCTTCAAAGAAGGACAGGAAGAGGACTAAATCTAGCAAGGCAACTGTTTCAAAAATAGTGTACTATTGCTGCAACAGACAAGGCCATGTTGTTGCAGATTGTCCAGAAAAGAGAAAGGAGTCTACTGACAGGAAGAAGACTCATTTCAAAGGCAAGAAAGAGAAGTCTTTTGTTGCCAAGAAGGAGAAAACTCTGTCAGTTATTTCTTCTTCAGAAACTGAGTCAGATGCTGAGGCATACATAGGGCTGTTTGCTGAAGAAGAAGAAGAAGAATTCATGCAGATTATGGATTCTATATATGAGCAAGAAGATTGTCAGTGCCAAGGACTGATGGCATTGACTGACAATGACAAAATCCTGGAGCAGCCAGGACCTAGTAAGGTACAAAGTTCATCTTTAAGTTCAGTTTCTTGTGCCAGTACAGAATCAGATTCATTATCATCTAGTGATGAGAGTGTATCTGAGTCTGAGGAAGATATTCATCAGCTGATAGATGAATATAAAGTACTGTTGCAAGATTATAAGAAGAGCAAATCCCTAGCCAAAAGTCAGGCAAAGGAAATTGCTGATCTCAAAGCTGCTGCAACAGATTCTGAGAAGTTATTTGATCAAAAGCTTAATGAGATAGCCAGGCTGAAGCACATAACAGTGATTCAGATGGGTACTATATCATTTAAAAATGATCAAATCAAGAGTCTGGAGATTAATCTTCAGAAGGAGAGAGAGCTTGTTGCTAGGTTTTCTAAACCTAAGTCAGTGCTACCTTTAATTGATGAATTTGTTCATCACAAAGGCAAGGCTGGACTGGGTTTTATTAAACCTGCAAGGACTGAGCAGTCCAAGTCCAAGGGCAAAGCCCCAACATTCAACAAGTCAGCTGTAGATAAGACAGCAAAGACAGTAGCTAAGCAAAGGTACAATAAGTTTGAATGTTGGTGCTGTGGCAAGGTTGGCCACTTTACAATGGACCGTTGGCACAATGCTAGTGCCAAAGTGTGTAGCAAACTGCCTATTGGAAAACCAGTAGGTAGCTTTGTCAGGTTGCAAACTAACAAGTACCAAGGACCCAAGAATACTTTGGGTTCTAAGGTTCATTAATCTGTTTTGCAGGTGAGTCCAAGTGGCCATACCCCAACATGGTACTTGGACAGTGGATGTTCCAGACATATGACTGGAACTAGGGGACTACTAAGGGACTACATTCCAATCAAAGATGGTCCAAAAGTAACCTTTGGTGGTTCTGAAAAAGGAATCATCAAAGGATTTGGTAACATTTCTAGTAACTTGGTTACCATTACTCAAGTGGCTTATGTTAAAGGGTTGAAACACAACCTAATAAGTATAAGTCAATTAAGTGATGTAGGGTATGACATCTCATTTGTTAAAAATGGTTGTCATATCAAGAGGTCAACTGATCAAGAGATCATTTTGACAGGTTATAGAAAGAGGAATGTCTACTGCCTAGACATTATGTGTGAGACCAATGGTTCTCAAGTGTGTCTGTAGCTGATGAGACAGTCTCTCATTATGTCAAATGGCACAAGAGGCTTGCCCATCTTAACTACAAGATAATTGACAAACTCTTTAGCAAAGAGTTAGTGAGGAATGGTCCTCAAGTTAAGTGTGTTAAAGATGGTATTTGCTCAGCTTGTCAAAAGGGCAAGCAGACTAGATCCATCTTTAGAAGCATAGAAAACAAAGATGCTGTGAGGTGTTTATACCTCTTGCATATGGATCTCTTTGGTCCAATGCCAGTTCACAGCCTAGGTAGGAAGGTCTATACCTTTGTAGTTGTAGATGACTACTCAAGGTTTTCCTGGGTGTTCTTCTTAAGACAGAAATCTGAAACACCCAATGTCTTCTATAGGTTTGTTAGACAAATTCAGAATGAACTAAATAGTACAGTGGTCAAAATAAGAAGTGACCGTGGTACTGAGTTTCAGTCTGATAGCATGACAAAACTATGTGAAGACTTTGGGATATTTCAAGAGTTTTCTTCACCTAGAACACCTCAGCAAAATGGCATTGCTGAAAGGAAGAATAGGACCTTGATTGAGGCAGGTAGAACCCTATTAAGTGATACATCACTGCCAGAATATTTCTGGGCTGAAGCAGTTAACACTGCATGCCATGTTATAAATAGGGCTACCATCACTAAAAGCCTAAACAAGACCCCCTATGAAGTTGTGAAAGGCAGGAAACCAAACCTATCCTACTTCAGGATCTTTGGTTGCAAATGCTTCATACTTAACAATGGAAAGTCTTACTTAACTAAGTTTGCTGCCAAGTCCCAAGAGGGAATTTTTGTTGGGTACAGCAATAACAGTAAGGCTTATAGAGTCTACAACTTGTCTACACAAGTTGTAGAAGAAACTGTACATGTAGTATTTGATGAGACTAAACTTATTAATAATGAGTTGTCTAGTAGTGTATACAGCCCCACAGGTTTAACAAAGAAGATGGACAAGCTCACTTTAGAATAAGAATCTACTGCAAGACAGCAAGTAGAAGACAGTGGCTGTTGTCCTGGGGGAGAACTACATGTACCAAATGCAGAAGAAGTACAAGGAGTACAGCAAGATGATGAAACTGAAGAGGTTCAACCAGAAGTCAGGATGCCTCCAGCCAATAGGCATCTTAGAGATCATCCAGTTGAGCAGATTATTGGAGATCCAAGACAAGGGGTACAAACAAGGAGCAGAAACATGAATGCAGCAGTCTACTCCAGCTTTCTATCCCAAGTTGAACCTAAGAAGTTTGAAGAAGCCATACTAGATCCACAATGGACTGAAGCAATGCAAAAAGAGCTTAATCAGTTCATAAGGTGCAAGGTCTGGGAACTTGTTCCTAAACCTAAAAACCACAATATAATAGGAACCAAGTGGATCTACAGGAATAAGATGGATGAACAAGGGGTCATCATTAAGAATAAAGCAAGACTGGTTGCTAAAGGATATAGGCAAGAAGAAGGTATTGACTTTGATCAAACCTTTGCTCCAGTAGCTAGACTGGAAGCCATAAGGATGTTTCTTGCCTATGCAACCTATCAAGGATTCAAAGTTTACCAAATGGATGTCAAGTCAGCATTTCTGAATGGTAATCTTAAAGAAGAAGTCTATGTGGAACAGCCTTCAGGTTTTGTTGATTCAACTCTACCTCATCATGTCTATAGACTTAGGAAAGCTTTATATGGGTTAAAGCAAGCCCCTAGGGCTTGGTATGAAACCCTATCTAGTTTCCTCATTGAGAACAAGTTCTCAAGGGGGAAAATAGATAAGACTCTATTCCTTAGGGAATCTAGAGGCAAAGTTATACTAGTCCAAATATATGTAGATGACATCATATTTGGGTCTACTGAAAGCAGCCTTTGCAAAAAGTTTGCAAAACTTATGCAAGGTCAATTTGAGATGAGTAGTATGGGAGAGCTGAAGTTTTTCTTGGGTCTCCAAGTTAAACAGACTGAGAATGGTTTATCCATATGTCAGTCCAAGTTCACCCTAGAACTCATAAGGAAGTATGGTATGGATTCATCCAGCACCATGAAGACTCCTATGGGGTCAAGTATGTCTCTTAGCAAGGATGATGCAGGGAAACCTGTAGATGAAACCTTGTATAGAGGGATAGTTGGCTCCCTATTATACTTGACTGCAAGTAGACCAGATATCATGTATGCTACATGTGTCTATGCAAGGTATCAAGCCTGCCCTAAAGAGTCTCATTTGATAGCAGTCAAAGGAATATTGAGATATCTAAAGGCCACTCCCTATCTAGGCCTCTAGTACCCTAGGAATAGGGATTTTGAACTAACAGGTTATTCAGATGCAGACTTTGCAGGATGCAAAGAAGATAGAAAAAGCACTACTGGAACCTGTCAATTCCTAGGTGGGAGACTAATTTCATGGAGTAGCAAAAAGCAAACCAGTGTGGCTATCTCCACTGCAGAGTCAGAGTATGTGGCTGCAGGAAGTTGCTGTGCTCAACTTCTGTGGATACAACATCAGCTTGAGGACTATGGATTTCAGGTAAGTAGAACTCCACTCTTCTGTGATTCTACTAGTGCTATTTCAATAGCCAATAATCCTGTATCCCATAGTAGAACAAAACATATTGAAATTAAATATGATTTTCTTAGGGAGCATGTAGAAAGAGAAGATATTTTACTTGAATATGTTAAGACAGATGAACAACTAGCTGATATGTATACTAAGCCCCTAGAAGAAGCTAAGTTCAATAGGTTTAAGATTGAACTAGGAATGATAAACTTAGAGTAAGTTTACAGAATTGAAATTGGCTAAGTAAAAAGGTGTCGACACATAGAGATATCTGTGTCGACACAGAAAGTAGGTGTCGACACTTCAGGAAAAAGGTGTCGACACATCTAGAAAGTTAGTGTCGACACTTCAGAATATTAGTGTCGACACATGACAAGTTGGTGTCGACACAACCAAAGTGGTGTCGACACTTAAGTTTTACTCAGAATTTTCTAAGTAAAGTCTCGACTATGTGTCGAGTTGTGTGGTGTCGACGCATAAACAAGTGTCGACACATAAAAACTATTGACTAAACTTGTGTCGACACATATGTGTCGAGACATTATAAGTCAGTGTCGACACTTATTGCCAGTGTCGACACAATTTAAGTTAGCTGTCCCGCCTGTTCATCTTCAAAATTAGAAAGGTATAAATAGGGTTTTGCCTTAGTTTGTCGACACGCTTTCAAAGTTTCGAGACCAAACTTCTGTGTCGACACCTCTCTTCTCTCAAGACAAATTCTACAAACCCTAATGGCAGCTAAGCTGGAAGAGAACGTCAACGAAGGATACGAGCTGGTACGCGGTGCTTTCAATGATGCTGATCAAGAAATCCAGACTGTCGTAACCCTAGTAGTCGATTCAGGATTAGAATATCTTGTTTCTAAACCTACTAAAATCTGGAAGAAAGAGGTACTAGAATTTCTCAGTGGAGCAAAGATAGACGAAACTGGATTCAAAATCAAATCCAGGGTTCATGGTGAGAAGGTGAAGGTGTCACCTAAAAGTCTGAGGAAGATTCTACAGCTACCAAGAATTAAAGTGGAAGATGAGGTTACAGTTACAAAGACCAGGGAAGCTCTAACCTGGTGTGGACTGGATCCTAAGATGAAGCTTGGATCAGTGTTTCTTAGAAAAGGCATAAACAATCAAGGGAAATTCCTCTCAGAGATTGTTGGCAAAGTCATACTCAGCAAGCCAGGAGGGCATGACAGAGTGTCTGCCCATATGTTTAGCATAATGACAAGGATAATCTTCACTCTAAAAACTGACTGGTCTATGGTAGTTTATGAGAAGATTAAAGAAAGATTGAAGAAGCCCAACCTGGGCAGGATTTTAAGTCTTTACCTTGCTGGTGTAATACCTGAAGTTATGAGTACAGCTGCTGGAAGCAAAATAAATCATACGAGAAAAATGGACATGAGGTTGTTCTCTAGATGGGACAGGGTGTTGACTAAGGAGATGCCAACCCCTGAGAAGATAGTTTCTGAGAAGGAGATTCCATTAAAGAAGAAAAGGAAGACTGCTCCAGTGGCACAAGAGTCCACTAGCAGCTCTAAAAGTGAAGAGCATGTTGTCTTCTCATCTGATGAGAATGTAGAAGAGCCAGCAGTAAAATCTCCTGCTCCTCAAGATGATGCTGAGATCCAGGGGGAGCTACCTCAAGCTAGCCCCATACATAAGGATCAAATCCAGGGGGAGCTTCCAGTTGTAGATGAACCCACTACACTGGAAAGTGAACAAGAAACAAACATTATCCTAGAGGTAATCACTGGACTCAATACTTTAGAATTTCCTATGGAAGATACTGATTTATCTGATGTTCATCAGCAAACTCAGCTGGATAACCAAGTCCCAGATGCTGTCTTGGAAGACACATCTGTTGCAGCTCCAATAGTTCCCGATTCAGTGGTTGAAGAGCCAAGACTTTCTCCTGCTCATTCTCAACAAGAATACACCATGGAAGATTTATTTCTAAAACTAGATCAAGAAGATTTTGATAAGGAAACTGCTGCTGAAGAGGACAATGCTCCATTTCAGGAGGAGCAAGTGCACATTCATGTAGTCCCTGCAAGACAGGAAACTGAGAAGGCACAAGATGTGCAGATGGAAAGGCCCCCAATCCCTAAGGAGAGGGTGGATATAGCCAGCTCCTCAGCTTCTGAAGATGAGGAGGCTACCAGGGCTAAAAAGCAGAAACTTTATGTATTCAAAAGAAGGAGTCAAAGTTATAAGAAGGCTCTACAATCTATTGCACCACTGCCTATAGTTCAGCAAATACCATCAGTTGATTATAGTGCATTGATGGTTACTATGCAGATCAAGTTGGATGAGCACAGAAAGGCAATTGAGAAGTATGTGGATGAAGGGCAGAAATCATTGCAATTTGATCTGGCCCAGGATATTAAATCCATAAGATTTGAGATGAATCTTAACAAGAAGGAGATGACAGACTGCTTCCACAAAGAGGGGAATGCAGTGGTGTACTTAGCTACACACCAAGAAAAGATTAAGGCTCAAGTTGATGACATAGCCCTGAAGCAAGGATATGTACTTGAAAATCAACTTAGAATGAATGACAATTTGACAGAATCTCATAATGCAATTGTCACAGAACTAAAGAACATAGCTGTTGGACCTTCTACCTCTACTGCTACTGTTAAAGCTGAATTTGACAAGGTATTTCAAGAAGAAATCAATGCTGTTAAGACTGCTATTCAAGACTCCCAGAAGGCCATATCTGAACAACTTAAAAAGCTCAAACCTTTCTTTAAAGATGGAGTCAGATACTTGGATAATCAAATCAGATTCCAGAAGGATGATGTCAGAGATCACATGGCTAGAGAAGTCATAAAGGGGGAGAGAGTTTTAGTCAAAGCTAGCTCTGATCATGCCAAATGGATATCTAATTCCATCAGAGCTACACCGGGCTATCCTCCACTTTGTGATGATGACAATGTTGCTGAATCTGGAATTCAGCCTGCCTATTTAGGAGGGGAGCAACCAGAAGTGGCACAAGTTATCTATCCTCCTCCAGATTTTGAAATGGTGCAAGCTGATATTCATCACATGTATAGCCCAACTGAAGGGAAGTCTAATGTCATTTTGGAAAAAGTGGTTCAGCCTATTTCTGAAGCCATGCAAGAGGCACTGCAGAAAGAAGAAGAGACTATATTGTCAAAGAAGAGGTTTAGGGAACAAGCTGAACAAAGGGCAGACTTTGAGCAGTGGAGCCCTACCTCTAGAAACATTATATTAACTGCCTGGAAAGCTGCCAAGGATAACATTCAAGACAGGAACAAATGGTTCTATGAAACTGAATGGAGGAAACATGAATCAAGGCAGGAGGCCATAGTTCAACATAGAAGGAAGGCCAAGATGGGAAAGCTACCTCCTACTGCTCTGGAGCCTAGCAAGTACTTTCCAAAGCCATACCATTACTTTGAAAGGCAGAAGATTAAAGCAGAAGAGCTTAAGAAGAAAGACTTGAAAGGCAAGAAGCCTGCTGATGCTGAAGTTGTTGATGCTCCTGTTCAAGCTAAAGTTCAAGTTGGCAAAGGAATAGTGATTAAGGAGCCAGAACAGAAATAGAATTAGAATTTTCTTGAAGTTTACTTTGTAATCTTTTTGATGTAAAACATTTTGTGAACTTCTGAAAATGAATATGACAGATATTAGAATAATGTATTATATGTTAAATCTATTTCATATTTGTTCTGTGATGATGTCTATGTCTATTTCATATTTGTTCTGTGATGATATATTTGTATACATGTGTGATTAATACATGTTTATGTTTACCCTGCGGTATATAATCCTGTTTTACATCATTTTGTAATTTAATTATGAATGGTGTATATCATTGACTAAGGGTTATGACTTCTCCAAATAGGGGGAGATTGTTGGGTACATTGGTCTAAATGTTCCTGATTTGAAGAAGCCTCACCCAACTCAATGATATACATCAAAATGTATTTGATGTATTTTGTGTTACCTTGTGCAGGTTAAGTATTTGCAGGAAATGATGAAAAAGTTTCTAAGTCCATGTGTCGACACCCAGAGGGAAAGTGTCGACACTTAAGAAGAGTTGTGTCGACACCCAGGCAAGCAGTGTCGACACTTGGAGTCATTGTGTCGACATCAGGGATGCTGAGTCGACACCAGACAGAAAGTGTCGACACAAGGAGCTGTGTCGACACTCAATGAAGAAAAGCCAGTAAAGCTGTGTCGACACTTAACAGTTGTGTCGACACCCAGTAAAGCTGTGTCTACATCAGAAAGTGTCGACACTTGGAGCTGTGTCGACACTCAGCAAAAGTCAGCAGAGACTAAGTACAAGTGTCGACACTCAGAACAATGTGTCGACACTTAGCAGAAGAGTCAACACTGGAAGTAAGTGTCGACACCCAGAACAATATGTCGACACTTAGCTGAAGACTCAACACTTGAAGAAAGTGTCGACACAAGGAGCTGTGTCGACACTTAGCAAAGAATAGCAAAGCTCAAGAATATTCTAAGTACAAGTGTCGACACTATGGAAATGTGTCGACACTCAGCTAAAGTCTCAACAGAAGAAGAAAGTGTCGACACCCAGAGCAATGTGTCGACACTCAACAAGTATCAACACTGAAGACTTGTGTCGACACCAAGAAGCAGTGTCGACACTTAACAGATTCAACACATAAAGATGTGTCGACACAAAGGAGATGTGTCGACACTTAGAAGAATTCAGCAAAATTCTGAAGAACAAGTACTTGTGTCGACACTCAATTTAAGTGTCGACACATGAAGAAGAAGCAGTGTCGAGATAAAGAATCAACAACACAAGGAGTTATGTCGACACCTTGTAGACTAGTGTCGACACTTAGACAATATGTGTCGACACTTGGTCTATAAGTGTCGACACTTAAAGATAGAAAGTCTCGACACTTACAGACAGTTACAGTTATTTCAAGAACTGACTGGATGACTTGACAGCTGCCATTCCAGCCGGTCTACAGCACCTGTCAGAGTTGTCAGAATTCAGTTATGGACCGGACCAGCCGGTTACCATGAAGAAGGCCTATAAATAGGCTTATACTGTCTACAGAAGACAAGATTGATCAACAAGTTGTTGAAGAGATTGAACACAAGTCCAAGTTCAGATTTAAAGAAGATCTAGCTATCAAGTGAAGATCTAAGAAGTTGGAGAGAGAGAGCTCCATCCAAGAAATCAGCCATTGGAACTAGGCTGAGAAGAAGGGTTCAGATTTATTCTCGATCTTAAGAAGCAGAGATCAAGGATCAACTGCAGAAGGAGTCAGTCTTATTGAGTTCTACTTTCAAGAAGCTTTGAAGAAAGCTAAGTCAGATTGATTCCAGCTGAGTTCTTCCAAGAACTCATCAAGAAACTCACAACTCCCCTCTCTTGTCTTTGGGTTGCTGCGTTAACAATTGTTATATACATTTTATCTTGTAGGATCCTTTGGATCTGAGTTTTTGTAAGCCTGTAATTATAAAGGCTGAGTGTAGGGCTTGAGAGCCTGAGTGTAGGAGATAGAAATCTCTGAGTGTAGGCCTTGGTGGCTGAGTGTAGGCCTGTGTGGCTGAGTGTAGGCCTTTGTGGCTGAGTGTAGGCTTTGTGGAAAAGCTGAGTTGTAGGGCCTTGGGCCTGAGGTGTAGGAACCAGTTTGGGTTCTGAGATAGTGGAGAAGTTTGGCCGAATCTAGTACACTGCTAGATAGGCGAAGGGGGAAAGTGGATGTACCCAAACATTGGGGAACCACTATAAATCTGTGTATCTTTTGTGTGCTGTGATTTGCTGTGAATGCTGTGTGATTGCTGTGCAAAAGTAGATTAGATTCTGTGCTATAAACTGATTGCTGCCATAAAAAGTTAAAAAAATTTGGTCACCTATTCACCCCCACCCCCCCTCTAGGTGTTTAGGTACTATATCTTTCACTCACCCTGTACCAACTTCAGGAACTCATTCTCCAACGCTATCTTATGCATCGAAGGGAGGTATCTAGCCAAAAATAATCTCGAGAACTCCTCCATCGAGACATCACCAAGTTGCCTACCTCTCAGTAAGTGCAGCTCCAATCCTTCCCACCACATCCTCGCTTCACCGTCCAAAAGGAACGTAGCAATGGTGGTCATTTGCCACTCCTCCGTCTCCGTCACTGTCATGACTCTCTTCACCCTGGAGAGCCAGTCTTCAGCCTGAGATGGGGTTCCGAACCCCGAGAATAACGGAGGGTTAAAGCTCATTACATTCTTAATCTGCCTCTCAGTTGCCCTCCTTGGCACCAACGGTTCTACAACCACTTGCTCCACTCTCCTCGGCTCAGCCTCTTGAAGAGGTTCTTGCTCCATCACAGGAGCGGGCTGCTGCGTTTGCCTTGCAGGCTGCGCATTTATCACGGCCAACACCGCTTCAGCCACCAATCGAATATTTTCAGCCGACAGAGGTGTTGTAGGAGCAACATCCGGTGCACTACTAGCCTCAGAAACTCGGCGTTCTGATGGCCCAACACCACTTCTGGTCACCTATAGTGGTACAAAACACTGTTAAGCGACCACATAAATTGCAAACAGCAATTATAGGAACACGCAGGTTCCTCAAACACGAGTATTTTCTTTCCTAAGTGGACATTCATGGGTTCTTTTTACTGTTATTACGATGACGCACACAATGTGCTCACCACCCCTTAAAAAGAATTCGCCCATGAATTCAGTTTAGGACCAACCAAAACCAGTAGTCTGATACCAAATTGTAACACCCCCTATCCGTCACATAGCATAAAGCAGTAGGTCCGGCTGGGGCCCGACGTCGTATTCCACAGACAGACCGGGTGGTTACTTATGGAAACCATCCAACCAATCTCAACGTCCTACACAGAGCATTCTAGCGGAAGCAGTTTATAAAAGTTATAAACAAGAACCCAGCATCAAAGCACGAATGTCCACTAATACACAATAGGAATGTTATACAAAATACCCAAAACAAGCCTTAAGGCCTTACAAAATGTTTCACTTGAATATTACATGTTTTACAAAACACAACACGTAGGCCGGTCATACATGAATAAAACAGTAAACACTTCCATTTGGGCCTTCGAGGGCCGGCTTCGCAAAAAGGGGCTTTAGCCCGCTATTGACCGCTTGGTCCAGCTGCACCTGCAAACAACAAACCACCGCACGGTGGCAAAACAAGGCAACGGTCAGCAATGCTGACCAAATTATAACGATCCCGCCCCCAACTCGGGGCAGCGATGCTCCTTCCCTGCATTTCATTAGCATAAGTGAGCAATTTATATCAATAGCCAATTCATCACAGACGTTGGCTCTCACGGCCACACGCCCCATGCTCTCAGGGCACATTCTCGGTGAACCGGTTGATGTCACGTCAATTAAAGCCATTGACATTCCGGACTCACCACCGCCTCTTGGACGGCCAAACCTATGAGAAATTTGTCTTCCTGGCCTGGGTCACGACAATTTAAGCCATTGACCGCCGAAGACGCTAATCTATGCCAATGGCAAGTGCCATGTAACCTTAGGTCTCTTTAACCCGAACGACATAGATATGGGTACGGTTCCATCTAACCCGTGCTCACGTCGCAACGACAATTTAAGCCATTTGCGCGGGTCAAACTTCCGCCGAGTCCCATTACCATCACAAGTCACATAACCCGGTTATGTTCAAGTTGGCTCTCAAGCCACCAAGTTGGCAAGATCTCGTATCCGCCCAGTTTTCCGGGTGCACCTTTGGGTTAGTCCCCAAGGCTCCCTGCTACAATCTACCGCGTAGAAAACCCGAAAAATAACCAATAGCACGGAGTCTTCTCCGGCATTATGCAATGCAACATCACCGATCCAGACCAACATGTCCGGGTAGGCTTCACACATCATGCCTATATTCGTTCTCGCTTACGGACTCTAAACAACGGGGACTTCACATATCTACCCGAACGAACGCCTCCAACTCTCCGCAAACTCGCGAGAGCGGGCTTCCTATGCTAAGAAAGAGAGCTACTCATGCTCAAGATGAGGATCGTTACCCTTGCGTTCCTCTTTGGCGCCATGGAAAAGTAATCAGATGAAAACCACCGCACTAGCGTTGCCTCCGTGGATCCGGAGTCGGCTCGCGATTCGGAGCTCCGAAGCTCCTCCAATGGCGGGATCTAGCTCCTTCTTCCTCCCTTGGCTCTCCTCTCTCTCTAAGGCTTTAGAAAGAGAACACTTAAGAAAAAGTGAGGGTTTTAAAAGCCCAAACCCGGGTATATCCCTTCAGGAACAACCCCCAGCTGTTGGATCTCAAAATAAGGAAATGAACGACTTTGATTCGGGACTGAAATGCCCAATCTGGACTGAACACGGCCTGGCACACGCCCGTGTCCAGGGCCGTGTGCCTCATTCGCCGTCAAAATCGGCTCACCTGGAACCTCACACGGGTATCGAACACACCCGTGTTCGAGCTGACACGCCCGTGTTCCACCTGACACGGCCATGTGGCCGGCCGTGTACCCCATGCGTTTTCCCGAAAATAAATCCGAGCACTGCACGGGTTCTAGGACACGCCCGTGTCCCTACCCGTGTCACCTCAACACGCCTGGACCCCAGGCCGTCTACACGGTCTCGACATTTCGTCGAGCGAAGATCGTCGACCTGATGACACGGCCTTGGACACGCCCGTGTCCTAGGCCATGTGCCTTGTCTCGACGAATCGTCGAACGAATCTCGTCGACTCCCCGGGACGATCGTCGAGACAGGTCGACACGCCCTGCGACACGCCCGTGTCGCAGGCCGTGTGCCTTGTCTCGATGCATCGTCGAGCGAATCTCGTCGACTTCGCGCCTAAGTGTCGACACGGGTCGACACGCCCTGGGACACGCCCGTGTCCCAGGCCATGTGCCTGCTGCCAGAACCCAAACTGGCCCAAAATGTCCCCCCTTCGCTCCTTTGAGTTTCGGGGCATTACATTTTATATCTGCCACAACTGATATCTGCTTACTGAATGTTACTAGTAATCAAAATGAGTTATGGAATAAAAGACTAGGACATGTAAACCTTAAGAATATATCTAGGTTATCTAGGGACAACCTTGTTAGAGGCTTACCTTCTGGCCCCTACAAGAAGGAAAGCCTATGCAGGGCTTGTCAGTTAGGCAAGCAAACCAAAACTAGTTTTAAATCCATTAATAAAAGTGATTCACCTAGGATATTGTATTTGCTTCATGTGGATCTATTTGGACCCATTACAGTATAAAGCCTAGGAGGAAAGTCTTATACTTTAGTGATTGTTGATGACTTCTCTAGATTCAGTTGGGTAGCCTTTCTGAGAGCTAAGTCAGATACATTCAAGGTTCTTACAGATTTTCTCAGGATCATACAGATTGAGTTCTCTACTCATGTTGCATTGATTAGAAGTGATCATGGCACAGAGTTTGAGTCTCTTTTTATGCATGAGTTCTGTGAGAAGGAAGGTATCAAGCAGTGCTTCTCAGCTCCTAGAACTCCCCAACAAAATGAGGTTGCTGAAAGAAAAAATAGGACACTCATTAAATCTGCAGGTACATTATTAGCATATGCTTACATCCCTCTATCCTTTTGGGCAGAAGCTGTAAATACTGCTAATTATGTCCTGAATAGAAGTCTTATACATAAACTGAAAAACAAGACCCCTATGAATTACCTAAAGGGAAGAAACATAAAATCACATACTTTAAAGTTTTTGGTTGTATCTGTTACATTCACACTAATAACAAAAGATACATTAGAAAGTTTGAGGCCAAGGCTGAAGAAGAGATTTTTCTAGGATATTCCCAAGTAAGTAAGGCCTATAGGGTTTTTAATAAATCCACCCTTAAAATTGAAGAATCTGTTCATGTATCTTTAGATGAAGCTAACATGTCATATAAGTAGAAAGAGATTTCTACCAATAGCTTATTGCAGGTACCTCAACTGTGTGAGTCTATGGATGGACTAAACCTTACCCAAGAGGAATCAAACCATCCAACTCCACAGGTTGCTGAAGAAAGTGAAGAAGAAATTCAAGAGGAAGTGGCTGAACATTCCTCAATAGCTAGTACCATTTCCCAAGAGAAATTAATTACAAAAGTTGTTGTTCAGCCAACTCCACTAACTGATCTTGTCACACTTAGAGATCACCCAAGATCTTAAGTGATTGGAGACATTTCAGCAGGTGTACAGACAAGGCATCAACTCAACCAAGACTTGATGCATGCCTGTTTTCTCTCTCAAATTGAACCACTCACCATCCATGAAGCTGAGCAAGATCCCCACTGGATCATTGCAATGCAAGAGGAACTAAATCAGTTTGAGAGATGTAGAGTTTGGGATTTGATTCCAAGACCCCATAACTACCCAGTTTTTAGAACCAAATGGGTCTACAGGAACAAGTTGGATGCTCAAGGAAACATAGTGAGGAACAAGGCTAGGCTTGTTTCTCAAGGCTACAGACAAGAGGAAGGAATTGATTATGACCAAAACTTTGCCCCTGTTGCAAGGTTAGAGGCCATAAGAATATTCCTTGCCTATGCAGCTCACAATAGATTCAAGGTCTAGCAAATGGATGTCAAGATTGCACTTCTGAATGGAGTACATCAAGAAGAGGTTTATGTAGAACAACCTCCAGGTTTTATCTCTCCAACTCAACCCTCTTTTGTTTTTAGATTGCATAAAGCTCCCTATGGTTTAAAGTAAGCTCCAAGAGCTTGGTATGAGATCTTTTCAAGCTTTCTTTTAGAGCATAAATTTACAAGAGGAACCATAGATAAAACACTTTTCACTAGACATCATAAAGACCAAATTTTATTAGTACAAATATATGTGGATGATATCTTTTTTGGGTCTACTGATCCCAAATTGTGCAAGAGGTTTGTTGACCTTATGCATTCTAAATTTGAGATGAGTAGCATGGGTGAGCTTTCCTACTTCCTATGTCTCCAAGTGAAGCAGCTCCCAGATGGTATCTTCCTCTCCCAAGCTAAGTATGCTAAAGAGCATATCAAAAAGTTTGGGATGGGTGATGCTTCAGGGATGAAAACCCCTATGGATATAAATGCTGTTGTGGATTCTGATGCAGCAGGGAAACCTGTAGATCAGAAAAATTATAGGGCAATTGTTGGATGCCTATTATACCTCAAAGCTAGCATACCTGATATAATGTTTCCCACATGCCTTTGTGCTAGGTTCCAAGTGAACCCTAAAGAATCTCACCTTATTTTCTTAAAAAGAATTTTGAGATATATAAAGAGTTGCCCTAATCTAGGACTCTGGTATCCTGTAGAGTCAGAGTTTGAGTTAAGTGGATACTCAAATGCTGACTATGCTGGATGTAGAGTGGACAGGAAGAGTACCTCTGGAACTTGCCAGTTCCTAATTATGAGACTTGTCTCCTAGTTTTGTAAAAAACAGACATCTGTGTCTACATGAACTGCAGAAGCAGAATACATGGCTGCTGGCAGCTGCTGTTCACAGATATTATGGATACAAAATCAACTCTTAGACTATGGTGTCAACTTAAATAATTCAACATTATTTTGTGATAATACTAGTGTTATTGCTATAGCACAGAATCCAGTTCATCATTCTAGGACTAAGCATATTGAAATAAGACATCATTTTATTAGAGATAATGTAGACAAAAAGAAAATTAACTTAATCCATATTCTTACTGATTTACAGAGAGCAGACATTTTCACCAAGCCATTGGATGAGAAAACTCATCTGTTCTTTATAAATCAACTGGGCATGATTAATGGAGAAGAGTTAACCTAGTTTCTGTCTGCATTTGACGAATTTTCCAGAGTTCGTCGAACGGAGTTCGACGAATTAGGGAACGTTTGAGAGATTCTCGTCGACCGGAGATCGACGAATTCTCTGTGTGTGGAAACAACGTTCGTCGACCGGAGATCGACGAACTTTGCTTCAGAAGACATTTAGTCGAACGGAGTTCGACGAACTATGTTCGATTCTTCTGGATGAGATCGACTAATTAGTTGTCTACAATTTATTTCGTCGACCTCAGTTCGAAGAATTTTTCTTTTTTTGTGGAACGGAGTTTGTCGATTCATATTCTGGAAAACTTATATCTATGTTTTCTTCGACCTCCGTCCCGCGCTTTCAGTTCTTTTGCTCTAGATCGCAGTTTTTCTCTATGTTATTCCTGCAGGTCATCAATGGCGATTCCAGCAAGCACGTTAGCAGCGAAGAAGTTTGATACTGGGTTCGATATGGACTTCGATTCTTTTCAACATTTGGACCCCATCTTTCTCTAAATCTTGGAACTGCTAGAAGAACTGAATCTGAAGGATTTCATGACCCGGAGAATTAAACTGCATGCTACTGAAATAAGAGAATGGGTTTATACATCTCCAATTTCTGAATAAGATGTTTTGACCGGCAATATAGGGAGTACTGTTGTTTCGTTGTCTCTCGCGGTTCTTTCTGAGATATTTGGATTAGTAAACGGAGAAGATAATATGGAAATGGATTCTGAGGAATAAAATGATATGTTGAAGCTAATGGGTTTTTCAGGTAGCAACCCTAACAAACTGCTGAAGAAGCAACTATCCGCCGCCTACCAATTTCTGGCAGACATTATAGGTAAAGTGCTAATGGGAAAGCACTCAGCGCATGACTATTTAACCCGGCACCAATTTCTGGTTTTGTGCGCCGTGGTGAATAAGAGACGTGTCAAATGGGGCACAATCTTCTTTGAATTGATAAGGAAAAAGAACAGCAAGAAGGAAGTCTGCTTCGGCAGAATTTTGGGGTTTTTTCTTCAAGAGAAGGCTGCTGAATGTATGGTCTCCCCGACCATCTTCATAAATGCCAGCAAGCGCCTCACATGCGCTCTGTTTGGCAGGTGAGAGAGGACTATCTCCAAGCCCTCAAAGGCTTCTTCCTCTTCCATCCAAACTTCTGAGAGCGCAAGGGCTGTAAAGGCCACTCCCCTCCCTGCTGAAGAGGTCCTTCCATCTCAATCATCTCTTCTAGCACCCCTTCCTCCACAGAAGCCTCCTCATGTGCCTACCCCTCCTTCATCTCCACCTCTAGACATCACCAACATCCCATCTCAACATTCATCTTCCCCTCTGCCAGAAAATCAACCACCCACCCCTCCAGCTTCACCTTAGGACACTCACATTCCTACACCTCCTCAGTCTCCTCTTCCCCCACACTTATCCACCATTCTATCTTACATCATACCCTCAGACAAAATCATGCCAGCTGCACCCACTTCATTTGTTATTCCACACTCTATTCCATCATCTCTCCCCTCCCCATTTGATCCATCAACCATCATCTCCTTGCTCTCTCCCCTCATAAAATCTCTCATTCAAGAGGACATTACACCTCTTGTGACCTCCATCAATTCTTTATCTCCCCAAATCTCTCTTCTATCTGCTATCCCCTCTTCATCTAGGGGCCTGTCTCCAGGTTCTCCTGAACCCAGGTAGGGGGAGATGCTCAGTGATGAAGTTGCAGCAGATGTAGATACAGCAGTAGCAGCAGTCACAGCAGCAGTTCTCTCTCCAGCAGATGCAGATTCAGATGAGGATACAGAAATTTTGACAGATTTTGATTCTGAAATGATTGAGTTAATTCATTTTATGGATACTGACAATGATCTAGATGAGTTAGTTGAGGAAATAAAACCTGTTGGTGATTTCCAGTTAAATCACACAGTTAATTTATCTGCTTTGTTGAAAAATTTTGATATTATTTTATGGATACTGACAATCATATATAGGTGATCCTCCCACCTTTTGTCGAAATCCAAGGCACACATGTGAAGCATGTCTTCCATTGTCCTGTTGACTTTCTCGGTATGACCATCCATCTGTATATGAAAGGTCGTATAGAACTTCAGTTTTGTCCCCAACAGTTGATGCACCAACCTCCAATCATTAGACGTGAACCGCCCATCTCTGTCACTCACGGTACAATGGGGAATGTTGGATCCCTAGTTGATTTTGGCCAGGTTCACTGACTTAGGATGTGACCCATCTTGTATAGCCAGGGTCAAGTTGTGTCCTAGAGTCTAGGCTAAGTCCTTAGGTTCAATTTCAGATGGACCAGCTATCAACAGGACCTTCAGAGACTTCAGACTTAGAGGATTTCAAGACTAAGTCAAATGAGTTCGACGTTCGTCGAACTCAGCTCGATGAAAGGAGTTCTGCGCTCAACGATCGTGAGACAATTCTTAGTGCTGAGCTCGACGAATCGTGTTCTCTGTTCGGCGAATGTTGAGGTTTTTCATCAAGCCAAATTCAGGACAACTTCAAGATTTTTCTTCGTCCAGCTTCAAGCTTTGGTCGACGAATTGGATTCTAAGCTCGACGAACTTGGACCTCAAGTTCTCAGCTTCTCAGGTCGACGAATGCTATACTCTCTCGACGATTTCTGAACTCAGAGTATTTGTGTCAACACTTAGGGCATGTGTCGACACCAGACAATTCAATGTCTTCACCAGAAGATTTGTGTCGACACCAGGATTCAATGTCGACACCAGAAGATTTGTGTCGACACCAGGATTTCATGTCGACACCAGAAGTTTTGAGTCGACACCAAGTTCAATCAGTCAACACCTGGTTATGTCGACACTGGATACCAGTAGATGCAGAATATTTGGCTAAGTCCACAATCGTTCTTCGCTCGATGAATTTGGATCTCAGCTCGACGAATACTATCTTATAATGAAGATTGTCTGTTCGATTAATGAAGATTGTCTGGTCGACGAACTCTCTCAAGCTCAGCTCGACGAACTCAAATTCAGCTCGACGAATTGTGTTCTCCGCTCGACGAATCCAGACTAGGTCTTCTTCAGGTTTCTCATCCCGTTTCTTGGCGATGAATCCAGAGTTATTAATGCCAGATCTTCTCGGAATGTTACCGTTAGAACGCGCATTGACTATGGACGATTACATGCTATTTTTCTATGGGACAGTTGGGGAAATCATTGATTGTTGCTTCCTTTCAAGGCCGACTGCAATTACTGCTCATTCATTCAAATTTTGAATGTTCTCAGTCAGTCAAGAAGAGACAGAGAAGAAAAGAAAAAGACAACACAATCCGTCATACATTCACACAGAACAGCAAGCAATACAGACATTTTAGACAGACACTCTCAGATTGCACAGAAGAACAATCAACTGAAATCAAAAGTTCTCCTGCAATCAGCCTGACCAGAGAACATTTTCAAGGAGAAGAAGAACAATCAAATTCTATCAAGAGTCTTCTTCTTCCAACTCACAGGATAACTTCAAAGTACAACAATTATTCAATCTGTCAAAGGAGTTCCTGAAACAAATCCTAGTCCAGGCATTCTAGGTCTTTGAAGACCTATCACCCTGAAGCAGTGCTCCAGCCTTCCTGATTAATTTAAGATCTCAGGGGGATCAAGATCTGCTACAATCAATCCACAAGTCTTCTCTCTGATTGTTGAAAGAGAAGACACCATCTCTTTTACTTCCAATTCTTGTACAGGGTTTTAAATCCCTTCAAAATTATTCTGGTTGCAAGTCTCCTTCCAAAAGGCTTGAGGTTTTGGTTTTTGAGCACCTGAACAAAAGCTCATTGGTGTCAGGTGTCACAACCCGCATTTTCTCATTTAATAATAAATCAGAGCATGAGAAAACTACGAGCTGTGATGCCATGTCAAGCAGGGGATAACTGCTGACGCTCAGACAACACTCTAATCCTTCAAATCATAAGTTAAAATGAATAGAAAACTGATTTTTAAATTAATTGGCCGTATCCCTCGGCTCAGTGGATCAGATAGTCCACGGTTTGAAAACTATTTTTATACGTAGCGGAAAAATACTTCATTTATGCTAAACATCCTAAAAGAGCGCATAAGCGTCCTAAGAGGACAACTTACACTATGCAAGACCCTATATTTCAATTTATAATATTTATAAGGGAAACCATCTTTTTACGCATTGGAAAATAGAGTTTGAGCTTTTATAAAACATGCTGATCATGCAATACATATAGTAGTTCTTTTATAGGGTTTAAAGTAACTAGCAATCTAGCATAAAACATTCCCAGAGAGCAAGTGAAACTACCACAAAACAGGTAAACTAGCAGCTAAGCAAATACTTAATATCACAAAGGAAAATCACCAACGAGCGTCAACAACCTGACACGAACTCGCTGGTGAGCATGTATGTCTGTACTACTACAAGGCTAAAGAACTACCTCGACAAGCGAGGAAAACACTGCCAAAGCGCAGTCCACAGAGAAACTCCTGAAACTAGCCGCACAGCCGGCTACAGACCTGAACCTGAGGCATTCAAAAGAAGAACACCTCAGCAAGAAAATAATGAAACAAGTGGCAAAGAAGCATCAGATAATAATTGAATAAAAGAACAGAAAGAAAAAGGGTTACCAACCCTGCAAGAGTAAATGCCGAAAACTCAGCTAAAGAATCCAAAAGAGGACAAAATGCAGGTGTAATAATCAGTAAAGTGAGAGAAAATACAACAAGTACAGAAACGTACCAAACTCCGCTCAAGCCTGCAGAGACAGAAGGAAAATCAATATGCATCAAATGAACAGTAAGAAGGAACTAACAGTCCTAAACTTGTAAATCATTAGCACTGGCACAAATCCCAAACCTGTGTCGGAGACTAAGAACAGTCACGACCGAACAACCAGGTCCAGGTGTCTCAAGAGTACTAAAGGGGCCGCCACAGGGTCCACACACATAGAGTTCCAACCTCTTACAGGAACCCAAAAAAATATCCAAAGGAGGGAATGGTGGTGGCCACGGCTCGAACTCCCCTGGTACCATACTCCTTCAGAAACCCAGCTACCACATGTTAAAGATCCACGATTCGGCGCCAAAACTAGCCGACAACACTTAGAAACTACCCAGTTCTACAACCAAAACCCGCCGAATATTTCCCCCTACCCGCCGATTTATTTTCCCCTACCCGCCGAGTTATTTTCCCCTACCCGCCGAGTACAACTAAAAACAAAACCGATAACTTCCTAGTTTAGGCCAACCACGAGCCCTAAGCTAGGAACATTCCAATTTCACCTATTCTACGACAAGGAGAAAAGAATAATACGACAAAAATGCAACTCATGGAGGCACGCAAGGTGGGAGAAATCCACTTGCCTCAAATCGACCTTGAAAACGTCACCCAAAAATACTCCAACACGTATATCCGTCCAAAAGGGGGCACGCGGAGACGAGATCTACGAAAAAACGGACAACGGGGGGTTAGGGCCGAAAAAAACTAAGGCGAAACGGTCACCGAAACGGGAAAAACTTACCGCGATCTCGAAGCTCTCGCCGAGAGCTTTCCAACGCCGCGATCGGATCAAAATTCCGTCCACCGGATCGGCGGTGGCGGCCGCCGGAAGTTTCGCGAACGGAACCGCACTCGTCAAAAAAAACGCACGGGGGGGGCTGCTGTTCGGGGAAGAAGAAGGAATTTAACATATATAACTTATATAATAAAAATAATAATATAATATTAATAATAATATATTAATTATATATTAATTATAATAATAATATAAATAAAAAAAAACTTAAAAAGAGGGGCAATCCGATCGGTGAGAATGAATCTCACCGATTCGGTGAGAATCGGTGAGATTCATTCTCACCGATTCTCATCTAAAACTATATATATATTTTTTATATATATATTATTTATATAAATATAAATATATATAATAATATATATAATTATTATAACATTATAATCTTATATGGTTACGGAGGGCCAAACGCGCGCCGAATCGAACGAAATTCGCACCGTAGGCGAATGACGACGCTACGAATCCAACGGCGAAGTCGAAATCGAATTCCGACGCACCGTTTTCGAGATAATAATTTCTAAAGTTAACGGCGTACGCGAAAACATACAAACTTCAATCGCACGCCGAGGCTCCAAAATGCTCGGAACGCGACGAAACTTGACGAGCAAGTCTAAAATTAGCCGATCTAATTTCCTAATATAAAATTTTCCACTCCCGACGCAAATCCCAAAATCTGGACGGTCAAACCTAACGAACGCAAAACGCGCTAACGACACAGTCGGTAACAAAATCCGACGAACAAAACTCGGGCAAATTCTCCCGAAGCCAAAACACAAGCATTCCCCAAGAGGCTCCACCGAGTCACCAAACAGACTCCGGCTCGCTAGGGAATCTTGCTACCAGGCATCACCAAGCCACGCAGGGAACCTAAAGAGCTAAAAGCACGCTCTAACAACATCACCTGACCAACACGCGCTAACATAACGCCCTGACGTCATAATACGTCAAATGAGAAATTAAATAAATCACTGGAAAATCGGGGGCGTTACAGTCACTCCCCCTAAAAGAAAGTTTCGTCCCGAAACTTTACTCATAAAACAATTCTACCAAAGAGGAAAAGAAAATAACCAAAGGTTATCGAATGCTTACCGAGCACAACTAGGAGAACAAATGAGGATGCGCCTCCCTCATAGCTGACTCCAGCTCCCAAGTCGCGCTCTCCACGTCTTGGTTTCTCCACAGAATCTTTACCATCGGTATTGTCTTTTTCCGCAACACTCGATCTTGCACATCCAAAACACGGATAGGAACTTCCACGTAGGAAAGGTTAGGCTCCAACTGGGGCACTGCATCCAGCACTTGTCTGTCACTTAGCACACACCTCCGCAGTTGGCTCACGTGAAAAACATTGTGCACGCCAGGAAAATTTGCGGGCAATTTCAACTTGTAGGCTGACACACCAATCCGCTCCACAATTTCAAATGGTCCCACATACCTTGGGTCCAACTTATGGTTCTTACCGAACCTCTTGACTCCAACCATCGGGGAAACCTTAAGGAATACCATGTCCCCCACAGAAAATTCCAAAACGGACCTACGCCGATTGGCGTTCTTCTCGTACCGCTCTTGCGCTATCCGAAGCTTCTCTCGAATAAGCTTTACAGAAACTTCCATTTCTTCTAAGGCATCTGGACCTAACATCGGCCTCTCACCAACCTCAGCCCAAAATAGAGGAGTTCTACATCGTCTTCCATATAGCGCTTCGAACGGAGCCATTTGCAGACTCTCTTGATAACTGTTATTGTATGCGAACTCCATCAACTTCAAGCGTTCATCCCACGCTCCTCCGTGGTCTAATATATAACAACGGATCATATCTTCCACAATCTGATTAACACGCTCTGTTTGACCATTGGTCTGTGGATGATATGCGGTAGAATATCTCAAGTCAGTTCCCAATCCTTCTTGAAGGCTCTTCCAGAAACGAGACGTAAACCTGGAGTCTCGATCTGATACTATACTTACGGGTACTCCATGTAACCTGATAACTTCATTCAAATATAGCTCCGCTATCTTCTTCATCGAGTAACCAATCTGAAAGGGTACGAAGTGCACACTTTGTTAATCTATCAACAATCACCCAAACAGAGTCATGCCCTCTGGGAGATCTCGGCAAACCAGTAATGAAATCCATTGAGATACTCTCCCACTTCCAAGTTGGAATCTCTAAAGGCGCTAACTTTCCACCAGGCCTTCCATGATCAGCCTTAACTCTTTTGCACGTAAAGCATTCTGACACAAACCTTGCAATGTCACCCTTCATCCCAATCCACCAGGCAATCTGTTTCAAGTCCTTATACATTTTTGTAGACCCTGGATGGTAGGCCACACTTGAACCGTGTGCCTCACTGCACAACTTATCTCGAATATCTCGAAAATTGGGGACGCAAAATCTACCGCGGTACTTTAGAGTACCTGCGTCATCGATCGAAAAGTTAGGCAGCTCCCCCTTCTCAGTTCTATTATGAAGGTGCAGTAGATCAGGATCGTCCTTTTGATGAAGCCTCGTAAGAGAAATCCATGAAGGCTCAGACACTTCCAAACTGCTTGGCGAGTCACATCTACCAACTGAAATATCCATTAAAAGAAACTCTTCTACCAACAACTCAGTGGAGAGATTGAAGATTTTCCCTGTCTTCCTGCTTAAGGCGTCGGCTACCACGTTAGCCTTACCCGGATGGTATAGGATCTCCACTTCATAATCAGCCACATATTCTAACCATCTGCGCTGGCGCAAGTTCAACTCCTTTTGAGTGAAGACATACTTCAAACTCTTATGATCTGTATAAATCTTGCACTGCGCGCCATACAACAAGTGTCTCCATAATTTCAATGCATAAATAACTGCTGCGAATTCCAAGTCATGCGTAGGGTAGTTCCTTTCATGAATCTTAAGCTGTCTTGACCCATACGCAATCACTTTTCCTTCTTGCATCAGCACACAACCAAGACCCACGTGGGAAGCGTCCACGTAAACGGCATAGTCTAATCCTTCCGTAGGCAATGTCAATATCGGAGCAGTGCACAGTCTATTCTTTAGCTCTTGGAACGCTTCTTCGCACTTATCGCTCCACACAAATGCTGTATTCTTCTGCGTCAGCTTAGTCAATGGCGCAGATAACGTGGAGAAACCTTCTACGAATCTTCTATAGTAGCCAGCCAACCCTAGGAAGCTTCTTATTTCCTTGGGTGTGGCAGGCCTCGTCCATTCCATAACTGCGGCTATCTTTTTTGGGTCGACAGAGATTCCGTCCTTGTTAACCACATGACCCAGGAAAGAAACCTGAGGCAACCAGAACTCGCATTTACTTAGCTTGGCGAACAACTTATGGTCCCTCAAGGCAGATAAAACTAGACGCAAATGTTGGTCATGCTCCTCAACATTGCGTGAATACACCAACACATCGTCTATAAATACGACCACAAACTTGTCCAGAAAGTCCTTGAAGACCCTGTTCATCATGTCCATGAAAGCAGAAGGTGCGTTGGTCAAACCAAACGACATCACTAAAAATTCAAAATGTCCATGTCGGGAACGGAAGGCAGTCCGCGGTATATCTGATTCACGGATCCTTAACTGGTGGTAGCCCGAACGAAGGTCAATCTTAGAGAACACGGCGCTGCCTCGCAGTTGATCAAACAAATCGTCTATCCTCGGCAACGGATACCTATTCTTGATCGTTACCTTATTTAGCTCTCTATAATCGATGCACAACCTCATCGATCCATCCTTTTTCTTGACGAACAAAACGGGAGCACCCCAAGGCGAAGAACTCGGCCTTATAAATCCGTTCTCAAGCAACTCGTCTAACTGGATACGCAACTCCTCCAGTTCGCGTGGGGCCATTCGGTAAGGCACCTTGGCAATAGGACGCGTACCCGGCTCCAAATCTATAACAAACTCCACGTCTCGATCAAGCGGGAGACCAGGAAGATTAGCTGGAAAGACATCAGGATAATCACGAACCACCGGGATCTCCTCCAAACACGGCAAACTAACCTTGGTTTCTAAAACCAAAACCAAACATGCAAAACATCCGGAATCTACAAGCTTCCGAGCACATACCGCCGATATAGTCGGAGAATCCTGGCGCGGATAACCGTAAACACTCCCGGGCTGACCGTTGTCCATCCTGAAGTCCAAGCGTTTACCCTTGCATTGGATCACAGCATCATATCTGGACAACCAGTCCATGCCTAGGATCACATCGAAGTCTTCCAGATCCAACAGCTTCAAATCAGCAAACGCGAGGAAATCGCCTAACAAAATTGGACAACTCTGGATACCCTGGTCCGAAACTACAGATTCGCCTGAAGGAAACTCGACACAGAACGCATCACCAACACGATCGAGATCCAACCGGTAACGCTCTACGAAGGCCCTAGCCACGAATGAGTGGGTAGCGCCGGAATCGAACAGAACACGCGCCCAACGGTTCTTTACCTTAAATCGTCCTATAAAATTGCACACGCGACTAAGGAAGCGAACGCTCAAAACTATAACTATGAGCCAAACATTAAAACTAGGGGAGAATCTAACCTGATATCACTTGCGTGGACGTCTGAGCTTCGTCCATAGAGACCACATTCAACTTTCCTTTCCCCTTGTCCACTCGCTGCGGCGGCGGCAAGGCCTGAAGAGGAACTGGCTGCAGAGTAAGCTGAGCTTGCGGGCACTGATACTTGAGATGACCCACTTGACCGCACAAGAAACAACTTCTAGTCTTCTTCCAGCAATGGACATCATCATGCCCCGGCTTCTTGCATACCGAACAAAGCAAATCTTTCTTTTGGACACCTTGGATTGCATGAATCTGCTCTTTCTTTTGAGCTCCTAACCTTTGATAACATCTTTCAAATGGATGGCCCGGTCGGCCACAGAAACTGCATACCTCCTTATTTCTCTTCCTCGGAGCAGCGTCAGGGACCTGAGTACTCTTACCCTCATCAGACTTTCTTTTATCCTTCCTTAGTTGTTGACCTCGATTCTTGGCATTATCAATTGCCTCTACCTTTAAGGCAGCTTCCACCATACCAGCATAACTTGAGGTCGCATAGGCACTAGCTAATTGCTGGACGTCACTCCTTAGCCCAGCCAGAAATCGCTTGCTTCTATTTTCATCGGAACTCACCAAGTCTGGGGCAAATCGGCTTAGCTTACTAAACTCGATTTCGTACTTACTAACCGTGAGTTGCCTCTGCTTTAAGTGCAGAAAATCATTCATCAGACGGTCCCTCTTGACCGATGGCAGAAACTTGCTCAGAAGTAGCTCCTTAAAGGACTCCCAGGAACACCCGTCCTTCAGACCTTCTTTCTCCCTCAGCCACCAGCCCTTTGCCAATCCTTTGAGCTGATATGCGGCTAACATCACTTTCTAATCATCAGTGATCCCGGAGTATGAGAACATCTCCTCGATTGATATCATCCAATCGTCTAAGACCATGAAATCTGCCTTGCCATCATACGTCGGAGGCCTAAGTCGCTGAAACTGAGAAATAAAGTTCATCTCTGGTGGCACCACGACTGCAGGCACCAGAGGAGCGGGGGGAACAGGGACAGCTTGACCCACAAACACTAATTTAGACACCTAGCCCACCCACTAGAACCAAACAACATAGTACAAACAATACATACTTAAGTACTTGCTCATGCTGCTAACTTGCTCTGAGATTTTTTTTTTATATAATGATGATATGCTTATCCTACGATGATTCACTACCATCACACTAACTCTTGTGCCTAGATCGGGAATGCATGAATTTATATTCTTTTTGACTCAAAATTATGTGTGTACACATGTCATCCTGCAAATCTTTAGCTTGGCACGTTGTGCTTATGCAATGTTATGCTATGCATGATTGTGCTATGCATTCTAAAAAGGCCCTAATGCATGTTATGAGCGGCGTACACATGAAAATGTTATGCATCTCATACTACATAACATTTCCATGCAACGAAAAAGAAAACGTGCTAGCCGCATTCATGTGGTGAGGTTATGCATCCCATACTACATAACCCTCACATGTTGCCTCCTATGGTGGATCCATATACAAACACATAGTATGCATCCCATACTACATAATATGCCCCGTATACTTCTTTATGCTCATGAGTGTAGTGTTCGTGCTTTAGCCAAGACGTGCTGATGACATATCGGTGTGTGTATGGTATAATTCTAAACACCTAACACTTACAGGGACAGGTTGCCCGACAATTTGTCAAGCAACCTCCCTCTGATACCAACTGTCACAACCCGCATTTTCTCATTTAATAATAAATCAGAGCACGAGAAAACTACGAGCTGTGATGCCATGTCAAGCAGGGGATAACTGCTGACGCTCAGGCAACACTCTAATCCTTCAAATCATAAGTTAAAATGAATAGAAAACTGATTTTTAAATTAATTGGCCGTATCCCTCGGCTCAGTGGATCAGATAGTCCACGGTTTGAAAACTATTTTTATACGTAGCGGAAAAATACTTCATTTATGCTAAACATCCTAAAAGAGCGCATAAGCGTCCTAAGAGGACAACTTACACTATGCAAGACCCTATATTTCAATTTATAATATTTATAAGGGAAACCATCTTTTTACGCATTGGAAAATAGAGTTTGAGCTTTTATAAAACATGCTGATCATGCAATACATATAGTAGTTCTTTTATAGGGTTTAAAGTAACTAGCAACCTAGCATAAAACATTCCCAGAGAGCAAGTGAAACTACCACAAAACAGGTAAACTAGCAGCTAAGCAAATACTTAATATCACAAAGGAAAACCACCAACGAGCGTCAACAACCTGACACGAACTCGCTGGTGAGCATGTATGTCTGTACTACTACAAGGCTAAAGAACTACCTCGACAAGCGAGGAAAACACTGCCAAAGCGCAGTCCACAGAGAAACTCCTGAAACTAGCTGCACAGCCGGCTACAGACCTGAACTTGAGGCATTCAAAAGAAGAACACCTCAGCAAGAAAATAATGAAACAAGTGGCAAAGAAGCATCAGATAATAATTGAATAAAAGAACAGAAAGAAAAAGGGTTACAAACCCTGCAAGAGTAAATGCCGAAAACTCAGCTAAAGAATCCAAAAGAGGACAAAATGCAGGTGTAATAATCAGTAAAGTGAGAGAAAATACAACAAGTACAGAAACGTACCAAACTCCGCTCAAGCCTGCAGAGACAGAAGGAAATCAATATGCATCAAATGAACAGTAAGAAGGAACTAACAGTCCTAAACTTGTAAATCATTAGCACTGGCACAAATCCCAAACCTGTGTCGGAGACTAAGAACAGTCACGACCGAACAACCAGGTCCAGGTGTCTCAAGAGTACTAAAGGGGCCGCCACAGGGTCCACACACATAGAGTTCCAACCTCTTACAGGAACCCAAAAAAATATCCAAAGGAGGGAATGGTGGTGGCCACGGCTCGAACTCCCCTGGTACCATACTCCTTCAGAAACCCAGCTACCACATGTTAAAGATCCACGATTCGGCGCCAAAACTAGCCGACAACACCACTTAGAAACTACCCAGTTCTACAACCAAAACCCGCCGAATATTTCCCCCTACCCGCCGATTTATTTTCCCCTACCCGCCGAGTTATTTTCCCCTACCCGCCGAGTACAACTAAAAACAAAACCGATAACTTCCTAGTTTAGGCCAACCACGAGCCCTAAGCTAGGAACATTCCAATTTCACCTATTCTACGACAAGGAGAAAAGAATAATACGACAAAAATGCAACTCATGGAGGCACGCAAGGGGGGAGAAATCCACTTGCCTCAAATCGACCTTGAAAACGTCACCCAAAAATACTCCAACACGTATATCCGTCCAAAAGGGGGCACGCGGAGACGAGATCTACGAAAAAACGGACAACGGGGGGTTAGGGCCGAAAAAAACTAAGGCGAAACGGTCACCGAAACGGGAAAAACTTACCGCGATCTCGAAGCTCTCGCCGAGAGCTTTCCAACGCCGCGATCGAATCAAAATTCCGTCCACCGGATCGGCGGTGGCGGCCGCCGGAAGTTTCGCGAACGGAACCGCACTCGTCAAAAAAAACGCACGGGGGGGGGGGGGGGGGGGGGGGGGCTGCTGTTCGGGGAAGAAGAAGGAATTTAACATATATAACTTATATAATAAAAATAATAATATAATATTAATAATAATATATTAATTATATATCAATTATAATAATAATATAAATAAAAAAAAACTTAAAAAGAGGGGCAATCCGATCGGTGAGAATGAACTCACCGATTCGGTGAGAATCGGTGAGATTCATTCTCACCGATTCTCATCTAAAACTATATATATATTTTTTATATATATATTATTTATATAAATATAAATATATATAATAATATATATAATTATTATAACATTATAATCTTATATGGTTACGGAGGGCCAAACGCGCGCCGAATCGAACGAAATTCGCACCGTAGGCGAATGACGACGCTACGAATCCAACGGCGAAGTCGAAATCGAATTCCGACGCACCGTTTTCGAGATAATAATTTCTAAAGTTAACGGCGTACGGGAAAACATACAAACTTCAATCGCACGCCGAGGCTCCAAAAATGCTCGGAACGCGACGAAACTTGACGAGCAAGTCTAAAATTAGCCGATCTAATTTCCTAATATAAAATTTTCCACTCCCGACGCAAATCCCAAAATCTGGACGGTCAAACCTAACGAACGCAAAACGCGCTAACGACACAGTCGGTAACAAAATCCGACGAACAAAACTCGGGCAAATTCTCCCGAAGCCAAAACACAAGCATTCCCCAAGAGGCTCCACCGAGTCACCAAACAGACTCCGGCTCGCTAGGGAATCTTGCTACCAGGCATCACCAAGCCACGCAGGGAACCTAAAGAGCTAAAAGCACGCTCTAACAACGTCACCTGACCAACACGCGCTAACATAACGCCCTGACGTCATAATACGTCAAATGAGAAATTAAATAAATCACTGGAAAATCGGGGGCGTTACATCAGGCACCTGATCAAAAACCTGAGTGGATTCCTACCAGTGTGGTAGAAGAGTTGATGTACCCAGGTTGGGGAACCACTATAAAATTCTTGGGTCGTCTGGTTGCCCTTCCTTTTGTTTTGGCTGTGATGTGCTGTGATGTTTTGTAATTGTTTAGGTTGCTGTGTTTATTTATTTTGTTTGCTTCCCTTTTCACTTAGGAATACAACAAAAGTTGTAAAAAGTTTTAAGAAAGCACAATACTCTATTTACCCCCCCTCCCCTCTAGAGTATTTCAGATCTAACCTGCACTTTCAATTGTTATCAGAGCCAGGTTAGTTAAAATACCACACCTTAGTGTTTGCACAGGCTAACAACTGAACCATAAAGATCCCTCTTGTTAGATCTGCTTGTTTGCTTTTGTTATTAGACTTATCTCTTCACAGACATGGCCCAAAACAAAGATTATGCAAGCATCAGACCTCCAATGTGCAATCTCAACAAGTTTGCCATCTGGAAGGCAAGAATCAGGTTATACATGAATTCTATTGATGAGGATATCTTTTTTGTTATCTTGACAGGAGTACCACCAGCACCTACAGCTTCTACAGGCACTTCAACAAACATGACTGTAGTTCCTCCTCCAGAGAACAATGAAGCCTACAAGAAAGCCAAGATGACTGATGCTAAGGAAATGAATATCTTAGACCAGACTATGTCAGATGACATATTCCAGAAGGTGGCTGAGTGCACCTCAGCCAAGGCCATTTGGGATTCCCTCAACCAAATGGTAGTTGGCTCTACAGATGAAAGAAAGGACAGAAGATCCAATCTCATATCCCTGTATAAGAACTTTAAAAAGGATGAGAATGAATCAGTGGTAGAAATGTACAATAGGTTGAGCACAATCATCAATGAGCTCAAAACCCTGGATAAGGACATCACCTTGACAGAGGTGAATGGCAAGATATAGATGTGCTTCCCTAGCTCTTGGGATTCCAGAATCTGGCCAATCAAAGAAGCCAGAAGCCTCAATGAGATCTCAACTGAGTCTCTACTAGGCAAATTGAAGTCCTATGAGCAGCTGAAAAAATTCAGAGAAGCAGCAGAACAGAAGACAATAACTCCAGTTAGAAAGGAGCACAACATAGCCTTCAAAGCATCTGAAGAAAGTGAGACATCAACTTCAAATGAAGAGCTCATGAGCCTCTTTGCGAAAAGGTTCTACAAGATGGCAAGGAAGGACTTCAGAAGGAAATCATCCAGACAGGATGATAAGCCCAAGTATGACAAGACACCAACCAAGGAGGTTGTGTGCTTTGGTTGCAGAAAGCCTGGACACTACATCTCAGAATGTCCAGAAAACCAGAAGAAGGACAAGAGTAGAGAAAAGGATTCCAGGAGAAAGCATAGCAGCAGACCCTCCTCCAGCAAATATAAAAAGAAGGACAAGGAATTTGTTGCTGAGACTTGGAGTGACACAGAAGAAGAAACATCTTCCTCCAGTTCAAGTGAAGAAGAGGAAGAAGCTAGATCCAAGGAGGTGTGCCTAATGGCAATTGATGCCTCCAGGAGTAATTCTGGATCAGAAGAAGATTCTGAAGATGAAGCTGCCTCAGACTCAGAGGCAGATCAGGTTTTTCTAGCTTTGACTTTAGTTCTAATTTATTTAAAGCTGAATTCAAATCTATGTGCATAAACTTAATCAACTCAGAAAAGGAAATAAAAATTCTTAGAGAAAGACTAGGAAATCTTGAATCTGTAAATTCAGAAAACATAAAGCTAACAGACCAATTAACCTTAGCTAATGAGCAAATAATTAAACTAAAATCTGAATTATGTGAGGCCAAGCAACTTGAGCATCTCTCAATGGGAGAAGCCTCAAGCTGATGGACATCACAAGCACAGTGAATGCCAGATTAAATGGCAAGTTGGGCTTGGGTGCTTCATCATGCTTATCCCCCATAGTTAAGAAAAATATTCTTTCAACCCCCATCAAGTTCATATCTGCAAAGGGAAAAGAAAAGTTAATAGACAAACCAATGTCAGAAAACAATCCTAGACCCATAGACAAGAGAAACAGAAATCTGAAAACAGCAAATAAAAACAAAGTTCAGCAGCATTCGTCGAACTCAGATCGACGAAATGTAGCTAGTTCGTCGAACCCAGATCGACGAACGATGAACGCAAACTTCAGATACAACAATTCGTCTAACTGTGATCGACGAACTGTATATGGTTCATCGAGCAGAGGTCGATGAACTTGGGGCGCAGAAAATGACTACTATCATTCTCTGAGCAGAGGTCGACGATCTCATCCCTATTTGTCGAACTCTGGTGGATGAACTTACAACAATTCGTCGAACCCAGAAAGACCAAACCTAAACCACTTCTCTTACAGATACTCTAAGCCAATTAATAAGACATTTAATCCAGTAGCTGATTGGGTAATTCCACCTAGGAGATACCACCCTTTAGGTTATAAATCTCAACCTGCTTTATCAGTTATTTCCAGCTTTATTTTCAACAAAACAAAGGAGCCAAGATAACCTGGGTCAAGAACAATTGAATTTTGTTTTTCCTTGCAGGTACAGGTGAAGAGTTGTCCAAGGGTAAGTCAGACATGGTACTTGGACAGTGGTTGCTCCAAACACATGACAGGCAGCAAGGGCAATCTATCCAATTACAAGCCCAAGCTAGGACCAAAGGTGATTTTTGGAGATTCCAACAGTGGTCAATCAGAAGGATATGGAGCAGTCAAAATTGGATCAGTGACTTTCAAGAAAGTAACATATGTAAGAGGACTCAAACATAACCTTATATCCATAAGTCAATTATGTGATGAAGGTTATCAGGTATATTTTAACTCTACTTCCTGTTCTATTATTGATAATAAAAACAAAATTGTTTTAATTGGACTTAGACAAGGTAACATATATTTAGTAGATTTTATATCTGCCACAACTGATATCTGCTTACTGAATGTTACTAGTAATCAAAATGAGTTATGGAATAAAAGACTAGGACATGTAAACGTTAAGAATATATCTAGGTTATCTAAGGACAACCTTGTTAGAGGCTTACCTTCTGGCCCCTACAAGAAGGAAAGCCTATGCAGGGCTTGTCAGTTAGGCAAGCAAACCAAAACTAGTTTTAAATCCATTAATAAAAGTGATTCACCTAGGATATTGTATTTGCTTCATGTGGATCTATTTGGACCCATTACATTATAAAGCCTAGGAGGAAAGTCTTGTACTTTAGTGATTGTTGATGACTTCTCTAGATTCAGTTGGGTAGCCTTTCTGAGAGCTAAGTCAGATACATTCAAGGTTCTTACAGATTTTCTCAGGACCATACAGATTGAGTTCTCTACTCATGTTGCATTGATCAGAAGTGATCATGGCACAGAGTTTGAGTCTCTTTTTATGCATGAGTTCTGTGAGAAGGAAGGTATCAGACAGTGCTTCTCAGCTCCTAGAACTCCCCAACAAAATGTGGTTGCTGAAAGGAAAAATAGGACACTTATTGAATCTGCAGGTACATTATTAGCAGATGCTTACATGCCTCTATCCTATAGGGCAGAAGCTGTAAATACTGCTAATTATGTCCTGAATAGAAGTCTTATACATAAACTGAAAAACAAGACCCCTATGAATTACTTAAAGGGAAGAAACCTAAAATCACATACTTTAAAGTTTTTGGTTGTATCTGTTACATTCACACTAATAATAAAAGATACATTAGAAAGTTTGAGGCCAAGGCTGAAGAAGAGATTTTTCTAAGATATTCCCAAGTAAGTAAGGCCTATAGGGTTTTTAATAAATCCACCCTTAAAATTGAAGAATCTGTTCATGTATCTTTTGATGAAGCTAACATGTCATATAAGGAGAAAGAGATTTCTACCAATAGCTTATTGCAGGTACCTCAACTGTGTGAGTCTATGGATGGACTAAACCTTACCCAAGAGGTATCAAACCATCCAACTCCACAAGTTGCTGAAGAAAGTGAAGAAGAAATTCAAGAGGAAGTGGCTGAACTTCCCTCAACAGCTAGTACCATTTCCCAAGAGGAATTAATTACAGAAGCTGTTGTTCAACCAACTCCACCAACTGATCTTGTCACACTTAGAGATCACCCCAGATCTCAAGTGATTGGAGACATTTCAGCAGGTGTACAGACAAGGCATCAACTCAACCAAGACTTGATGCATGCCTGTTTTCTCTCTTAAATTGAACCTCTCACCATCCATGAAGCTGAGCAAGATCCCCACTAGATCATTGCAATGCAAGAGGAACTAAATAAGTTTGAGAGATGTAGAGTTTGGGATTTGGTTCCAAGACCCCATAACTACCCAGTTATTAGAACCAAATGGGTCTACAGGAACAAGTTGGATGCTCAAGGCAACATAGTGAGGAACAAGGCTAGGCTTGTTTCTCAAGGCTACAGGAAAGAGGAAGGAATTGATTATGACCAAACCTTTGCCCCTGTTGCAAGGTTAGAGGCCATAAGAATATTCCTTGCCTATGCAGCTCACAAGAGATTCAAGGTCTACCAAATGGATGTCAAGAGTGCATTTTTGATTGGAGTACTTCAAGAAGAGGTTTATGTAGAACAACCTCCAGGTTTTATCTCTCCAACTCAACCCTCTTTTGTTTTTAAATTGCATAAAGCTCTCTATAGTTTAAAGTAAGCTCCAAGAGCTTGGTATGAGATCTTAGCAAGCTTTCTTTTAGAGCATAAATTTACAAGAGGAACCATAGATAAAACACTTTTCACTAGACATCATAAGGACCAAATTTTATTAGTACAAATATTGTGGATGACATCATTTTTGGGTCTACTGATCCCAAATTATGCAAGAGGTTTGCTGACCTTATGCATTCTAAATTTGAGATGAGTAGCATGGGTGAGCTTTCCTACTTCCTTGGTCTCCAAGTGAAGCATCTCCCAGATGGTATCTTCCTCTCCCAAGCTAAGTATGCTAAAGAACATATCAAAAAGTTTGGGATGGGTGATGCTTCAGGGATGAAAACACCTATGGCTACAAATGCTGTTATGGATTCTGATGCAGCAGGGAAACCTATAGATTAGAAAAATTATAGGGCAATTGTTGGATGCCTATTATACCTCAAAGCTAGCATACCTGATATAATGTTTGCCACATGCCTTTGTGCTAGGTTCCAAGTGAACTATAAAGAATCTCACCTTATTTTCTTAAAAAGAATTTTGAGATATATAAAGAGTTGCCCTAATCTAGGACTCTGGTATCCTGTAGAGTCAGAGTTTGAGTTAACTGGATACTCAAATGTTGACTATGCTGGATGTAGAGTGGACAGGAAGAGTACCTCTGGAACTTGCCAGTTCCTAGGTATGAGACTTGTCTCCTGGTTTTGTAAAAAACAGACATCTGTGTCTATATTAACTGCAGAAGCAGAATACATGACTGCTGGCAGCTGCTGTTCACAGATATTATGGATACAAAATCAACTCTTAGACTATGGTGTCAACTTAAATAATTCAACATTATTTTGTGATAATACTAGTGTTATTGCTATAGCACAGAATCCAGTTCACCATTCTAGGACTAAGCATATTGAAATAAAACATCATTTCATTAGAGATAATGTAGACAAAAAGAAAATTAACTTAATCCATATTCCTACTGATTTACATAGAGCAGACATTTTCACCAAGCCATTGGATGAGAAAACCCATCTGTTCTTTATAAATCAACTGGGCATGATTAATGGAGAAGAGTTAACCTAGTTTCTGTCTGCATTCGACGAATTTTCCAGAGTTTGTCGAATGGAGTTCGACGAATTAGGGAAAGTTTGAGAGATTCTGGTCGATCGGAGATCGACGAATTCTCTGTGTGTGGAAACAACGTTCGTCGACCGGAGGTCGACGAAATTTGCTTCAGAAGACATTTCGTCGAACGGAGTTCGACGAACTATGTTCGATTCTTCTGGATGAGATCGACGAATTAGTTGTTTACAATTTATTTCGTCGACCTCAGTTCGAAGAATTTTTCTTTTTTCGTGGAACGAAGTTTGTCGATTCATATTCTGGAAAACTTATATCTATGTTTTCTTCGACCTCCGTCCCGCGCTTTCAGTTCTTTTGCTCTTGATCGCCGTTTTTCTCTGTGTTTGTCTTGCAGGTCATCAATGGCGATTCCAGCAAGCACGTTAGCAGCGAAGAAGTTTGATACTGGGTTCGATATGGACTTCGATTCTTTTCAACATTCGGACCCCATCTTGCTCTACATCTTGGAACTGCTAGAAGAACTGAATCTGAAGGATTTCATGACCCGGAGAATTAAACTGCATGCTACTGAAATAAGAGAATGGGTTTATACATCTACAATTTCTGAAGAAGATGTTTTGACAGGCAATATAGGGAGTACTGCTGTTTCGTTGTCTCCCGCGGTTCTTTCTAAGATATTTGATTAGTAAATGGAGAAGATAATATGGAAATGGATTCTGAGGAATACAATGATATGTTGAAGCTAATGGGTTTTTCAGGTAGCAACCCTAACAAACTGCTGAAGAAGCAACTGTCCGCCGCCTACCAATTTCTGGCAGACATTATAGGGAAAGTGCTAATGGGAAAGCACTCAGCGCATGACTATATAACCCGACACCAATTTCTGGTTATGTGCGCCGTGGTGAATAAGAGACGTGTCAACTGGGGCACAATCTTCTTTGAATTGATAAGGAAAAAGAACAGCAAGAAGGAAGTCTGCTTCGGCAGAATTTTGGTGGTTTTTCTTTAAGAGAAGGCTACTGAATGTATGGTCTCCCCGACCATCTTCATAAATGCCAGCAAGTGCCTCACATGCGCTTTATTTGGCAGGTGGGAGAGGACTATCTCCAAGCCCTCAAAGGCTTCTTCCTCTTCCATCCAAACTTCTGAGAGCACAAGGGTTGTAAAGGCCACTCCCCTCCCTGCTGAAGAGGTCCTTCCATCTCAATCATCTCTTCTAGCACCCCTTCCTCCCCAGAAGCCTCCTCATGTGCCTGCCCCTCCTTCATCTCCACCTCTAGACATCACCAACATCCCATCTCAGCATTCATCTTCCCCTCTGCCAGCAAATCAACCACCCACCCCTCCAGCTTCACCTCAGGACACTCACATTCCTACACCTCCTCAGTCTCCTCTTCCCCCACACTTATCCACCATTCCATCTTACATCATACCCTCAGACACAATCATGCCAGCTGCACCCACTCCATTCGTTATTCCACCCTCTATTCCATCCTCTCTCCCCTCCCTATTTGATCCATCAAACATCATCTCCTTGCTCTCTCCCCTCATAAAATCTCTCATTCAAGAGGCCATTACACCTCTTGTGACCTCCATCAATTCTTTATCTTCCCAAATCTCTCTTCTATCTGTTGTCCCCTCTTCATCTAGGGGCCTGTCTCCAGGTTCTCCTGAACCCAGGTAGGGGGAGATGCTCAGTGATGAAGGGTCAGCAGATGTAGATACAGCAGCAGCAGCAGTCACAGCAGCAGTTCTCTCTCCAGCAGATGCAGATTCAGATGAGGATACAAAAATTTTGACATATTTTGATTCTGAAATGATTGAGTTAATTCATTTTATGGATACTAACAATGATCTAGATGAGTTAGTTGAGGAAATAAAACCTGTTGGTGATTTCCAGTTAAATCACACAGTTAATTTATCTGCTTTGTTGACAAATTTTGATACTATTTTTGTACAGCTACCCTATACTAAGCCACATTTGGCTATTGTACCATACACCTCTCCAGTGAGTCCAGCAGTTGCTAAGCAACTCTGTGAAAATTTTGCTATCTCTACTTCAGCTTCCATCTCAGCTTCTAGTTCAGAGGTCATTCCAGAAGATACTTCAGTGCCAGTTTCAGCACCAGATTTCGTTATGGATGACTCTCCCCTGCCAGATTTGGATGAGCTTATTCTAGCTGACATAGAAGAAGAGAATAAGGCAGCAGCTAAAAGCTCTGTCCCTATTATTTCTGACTCCTGTGCATTCCCCTCCTCCTCTGTTGTTGATATTCCAGTTCCTGAATCTTCTGCCCCTCCTCCAGAAAAAGCTATTATTTCTGATAAAGCTTTGAAAGCCTTGGATGCTCTTTATGACATCTCTCAAGGTTCTGAGTCTGAAGAAGATGATGATGATGACTCAGATGAAGATGCTGCTACTAAGAAAAAGAAGATGCTTTCAAAGAAAAGGAAGGCTCCTCCTCCTCCAGCTCCAAAGCCTAATCCCAATGCTGACATCCCTTACTACATCCTGGACAATGTAACTCCATATAAGGGAATGCTTGCATGGATGTGGCTTTCCAAAAACCAGCAGAAATATAGAAAAAGAAGCAGGAGATATTCCCCTCCTCCAGTAAACAGATACAGGAAGGATCCTCCTCCTCCTCCTCCAGCAGCTGGTGCCTCTGGCTCCTCTAGCTCTCAGAGATCTGCCCCAATGCAAACATACCAGAGACATTCAAGGAGATCTTCTGGAAGCAGCCAACAGAGGCAGCCATCCTCAGGTAGTCAAAGTCAACAGCATCATTAGCAGCAGCAGCAGCAACAAATTTCTGATGTTCAAAAAGCTGAAAGTCCAAAGAGACCTCTCTCTCCTCCAATCCCTTTTGAAGATCCTGAAACTACTAATACAACAAAAATGGCTAGATACTAGGAATTGATTGGATTATCTCTGATTAATAAAGCCAAGGCTGAAGGTAAAGATATCTCTGGATTATCAACCATGTCAAAGTATAGAAAAGAAGAGCTGAAAAGGTTTGACAAAGGAAATAAATTGTTTAATGTTGATTCCTATATGAAACTTCATCCAGAAGCAGTTGTCCCCAGAGCAACTTCATTGAATATTATTGGGGCAGCTGACATGACTATGACAATAGCTCAAGCTCGAGATCCAAAGAGAGAAATCATTTTCAAGAAGCCACGAGAGCAAACATCTGAAGACAAACCTCACCAGAAAAAGCCAAAGAAGTAATTTTCTTGTTGTTTCAATTTCTGTCTGTTTTTGTTTTTCAAACTATGCTATCTGTTAAACAAATCTGTGTATATATATATCTGTTGCATGTGTTGGTAATTCTCTGCCAGATATATCTCTTTTCTTGCTTCATTTTTCTATTTTGAGTCTCTGTTAGTGACCTCACCCAAATAGGGGGAGATTGTTGGATCCCTAGTTGATTTGGGCCAGGTTCACTGACTTAGGATGTGACCCATCTTGTATAGCCAGGGTCAAGTTCTGTCCTAGAGTCTAGGCTAAGTCCTTAGGTTCAATTTCAGATGGACCAGCTATCAACAAGACCTTCAGAGACTTCAGACTTAGAGGATTTCAAGACTAAGTCAAATGACTTCGACGTTCGTCGAACTCAACTCGACGAAAGGAGTTCTGCGCTCGACGATCGTGATATAATTCTTAGTGCTGAGCTCGATGATCCGTGTTCTCTGTTCGACTAATGTTGAGGTTCTTCATCTAGCCAAATTCAGGACAACTTCAAGATTTTTCTTCATCCAGCTTCAAGCTTTGGTCGACTAATTGGATTCTAAGCTCGACGAACTTGGACCTCAAGTTCTCAGCTTCTTAGGTCAACGAATGCTATACACTCTCGATGATTTCCGAACTCAGAGTATTTGTGTCGACACTTAGGGCATGTGTCGACACCAGACAATTCAATGTCGACACCAGAAGATTTGTGTCGACACCAGGATTCAATGTCGACACCAGAAGATTTGTGTCGACACCAAGAATTCATATCGACACCAGAAGGTTTGAGTCGACACCAAGTTCAATCAGTCGACACCAGGTTATGTCGACACTGGATACCAGCAGATACAGAATATTTGGCTAAGTCTACAATCGTTCTTCGCTCGACGAATTTGGATCTCAGCTCGACGAATACTGTCTTATAATGAAGATTGTCTGTTCAATTAATGAAGATTGTCTGGTCGACAAACTCTCTCAAGCCCAGCTCGACGAACTCTCTCAAGCTCAACTCGACGAACTCAAATTCAGCTCGACGAATTGTGTTCTCCGCTCGACGAATCCAGACTAGGTCTTCTTCAGGTTTCCCGTCCTGTTTCTTGGCAATGAATCCGGAGTTATTAATGCCAGATCTTCTCGGAATGTTACCGTTAGAACGCGCATTGACTATGGACGATTACATGCCATTTTTCTATGGGACAGTTGGGGAAATCATTGATTGTCACTTCCTTCCAAGGCTGACTGCAATTACTGCTCATTCATTCAAATTTTGAATGTTCTCAGTCAGTCAAGAAGAGACAGAGAAGAAAAGAAAAAGACAACACAGTCAGTCATACAGTCACATAGAACAGCAAGAAATACAGACATTTTAGACAGACACTCTCAGATTGCACAGAAGAACAATCAACTAAAATAAAAAGTTCTCCTGCAATCAGCCTGACCAGAGAACATTTTCAAGGAGAAGAAGAACAATCAAATTCTAACAAGAGTCTTCTTCTTCCAACTCACAGGATGACTTCAAAGTACAACAATTATTCAATCTGTCAAAGGAGTTCCACGTTTAGAAAATCCACTACGATCAATGTTAGATGAATCTGAATTTTCTGATACATTTCCTGAGGAATCGCTATTTGCCATATCTACAAATATACATCTTGATTATCCATGGTTTGTGGATTATGCAAACTATCTTATAGATAAGGTCCTTCCAAAAGAATTTTCATATCAGCAGAAAAAGAAAATTTTCTTTGACTTGAAATATTACTTTTGGGAGGACCCCTTTCTTTTTCGGATATGTGCAGATTTTGTTATATGAAGGTGTGTATCAGCAGAGGAAGGTTGGAAAATTTTGGAGTAGTGTCATTCAGGCCCTGTCGGTGGTCACTATGGAGCAAATCGCTCGGCAAAAAAGGTTCTTGATTCCGGTTTTTATTGGCCCCTTCTATTCAGGGATGCCTAAAGGTATGTGCTTTCATGTGATTCTTGTCAGAAAGCAGGTAATATTTCTAAATTACATGAAATGCCACAAAAATATATTCTTGAATGTGAAGTATTCGATGTGTGGGGTATTGATTATATGGGACCATTTCCAGTTTCTTTTGGGAATAAATATATTTTAGTAGCTGTACATTATGTATCGAAGTGGGTTGAAGGTCAAGATTTGCCTACTAATGATAGTAGTGTAGTAGTCCGATTTTTAAAATCCTTATTTGCACGATTTGGCACACCACGTGCACTTATTAGCGATAGGGGTTCACATTTCTGTAATTTGCAGCTAGATAAAGTATTGGAAAAATATGGAGTTACACATAGGATAGCCACTCCTTATCATCCGCAAACTAGTGGTCAAGTTGAAGTTTCCAATAGAGTGCTTAAGAGTATCCTAGAAAAATCTATAGAAGGGAATAGGAAGCAATGGTCTAGAAAACTTAACGACTCTTTGTGGGCATATAGGACCACCTTCAAAACACCTATAATGACCACCCCTTTTAGATTAGTCAATGATAAATCTTGTCACCTGCCTATAGAATTAGAACACAAGTCGTATTGGGCAATACGTTCTTTGAATTTTGATACTAATTTTATAGGGGAGAAACGTAAACTTCAACTTAATGAATTAGATGAGTGGAGAACCATGGCCTGTGAGAACTCCCGTATTTATAAGGAGAAGTCCAAATTATTTCATGACTGTCACCATCGCAAACCCAAGATATTTCAGAAAGGTGACCAAGTCCTCCTTTTCAATTCCCGTCTTTGTTTATTCCCAGGGAAGTTAAAGTCTAAGTGGTCCGGACCCTTTAAGGTTAAAGAAGTCTTCCCCTACGGTACCATCGAACTTACTCACCTTGAGAAGGGAGATTTTAAAGTTAACGGACACCGACTGAAGCCTTATTATGGTGAGCTTCCTAAAGAATTCTCTTGTCAAGAGACTTGCCTCCGTCTAGATTAGGATTATGTAAATTGTAATAATGTTCCTAAGTTATAAAAATTATTTTTTGTATAAATTTAGTAAGATTTTAAAAAAACAATTTTGTAATAAAATTCACCTATGAAATATTCGAAAGGAAAAGGAAGACACGGGTCACCACACGCCCGTGTGGTGTGCCGTGTGCCCAACACAACCTCAGGCCCAGCCCTATCTTTTGAAAATCTGGAGTAGGAAGGATTCATCCCGAGACTCACACGGGTTCACACCAACCCGCGTGTGTTGCCGTGTCATTGGACACGGGTGGACACACACCCGTGTGTATTGCCGTGTGACTCTACACGGGTCATCACTTGGTCGTTTGCTACGTCGTGTCGCTGGTCGACATTTTTTTGTCCCAAAAAGGACACTGCTGCGGACTCAGACGTGTTATATAGCCGTGTGTGTTTTGCGCTCGACGAAGCCTGCAGGACCCGGGTTAAAGACTCAGCCGTGTTATTGACCGTGTCTGCCTGGTGCGCTATTTTCTGTCATTTTGACCGCACGACCCCCCACAACCCGTGTTTCACGAGGCTAAGATTCCGCAACACGGGTACGCACACGGCTATGTGCGCACCCGTGTTCGCCTACTTTATAAAGGGTCGTGCTACCTTCTTCCTCCCCACCTCCTGATTTCAGCCATTCTTCCCGTTTCCTCCAAGACAAGAGCTCGAGTTTGAGTTCTATTTGCCTCCAAAATTCGCGGATTCGCCTCCTCTACTCAGTCTTCCCTCCTTGGTAACCATTTTTGATTTATGAATTTACTTAACTTCTCCTTCCCCTCCACTCTTTTCTACAAGTTTTTTACTCTCCCATTTTCATTTTCAAAATAAACAAAAAAAAAACTTTTTCTTTTTGCCGTCTGGACGAGCACAAGGTGGTCACCGTCATCGACTGGAGCTCCAAGCTCTATCTACGGAGAGGCGCGACGCTGCTGTGTCGCTGGTGTTCACCGATCATGCGCACGCCGCCCGCTACAACTGCCTCCAATCAAAGAAATTTCAAGATATCCGTATGACTGACTAGAGTGTGCTCGAAGAAATAAATTTAGCGGGGGATGTTAGGGAATTAATATCTGTAACGGGTTGGGAGCAATTTGTTTTGATAGAGGAGTTGGGCTTTAAGGAACTAACACTAGAGTTCGTCTCAACTTTTTATTTAAACCTTAGGCCTAATCTCACTGATTCTGCTCGCGAGCACGAGGGGGTCATCTCCTTTCGACTAGGGGGCACTTTTTATACACTTACCCTACTCCAGTTCACCCAATACCTAGGGGTGTATGAGGAGTCATTCCACTTTAGTGCCTCCTACTCCGACCTTCATTTCGACCTCCCCTCTCGCGATCTTGTCGGCAACATCTAGGCTCAGCTCGCTTTTGACCTTAGTCCATATGAGGCCAAGAGGTTAAAGGCGTCACAGTTGTATTCCCCCGCCCTCCACTACATTCACCACCTCCTGATCCATACCATGAGCGGACGGGGCGAAAGCTCTAGCGTTGTCAGTCGGCAGGACGTGCTATACCTCTATAGCATGTCGTCTCGTTATCCCCTCCACCTAGGCTTCCTGCTCGCCCAGTTCATCCTCCACCAGGACGACACCCCCCGCATAGGGTCTATTTGTGTAGCACCCTACATCCCCCGCCTGGTGAAGAACATGGGCATCTTATCAGCCCTCCCCCCGATGACAGTGGTCACGAAGACCGTGCCCATCACGATGGCCAGCCTTCGATCCCTCCGCCTCATCACCGCCGATCAGGGCCGGGGAGGCATCACATATTCTATTACGAGACGTGGACCGCACGCGTAGGACGACACTGACGACGAGGTGGATCCTGACCTGATGTGCTTATGGTGAATCCGTCTCGTTCTACCTATGCTCAGGGAGAGTCTTCTACTACCCCTCCTCTTGCTCGCTCGCAGTATTCGCGGGAGTTCTGGTAATTCTTCGACACCGAGCTCTCACCACGCTTACAGCGTATCGAGGTGGCGTAGACGCGGACGGAGGACCTCCTCATTCAGATCAGGGACCACTTGGGGATCGCACCTAGAGAGCCGGCAGCTCCTGGCCAGCCACACTTCCCCGACGACCAGACCGACCAGCCGCCCTACTTTTGATCTCTATATGTGTCTTGTAGCATTTATTTGTATCTATATATTATAGTTTCTTCTTTGTATCAGTGTATTCCAGATAGTATATATGATTTCATGTCAGCTCCTACTTCCTTCATGTGATCTTCTACTTTCATGATAGAAGTTTTTATTATTATTAGTGAAATTACTCTTTCAGCACTTTACATTGCAATGAGGACATTGCAAATTTTCAGTCTGGGGGTGGATGTTCTTCCCTTTTATAATTGTTGTGATGGACATGGTTATAATTGATTATAATTTTGCTATCATAATACTCAAGTTTGTTATACCCCCTAAAAAATTTTTTTATATTGATTTTTGTTACTCTTTTAAGCTCTCATTATTCATTCATTTGGGATTATAACTATCTAATTTAACTTCGCACGCTGATTAAAATGAATTGATGTAGACTCATAGAGTGTTCAACTTTGTTGATTCGTTATTAAGTATAAAAATACATTAGCTTAATTTTCTCTATAATATATTGTTAAGATTAATCCTCTATATTATTAACTATCAATCACTATATTTTATAAAATATAATTATCTATAGTAAAGTGAGTCGATGAGTGTAACATTTCTATAATTTGGTATTAGGGAATTAAAATGAAAAATACTCTCTATTGATATCTAGCACTTACCCACTAGCGATCCTCAAAAATGTTGCATAAGTTAACTAGTGAGGGCGGAAATGACTTAGGCCTCCTTTTGGATAGCTTGAGACTTGCAAACCAAAAACCTTAAACATTATACCCTTGCACACCCATTTTGGACCTAATCCCTATCCTTTTGAAACTCTACCACTAAAATTCACCAATGCCAAATCCTTACCTATTAGAACACCTATCATTGAGCTCTTCATGGAATGAGTTTGTTCGTAGTGATATGTGGCCTGAGTGCGTGTATATTTGCATCCACTCGGAATGATCCCTACTATGAACCCAAAAAAAGAAAAAGAAGACATAGTGATACGTGGCCTGAGTGCGTGTATACTTGCACCCAGTCGGAATGATCCCTACTATGGCCCCTTGGTTAAGAAGAATAAAAATTTAGAGTATCATTCAAAAATGTGGGAAGTATACTAATTGCAAAGTCTGGGGGTGTTTTTATAACACTAACGTATGCTAAGGTATTTTCCAACAAAAGGCTCAATCGAGATTTAGGTGTGAAAGAAAAAAAAACAAAATCCATTAAATTTATCTTTGATTAGCTCACCTATAATCTTCTATCCTAAGCCAAAAAGGCTACACCATAATACAAGTCCTAAGGATCCGACCTCACTAAGTCTAACTAGTGCTGTGGAGACGGTGTGAAAAGGGTAAGCTCATGACTATCAATATGAGTACTTATAAGTTTTGAAATACTAATACGTATTTTATTGAGATTGTTATTTTCTCCTCATATTTGTCATAGATGACTATACCTTTATTTCTAAGAAAGAGTGAAAGATAGTTAAAAGATATATTGGAGGAATTTTAAGATAAATTTATACTTAGAAACGTCTGCTAAACTATTTCCTATATGATTACATCATCAAAGTTCCATTTAAATTCATAGCAACCAGTGTTCGGAGATAAAATTATTTATTGGATAGGCTTTTTACTATCATAATTGTAATCATGTCTACTATTTTCTACCTCTTTGTGTAGTAATTTCGCGAGATTAGTTGAAAAATTGTCTTATCATGAATAGGAGAGCACAGTTAGGATTCTTGGTTACTCCTTGTATTAAGCTATATATTTATTCTTTCATTTTTCTAATGCAGGTAATGCCAAACAATGGAACTAAAAGTCTTGGAGCAAATAGAGGAGATCACAGAGTCAACATGGCTGATGACGGGACAAAAATTTGGCACACATGGGTAGTCACACGGCCGTGTCAATACCCGTGTCCTATGTGTCCTGGAACTGAAGAAATTGGTCGCAAGAGACAGAGACTCACACGGGTAGGCACACACCTGTGTGCCTACCCGTGTAAAATTTGAACACGACTGCCAACCAACCAGTGTCTGGAGAACATGAAGAACAACACGGCCGTGTCAGTACCCGTGTCATCTAACACGGCCCACTACCAGACACGCCTGTTCATGTGAAACTGCCCTAGAATCGTCAACACGGCCTGACACACGGCTGTGTTGGTACCCGTGTTCGACTTTGTTTGCTAGGAGACTATAAAATTCCTGTAGAAAAATTAGAGGGGACTTTTGGATTAGTTTTCATTGGGGAGAACTTCTGGAGCACGAAGTGGAGCATCCAAGAGAAGGAGGATTTGAAGGGTATTTTTATATGCATTTAATATTTCATTAATCCCTTTTAATCTTCCCTATCTCTTGGTGATTCAACTTTAGTTATCTTTTATTTTGCATGAACTTTAATTTGGAACAATTTGTTAATCATGTATTGTCTTGTTTTCATCGAATTTATGGTAATTTGTTCGTATGTAGGCTTGCAACCAAAGAGTTTGCTCCTAATTATGAATTGCTTATTTGTTTTACATGAATTGCAAATCACTAGATTGAGAAATAGGATGTTTGTGATGATAGTTACATGCTCATATTTTGGTGTTAATTTTTTTTGTAATTCAAATTTCATGATCGAGAGATATGTTGTTTGGATACTTGGAATACAAATAAATGGATTCATGGTATTTTAGAGATAGGATTTCATGAATGTATGCAGTAGATAGGGTGTTTCCATTAATGCAAACTTGAGTGTTGTAAATTGTTCGAGAGAAAGTTTACTAACTTAAGTTTAGATTTTGAATTGCTCGAGAGAGAATTCGATAGATGTTTACCCTTTACATTACAACAAATTTGATAGCCCTATTATTTCATGATTATGTAAAATTGAGTTAATAAATGAGTATTTCATGTAATTGCTCATAAACTTTCGGTTTTTTATCATCTTGAATTCCCCAATGTTTATTTATCCAATTAGTCATAGTTAGGTTAATTTAGATTAAAAATCAATTTTAATTATAGGTACGATAATAGAGCGAGGGTGAGTATGAGTATTTGAAATGGCCCTGTGGAATACGACACGAGATGTAGATTTCTCATATACTATGATTGATAGGTGCACTTGCCTTAAAGTTAATTAAATCTGGCTTATTCCCATCGACATAGTTTATACTAGAGTGTAGAATGAATCTGCATCAAGTTATTACTTGTTAGCAAACGAAATCATCAATAACTTACAGGAAGCTATTGCCGACGTTAGCACTACTGCCGTGGGTAGGGGATAGACTATCCGTTCTTCCCCTTATACAGGTGTTTTCCTGGAGACTACCCCCAGTACTCTCAACGCAGTCATATGCACACCCCGTGACTCTGAAACCAACACGATAACTACGGAGTCTTCTCTGACATATAAAACATACAAACATCACCAAACCAGACCAACCTGTCTGGATGGACTTCACACAGCATGCCTATTCCGTACATCAATTCCGGATCTAAATGCAAATTAATGGGGATACACGGATCTACACATCAGAGAAACCACATCAAAGTGTTCATGGAGTGTCTACCGTCTAATTCCAAAAGAAAGTACTTCACATGTCCACAGAAGAGGATCGTTACCCTTGATGTATGCTTTGGCGCCATGGGAGAAATCCAGACGGTTGAAAACGACTACTCCGACTTTATCCTCCGAAAATCTAAATTCTCCTTGCGAATCTGAGACCTGAAACACGAACGGCGGCAAGATCCCATTCTTCTGGCACTGCTTCTCCTCCTTCAGAAAACCAGGCTAAACTCTCCAACTTTAGAATAATGAAGAGGAAACGGCTGAACCAGGCATATATATAAAGCTCTTGCCACACGGTAACTAGCTACCGCCGCGTGGTAACTAGCTACCACCGCGCATTACCGCCTCATTTCGCATGTAATAGCCCATGCCCTCCAATCACAGGTCGACACGTGGCCACGCCGTTACATATTTGCTAACGCTGAGCTTTAGGATGCTAGTGCCTCGCGGTAGCTAGCGATCGTTACATCACGACCGCCCCTGCTACCGCCACGCGATAACTACTTTTGCCGCGCGGTAGTAGCCCGAGGGCTTTGAAAAATAAATTGCCAAGCTATCGCCTGTGATAACCCTACCACTGGGCGTTAACTTACCGAGAGCTCGGACAATAAAATGGCTATCGCCACACGCTAGAAACGTAACGCCGCGTGGTAGAGTAGGAGTTGAGTAACCTTGCCTCACTCAATGCTCTCAATTCTATCGATGCTGAAAATGGAGCTACCGCTGCGCGGTATCTAGCTACCGCCATGTGATAGCCTCCAGAACACCATTTCCTGTCTTAAGAAAATTAGGGTGTTGCAAATCACCCCCACTTAAATAAATTCGTCCCGAAATTAAGTCATGAAGGAAATTAAAGAATTTGATCAACATTAACTGTGTACCTCAATCGAATAACTAGAGGAACTAGTTCATGGTTTGTTCCCGCTCCCATGAAAGCTCCTCTCGGCCACAGTTGTCCCACCAGACCTTGACCATCCTGATCTCTATATTACGAAGTCGCTTAACATCCACATCCTCAATATGAATGGGTTTGACATCGTTGTCAACCCACAATCCACCGGTACTTTATCTGTAGCGATCACTAGCATAAGCTCTTGCACCGACTTCAGCAACAACGATATGTGGAATATGTCATGTAGAACAATCAAATCCATTGAAAGCTTCAACCAGTAATCCGCTTCACGAATGCGCTCCAACACCTCAAACGGTCGAAGGTATCTTGGACTTAGCTTTTTCAGTCGACGAATCCTCGACACGCCCTTGAACGGTTTGACCTTCAAGTATACTGAATCGCCCATGGCGAATTCAACATTTTTATGCTTGGCGTCATAGTACTTAGCTTGTCTATCTTGTATAATCAGCAATTGCTGCTGTATTATACGCACAATCGATGTCGCATCTTCGACGTCCTTCCGCATGTACAACTTGGACTCGCCAGTATCCAACCCTGACAACGGGGTATGACACTTCCTACCATAAAGGCCCTCAGAGGGCACCATTTGAATACTTGTCAGGTAGCTGTTGCTGTACGCAAACTCAATCATATATAGGTGATCCTCCCACCTTTTACCGAAAGGCAAGACACACATACGAAGAATGTCCTCCATCGTCCTATTGACTCTTTCAGTCTGACCATCCGTCTGCGGATGAAAGGCCGTACTGAAATCAGTTTTTTCCGCAAAAGTAGATGCACCAACCACCAATCATTAGATGTGAACCGCCTATCCCGGTCACTCATGATGCTACGGGGAACACCATGCAGACTAACAATATTCTCCACGTACATCTTTGCTAGCTTATCCACTAAATCGTCCTCCCTATTCTTGATGAAGTGAGACACTTTCGTCAAAAGAACTATGATCACCCAGATGGCAACATTTCCCTTCTGCGATCTCGGCAAACCATGCACGAAATCCATGGATATATCGTCGAACTTCCATTCCGGTATATACAAAGACATCAAGAATCCACCAGGCTTTTGGTATTCGGCCTTTACAAGAGCACAAGTATGACACTTGGCCACATGTAATGCTACATCCTTTTTCTGTCTGGGCCACCAGAACAGCTTTTTCATGTCTTTGTACATCTTTGTGCTCCTAGGGTGGATTGAGTACTTGGTGCAATGAGCCTCGTACATCAACTCCTCCCATATTTTTCCCACTTTTGGGATGCGCAAATGACTGTCCTTCCACAATAGCCCATTATCAACCTTAAACTGGGCATTAGACCCATCCAAGGCCGTAGCCATGAGCCGCTTCATGCCGTCATCCAAATCCAAAGCTTGCCAAATCCGATCAACGAGGTCATACTATACCTCAATCTAACTCAAACGTGCTTCAGCACTCAATCTCCAATCAATACAAGAGATCTCTAAGGCCTCCAAGTCTCGAACAAGATGCTCATCATGCATCATCAACCAATTGGCCGCCACGGGAGCTCTGTCACTTAATGCAACTTCAACCGCATTACCTTTACCCCAAATATAATGTATCTAGAAGGTGTAGTCCCCAAGGAACTCCATCCACCTTCGCTAACACATATTTAAGTCCTGATCCAATAGGTACTTCAAGATCTTATGATCAGTGTAAATGTCGACCTTGATACTATAAAAATAGTGTTTCCAGAGCTTCAACGCGAATACCATGGCCGCCAACTCCAAATCATGGACTGGATAATTCCTCTCATGCAGCTTCAGCTTGTGCGATCCATAAGCTATTACTATCCCATGCTATAATAAAACATAGCCTAAGACGATACCTGAAGCATTGCTATAGATCTCAAAGCCTTCTGTGCCATGTGGCGATCATAGAATAGACACCGTGGTCAGATGACATTTTAGTTCTTCGAAAGCCTGAGCACACGCTGTAGACCAAAAAATTTTCTGAACTTTCCTCGTCAATGTCGTGAGAGGTAACACTATATACGAGAAGTTCTCTAAGAAGTGCCTGTTGTAGCCGACAAGACACAAAAAAACTCCGGTCTTCCTCCACAGAAGACAATACATGCCATTCCTGTATAGCAGCAACATTTGCCAGATCCACCCCGATACCCTTATCATTGACAATATGACCAAGGAACGCTATAGAAGATAGTCGAAACTCACACTTAGAGAACTTGACATACAACTGATTAATTCTCATGGTCTCCAAAACAATATGAAAGTGCTCTGCATGATCTTCCACGGATTGTGAGTACACTAGGATATCATCGATGAACACTATCACAAACCGATCCAAATAATCCATGAACATCCTATTCATTTGATCCATAAGTATAGATGGCGCATTCGTCAGCCCAAAGGGCATGACCGTGAACTCATAATGCCCATATCGAGTATTAAACACCATATTGGGAATATCACTTTCCCTAGTCCTCAGTTGATAATATCCAGACTTCAAGTACATCTTCAAATACATAGTCTATCCAACTAGCTGATCGAACAAATTATCTATCCTTGGAATCAGGTACTTGTTCTTCTCTGTAAGTTTATTGAGTTCCAAATAATCAATACACAGACATAGTCTTCCATCCTTCTTCTTCACGAAGAGGACTGGGGTGTTCCAAGGTGTCTAACTTGGACGCACAAACTCCTGCTCTATCAATTCCTGAAGATGTGCCTTTAAGTCTGCAATCTCTCTCGGTGCTAAGCGGTAAAGAGACCGCGACACCGGCTTGGTACCAGGAATCAACTCAATGGTGAACTCGATCGCTCTCTGAGGTGGGGCTCCGGGGAAATTTACGGGGAAGATGTCGGGAAACTCCGACACCATAGGAATATTGGAAAAGTCAGGCTTGGGCTTCTTCACCTCTAAAAGAGTGAAGAACAGCTCTGCACCCTCATGAACTGCTTTAACTACTTGGAGAGCCGACATCAGTGTTTTGCTCACACACTTCAAACTAGAGAAAGTAGTTTCTTGGCTTGTATTCAACCCCAGCTTTACAGTCTTAGAATCACAATCAATGTACACACACTTCTACAAGAGCCAGTCCATGATAAAGATCACGCCAATCTCTACTATCGGCAGTAGTGATGCTGCGACATCAAAAGTTTGGCTTCCAATCAGCACTTTGACGCAATAGACTCTATCCGCACGCATCGAACACCTATTAGGTAGCAGCACATCCAAATTATCCTTAGCCACCGAAGAGGGCACTCAGATGGAGTCTTCTCCGACACCCCGATTATTCACTGACTCTCGGTTATTCACTGACTCTCGGTTATTAAGTAGCAACACATGGAGACTGACTCTCGGTTATTCACCTTTTAATGGTGTTTTCCTGGATACTACCCCCAGTACTATCAATGTAGTCATCTGGACACCCCGTAACTCTGAAACCTACACGATAACCATGGAGTCTTCTCCGACATACAAAACATTCAAATATCACCAATCTAGACCAACCTGTCCGGATGGGCTTCATACTGCATGCTAATTTCGTACTTTGATTCCAGACCTAAATGCAAATTAATGGGGATACACAGATCTACACGTCGGGGATACCACATCCATGTGTTCGTGGAGCGTCTACCCTCTAATGCGAAAATAAAGGACTACACATGTCCAAGGAAGAGGATCTTTACCTATGATGTATTCTTTGGCACAATAGGAGAAATCCAGACGGTTAAAAATGACCTCTCAGACTTTGCCTCCGCAAATCTGAATTCGCCTTGCGAATTCGATACCCGAAACACGAATGGAGGCAAGATCCCCCTTCTTCCGATGCTGCTTCTCCTCCTCCAGAAAACATGGCCAAACTCTCCAACTTCAGAATAATGAAGAGGAAACGACCGAACTAGACATATATATAAAGCAACTACCGCACGATAACTAGCTATTGTCGTACGATACTGCCTTGTTTCGCATGTAACCGCCTAGGACCTCCAATCACAGGCTGACACGTGTCCACGCCGTTACAGATTTGCAAATGTCGAGCGTTAGGATGCTAGCACCTCGCAGTAGATAGCGACCGTTACATCACGTCTTCCCCTACTACCACCACGCGATAGCTACTACAGTCGCGTGGTAGTAACCTGAGCACTTTGACAAATAAATTGCCTTGCTACCGCCTGAGGTAACCCTACCGTTGGGCGTTATCTTCCCGAGAGCTCGGACAATAAAATGGCAACCACCACGTGCAAGAAACATACCGCCGTGCGGTAGACTAGGCATAGGGTCACCTCACCTCACTCAACTCTCTCAACGCTGTCGACGCTAATAATGGAGCTACCACCACGCGATACCTAGCTACTGCAGGGCGATAGCCTCAAGAACACCATTCCTACCTTAAGAAAATTGGGGCGTTACGTCTTCATTATCCCTGAGGTTGATACCAACAACAACACAAGACTCACTGTGGTATGTCTCACAGTAGCGGGGGCGTAGGTGTGTCGTCATTAGGCTCGCTAACATATACTCCACGTCTTGTCCTTAACAGGAGAAGGGTTCTAATGGGTCCTTGTGTGACACTGGGGGGAAAAAGTGTTAGGTTGAGATGGTTCTTGTGTGGGCATATGGGATTGACACCCCACCCTACGACACTTGTGCATCTCCTCATGCCCATCCGTCACTAAGTACGGGGCTAGAGTGATGACACATTGCTTGGGTCAAGAGTGTTGTGAACATTCTCATGGGTTCTCCATCATAGCATGAATGTTATTTCATGCCTCATAGTATTAAATCTCATGCACTCTATAATGCGGTCCAATTTAAGTTGCATTCATGTTTTCGTTTATTTGCTTGATTTGTCATTGATTTTATGTTTTATATGAAATATTTAAAAAGAAAATATAAAACAAAAAAATAATAATAAAGAAACAAATTTGTGGATTGATGATTCTTAGGACACACGTGAATAGAACTTAGAGCATAACATGTATGTACAATGTTTGAGTTAGACTTGTTAATTCCTGTGAACATTGTCCACATTTGTCATGATGTGTCGAATCTATAGGTGTTTAGCTACTGAGTGCGAGTAGATATGTTAGTGTTCGTCGAATATGCCTCAAGGTATGTGCGAGGAGTTAGATAGTAGAATGACGTCACACTATTCACACATCCTTAGACGAAGCATGCTTGTAGAAAAGTATAAGCTTATATGCTATAACTCGTGATATTGTTTTTACCACATTAGAAATACCTTTAATAATCAATGTCATGATACATATGCATGTCTACAAAAGGTAGAACTTTGGGCAGAATCTGTAGTGGAAAAGTCCTGTGTATACAAGTTAAATTGTATCTATCTATGTTGGTAGATTTCGAATGATTTGGGGACCTTGAACTATTAAATGTAAAATTTGATAGCCCAACACGTCTAAATTAAAATGAATGCTAGCCAGCCTTGTGTCAAGTATTCCCCCCAAGCACTACTCACTCCTCCTGATAAGTCTTTATGAGCATTGTGAGGGTGAGCACCTTGGTCCAAAATATCATTTCGACCTTGTGCAGGGAAACGAACCTTGAGCTTAATGCCCCAAGGTTTAGCCTTTGTATTGCCGGGATAGCAACATGACGTGATTTTTCAATCTATTCCTTTCGTGATAGCATATTTAATTATTAAGATAAACATGTAATGATTGTAAATTCTACTTGGTGTTTATCTTCTGCTACTACATGCTCACACATCATTGCTCTCTCTAACGCTTCCTTGCATAAGAATTGGACTGACACGACACTATATATATAGCACGAACGTTCTTACACACGATTTCTATTCATGACTTGTACAATGTTCCTCAACATTAACTTTATAACACTTCTAGCATTGTCCTCTACATCGGTATGTGCTTAGTCTACTAGTGTTGTTCATTTTTTGGTAACTCTGAATGATTATTTTAAAGAATACTATTTCTACGTTTTACACTCATCCATGTGACCTTTATGCTTAATATTCTCTGATTTCATGCTTGGTCATCCCTATTGTTTTCGCATATCACTTCAAATTCTCCAGACATGCACTGTTTACTTTCTTTCTCATGCTCATTATATACTGCATTTCGTGTCTCATGTGCATGCGTACGTGTGTTTCCGGTCTGGCCCATTGAATTTTAATAATATATAAGGGGGAGATTGGATGGTTCATGAGTCATGGGTAAGTGTAGATCACATGTCGGGGGAGCTTCGTTCAATGTATGCACTTAGATAGGGGGAGCAGGTAAAACATATAAATAGGTGGAACGAGTTTATGAGGAGCTATATAGAACCTGAAACCTGAACCTTTAAGCCTATCTCTTATCTATATATATTGAATCATGCACTTCCTTATTATATCTCATGAACGGGAATTGATATTATCAAAAGGGGGAGATTGTTGGAGGCGATGATTCACATTCCCTTAGTTTGATAATAGCAACTCCCAGGTTGTATTTGATTACATCGTGTTTAGAAGAGTGTGCAAGTTTATAAGTCCAAGAAATATATTGAGCTCTCCTAAGGAACCTACCATCGAGCGGTAGCAGCTAACGATGGGCGGTAGCCTAAATTAAATGGACAAAGTGCTCAGGAACCTACCACGCTGCGCTAGTCCTACCGCCCGTGTTATCTAGATGAATTAATTTTCTAGGCTCTTGGGAACCTACCGCGCAGGTACTAGCTTTCTACTGCACCGTGCTCTCCTATTCAATGCCCGTTGCCAGAGGTATTGAGAGCATCGAGAGCGTTGAGACAGTAGCATCGAGAGTATCAAGATAGGCTGACCGTCGGGCACTAGCTTGGCACCACGTCGTGGTGACACACTCAATGCACGTTAAGCCAGATGCACTGAGTACGTTGAGTCTGAGGCATCGAGAGTGTCGAGATAGACCTACTACATGGCGCTATCTAGCTACCGCGTGACGCTAGTATTATAAAAAGGAAAATATTCATTTTTTGAATATTGTTCCAGATTTGGAGGACAGCTGGCAGAACTACCGTTGGGCGCCATCTACCTACCGCGCCGCTCTATCTTTGAAAAAGGAAAACAATATTCATTTTAAATATTTGTCTAAATGTGGAGGACAGCTGTCACATCAAGCGCATGAACCTATCGTCAAGCACTAGCCTTACCGCCGACGGTAGCGTATTTTCATGAAGACGTATTTATAGGCACCTGATTTTCTGTGTTCAGTACCTAAGACAAAACGTGACAGAGATCTTCGACTCATAGGGTTTGGCCACCTCTCTTGTGGTACGTTACTTCATCTCCATCAAAGGAAGAGAAGACTTCATCCCTCTCATTAGCGCATGAATAACTCCAGCGAGCCTAGAACTACAAAGCCTACAAAGGATTGAACAGTTGCAAGCCCACGAAGATCTCTAGCACCGATCACGGATCGCTCAAGGGAGGAGTCGTATTGAGGGAGATTTGCACTTAAATCTTTTTATATTCTTGTGTTCTTTTTCTCTTATTTGTATTGATTGTGATGAAGGAAATCGACTGGGGAAGGTCGTCGGAATCCGGGGTACGATTCCGTGAGAAAACATCGTGGTGAAGGGACGTCTAGATCGGGTGATCTAGCGGGGCTCTAAGACCCTTCCTTACGTGGAGGTAAAGAGCCGCCTCAAAGACCATTCTTGGAGGGAAATGGAGAGAGCCAACCGGTCCGTGGAGTGGGTCAATATAGAAAACCAAAAGTTATTTTTATTCACCGCCTTCGATCTCCGATGTCACAGAGATCAACCTTTGTAATCTTTAAAAAATAATTGTTGATTTTAGTTTTGGCAATGGAATTCATTTCTTGCCTTTTTACCTGTGTACTTGTAACACCCCAGTTTTTGCAAGAGGTTCAGTCTGCAGTTCTGAAAATTTTTGGGTTCTGGCAGGAGGCACACGGCCTGCGACACGGGTGTGTCGCAGAGCGTGTCGAGGCCGTGTCGACACTCGGTCCAAGTGTCGACACTTTGTGCTCGACAAAGTGTCGAGAGTGAGGCACACGGCCTGCGACACGGGCGTGTCGCAGGGCGTGTCGAGGCCGTGTCGACACTCGGCCCAAGTGTCGACACTTTGTGCTCGACAGAGTGTCGAGAGAGGGGCACACGGCATGCGACACGGGCGTGTCGCAGGGCGTGTCGAGGCCGTGTCGACACTTGGCCCAAGTGTCGACACATTCGCTCGACAAAGTGTCGAGACTGGGGCACACGGCCTATGACACGGGCGTGTCACAGGGCGTGTCCCGCTTGGTCGACAATCTTCGCTCGACGTTTTTCCGCGGTGTCGACACAAAGCCTGTCGACGGGTGTCGAGACTTGGCACACGGCTTGGGACACGGGTGTGTCCCAGGCCGTGTCACCTCTCGGGTTTGTGTTGGGGCCGTATCGTTGGAGACACACGGCAGGCCACACGGCCGTGTCGCTGGGGACACGGGCGTGTCGGATTGAACACGGGCGTGTCGAATGCCCGTGTCTGATTCCAGGCGCGTCGATTTGAGACGGCGAATGAGGCACACAGGCTCTGGACATGGGCGTGTGCCAGGCCGTGTTCGGCCCAGGTCTTCTATTTTCCAGGCGAATCGCGGCCATTCTTTTTCTGGTTTTAGGATCTAATGGTTCAGGCCATCTCCTGGGGAGTTAAGACCGAATTCAGGGTTGGAAACCCTCATTTGTTTTCCAAGTTTCTCTTTCTAAGATCTTGAGAAAAGCTAGAGCAAGGAGGAAGAAGAGGAAGGTCTTGGGCTGTAGGAAGGGTTTCGGTGCTCCAAATTGCGAGCCGAGTCCGGATCCGTGAAGCTTAGACCACTGCGAAGATTTCCATCCGGCTATTTTGCCATGGCAAGAAAGAGGAGTCGGAAGGTAACGACATCTCTCCTCTCGGTCTTTAGGATGCACGTTTTTAGCATCGTTTTCTTCTAGATTTTTGGGCACCAAACTCTCAAATGAGAGGGGCTTTGGTTTGCCAAGGTTCAAGAGGAATCCTCCGGGTTGATTGAGTCCGTCCCCGGCATATTTTGCATTAGAGATCCGCTTCGCTAGTGGATTAGGCATGGTGGGTGAAGCCGTAGTCGCGACCGTTAGTCTGACTCGGTGATGTTGCATACGAACTTAGGAATTCGTAGAGACTTCCGTGGCGGCAAGATGCCGTTTGTGTTGTGGTGGTGATTGTCCCGTTTGCTAGAAAAGGGTACTTGTTGTCGAACCCGGACAAGGTTAGCTCCTCGTGGCGGTAGATGGTTTCCTTGAGGGACAAGGTTAGCTCCGTATGAGAATGGAGATGGTTTCCTTGGTGGACAAGGTTAGCTCCGCACGAGTTGGAGATGTTTTCCTTGGTGCGCGGGAACGCTGCGGTACAAAGAGGGATTGCGATGTGCTTAGTCTTGGTTGTGTTGTGCCAAGGCGTGGCTATGTCTCCGTGGTCGGCTGGCTATCCCGTGACATGTGCGTCATGTGTGGAGAGTGTCCCGGCGAGACTAGTCCCCTTCTGTGAGACTGACGAGAATGCCAAGCTTGGGGCAAGCCCGGGCAAAGAGGCCATGAGCGGGTGGGGTCCAGCAAGGCTTCTTAGAATCGGTCAGTCTGTGGTTGTTGGAAATCTGACATGAGACGTCAGAGCTTGCAGGCAAGCCCGGGGCTAAGCCCACGAGCGGGTGGGGCCTAGGCAAGAATTCCATGTAGCGGCCTGTGCGCCGTGTGAGGGAGTTGTGTCTCCCTCAATGTTTGCGGCTTTATGCCAATTGGGGAAATGTGAGTACCCAAATGATGTGATGTAGTGCTAGATGCATACGCTGTAGGGTACCTTGGGTGAAGCCCGGGTGTTGCATTCATGTTGCATAGTAGGCCCTTTCTTTATATGCTCAACCAGTAGAGAACATGTTTGTTGATTGAGACATCCAAGCCTGTTTTAATGCTTTTCTAGTTATAGAAATTTATATTGCATATGAAGTGCTGACTTGCAGGTTGGAGGGTTCCCCGGGGTCCGTTAGGGGCGGCCGGGAGGAGATGTGTTGTTACACAGTTTGAGGTCAGCCTTTGCTGACCCACGTTACTAATAATTTTTACAGGGCAAGGATCGCACGCAGGAGCTAGCACGCCGGCCAAAAAGGCCTAAGCCCATGAAGTGTTTTCTCTTTTGGTAGCACTACTTTTGATCGATGTATGTTTGAGACTATTTTGTCCGGCTTGCATGCCGAGGTAGATTAGGAGTGCTGAGCACATTCATGTTTGATGTACTGTTTACTTTTGGACATTTGATGTAAGGCCTTAAGGCCATTTGTTTACTCTTTTGGTTAGTGGATAACTTCTAGTTGTGCTTGGTTTTCCGCTGTGTTGTGCAAGTGTTTTGAGTTTGGGTAGCTATATCAACTTTTAATACTAAAGCTGTGACGTTCGTATGTTGTGGGGCCCCGGCCGGACCCATATTATACGTCCATTACAGGGGAGGTGTTACAATTTGGTATCAGAGCCAGGTTGGATTCAAGGTCAGTGCGTAGAGAAGTTATCCACATAAGAGTAACGCGGGACCATGAGTGTCCTTATGTTTTAGTCTTGAGATTGGAGACTAATCCCTTATTTCTTGCTTTCCTGAAGAGTGCAAGCAACGAGGCGGGCACTTCAAGAGCAAGGGATGATCTCTCAGCGAGCAGTGCTACTGCTCCAGGCCTTTTGGGCACGGGTGTAAACCCGGCCGACTTCTGCCGTATGCTTGCAGAAGCGATGGTGGCAGCCCAAGTGGCGGCTGCAGCTCAGGTGGCAACCCCTGCCACACCAGATACGGCAACGGCCGTGCCAGGAGGAGAAGCCAGGCGAGTGGAGCCTTTGGCGGAGAGGGTAGTTGTCGGACATGGGGATCGGCACATGAAGTACTTCCTGAGTTTCCATCCCCCGTCTTTCAAGGGTGTTGGAACGCCAACGGATGCGGAGGACTGGTGGGTTCGCATTCAAGAACTGTTAAGGGCGACAGAGACGCCAGAGGAAAAGAAAGCTGAGTATGCGGCGTTCATGTTGGAAGGAGACGCCAAGTTGTGGTGGGTGAGCCATAGCGGCCGCCAGTTTCCGGGACGCACCCCGTCAGTGGAAGAGTTCGGGGACGCTTTTCTTAAGAGGTATATCCCAGTTTCAACTCGGTTGGCCCTGCAGAGGCAGTTTCTGCATCTAATGCAGCGAGACAAGACAGTGGATGAGTACGTGCAAGAGTTCACCCGTTTGGGTCGTTATGCGGGAACGCAATGGCGGATGATGTAGAGAGGGATAACCTCTTCTACCAAGGTTTGAGGGAGAATCTGAGACAACCCCTCATCTCCATGAAGAGGGCGGGATTTAATGAGCTAGTTGAAGCCGCCAGGAGTTTGGAGAATGATTTGGAGCGAACCCAACGCCGTAAGGGTTTTACTCCCAAGCAAGGGGAAGGGAAGCCTTCCCAATCTCATAGTAAGTCTGATGGGAGTAGGTGGAGGAAGAAGCCTTACACTTCCAGATCTGGTGAGAGGAGCAACTGGACGCCTGGGGGTTCCCACTCTAGGGGACCGCCGACGTGCTACAACTGCGGGAAGGTTGGGCACATAGCTCGTGCTTGTCAGCAAGGGGGAGCGGGGCAAGAGTCAAAGCAGGAGCAGTCTGTGCGCTCGGGCCCCAGTGCTGCAGAGAAAGGAAAGATGGCGGAGTCGAGCGCTTCTCGGTTCCAACCGGTGCAACCAAGGGCTTACAACCTTGGACAGCAAGAAGCGATCCGCCAGACTGATGTGGTGACAGGTATGAAGAAAATTTAAGTTTAAATTTTGTGCTTCATCCTTTTAGACTTTTGTGTAATGTCTATGTTGTAGGCTTCGTGTTAGTTTCCGGATACCCCGCTAGGGTATTGTTTGATACGGGAGCATCGCACTCCTTTCTTGCGGAGAGCTTCATCCGGAGGATAGGAGTTGAGTCTCTCTCGTCGGGAGCAGAGCTGAGAGTGCGCATGCCCAATGGGTCATCTATGACCACCGGGGCTAAAGGGCACATTTGTTGGGAGCTAGACGGGGTTGTCTTCGCTCTGGAAGCAGCAGTGTTACCATTAGTAGAGTTCGATGTCATTTTGGGCATGGACTGGCTTGCAGAGCAGCGCGCCAGCATTGATTGTTTATCCAAGGTAGTGACTCTAAGGAGTAAGGGGAAAACAGAAGTCAAATTTGAGGGCCTTTGTGGAGTGGCCTGTTCCCTGATTTCGGCCATGCAGTTGGTGCGGGCGGTGTAGCGCTTGTAGCGTTATTGGAGGTTCATCTCTCCCAACTGTCTTTTGAGGAAGTGCCTGTGGTGGCAGAGTTCAAGGATGTATTTCCGGATGAACTTCCTGGAGCGCCTCCTCGGCGGGAGATCGACTTCTCGATCGAGTTAGTGCCGGAGGCTAGACCGGTGTCACGTCCTCCATTTAGGATGGCACCAAAGGAGTTGGCGGAACTTAAGGTACAGTTACAGGAACTGTTGGAGCAAGGGTATATTAGACCCAGTTCTTCACCGTGGAGCGCACCGGTGTTGTTTGTAAAGAAGAAAGATGGTAGCATGCGCCTGTGCATAGACTACCGAGAGCTCAATAAGTTGACCGTCAAGAATAAGTATCCGATCCCTCGGATAGACGACCTGTTTGACCAATTGGTGGGGTCAGTGGTATATTCGAAGTTGGACTTGAAGTCGGGATACTATCAGTTACGAATTCGGGATGAGGACATACCCAAAACTGCCTTTGGTACAAGGTATGGACACTTTGAGTTTACGGTGATGCCGTTCGGGTTGACGAACGCACCATCGGTGTTCATGGATCTGATGAATCGAGTATTTCGGGATTACTTGGATTCGTTTGTGGTTGTCTTCATTGATGACATCCTGGTGTACTCCAAGTCGGAAGTGGAGCATGAGACCCACTTGAGAATAGTTTTGCAAGTGTTGAGGGAGAATGAGTTGTATGCAAAATTCTCCAAATGCGAGTTTTGGTTGGAGAAGGTGGCATTTTTGGGCCACGTGATTAGTGGTGATGGGGTGGCAGTGGATCCAGCGAAAGTGGAGGCCATCAGAGATTGGCCGGTGTTGAGGACCGTGGCGGAAGTCCGAAGTTTTCTTGGACTAGCCGGGTATTATAGGAGATTCGTGGAGAATTTCTCGAAGATAGCTCTACCCCTCACCTCTCTCACTCGCAAAGACCATAAATTTGTGTGGACCCAAGAGTGCGGTCAAGCATTCGAGACACTAAAAGAGAGGCTTATGATGGCTCCGATCCTGAGTTTACCGCAAGGGACCGATGGATTTCAAATTTTCAGTGACGCATCGGGATGCGGTTTGGGTTGCGTTTTGGTGCAACATGGGAAGGTGATAGCTTTTGGGTCTAGACAGCTGAAACCTCATGAGAGGAATTACCCCGTCCATGATTTGGAGTTGGCGGCGGTAATCTTCGCATTGAAAATTTGGCGACACTATGTGTATGGCGCAAGAGTGGAGATCTTCACGGACCATAAAAGCCTGAAGTATCTCTTGGATCAAAAGGACTTGAACATGCGGCAACGCAGATGGGTTGAGTTTCTTGGAGACTACGAAGTGGTGATCCAGTATACGCCGGGTAAAGCCAATGTGGTGGCGGATGCGTTGAGTAGAAAGTACTCGGGGCAAGGAAATTGGATTGAAGCTCATGATGAGCGGTTGGTACGGGAGTGGGAGTCCCTTGGGTTGGAATGTGTTGCGAAAGGCGAGTCTAGCGTGGCTCGGTTGAACTGGATTGAAGTGCAAAACGACTTGTCCGATCGTATTCGGGAAGCGACTCGATTAGATGTGGAGTTTCAACCTTTTGTGTTGGAGGCTCAAACGGGCGAGAGCAGCACCTGGGAGTTGATCGGGGGAATCTTGAGAAAGGATGGAAGGGTTTGTGTACCGCAGTTTGGCAATCTCCGTGAGGAGTTGATGTTTGAGGCTCACTTCTCGAAGTACTCCATTCACCCGGGCAGTACAAAGATGTACTTGGATATGAAGAAATCCTTTTGGTGGCCGGGGTTGAAGCGAGATGTGGCTTTGTATGTGAGTCGTTGCCAAACATGTGCCTTGGTGAAGGCCGAATGTCAGAAACCGGGCGGGTTCCTGAAGCCCCTTCCAATTCCTGAATGGAAATTTGAGGACATCTCCATGGACTTTGTGCATGGGTTGCCTAGATCGCAGCATGGGAATGATGCTATTTGGGTGATCGTGGATCGCCTAACTAAGGTGGCTCACTTCATCCCAAATCGGAAAGAGGACAGCGTGGAGAAGCTGGTGGAGTTGTATGTTCGCAACATTGTGCGACTGCACGGAATTCCTAAGAGCATAGTTAGTGATCGCGATGGACGGTTTACGTCCAAGGACTGGAGACTGGTTCAGAAGAGCTTGGGCACGAAGCTAAAGTTCAGTACGGCGTTCCATCCTCAAACCGATGGGCAAACGGAGAGAACGAACCGTACTATGGAGGATATGTTGAGGATGTGCGTTCTTGATTTTGGCAAGAGGTGGGAGGATCACCTCTTCATGGTAGAATTTGCGTACAACAACAGTTTTCAAGCTAGTATAAAGATGGCGCCATACGAAGCTTTGTATGGGAGGCGGTGTCGAACGCCAATGTCTTGGGCAGAGGCGGGAGACACCAAACTTCTGGGAAAGGATGCGGTAGCTGACGCTTGTGAGATGGTACGGACCATCCAAGAGCGTATGAAGGTGGCACAAGACAGACAAGCAAAATATTTCAATGCTCGTCACCGGAAGTTAGAATTTGCAGTTGGTGATTGGGTTTATCTGAAGGTCAAGCCGTTCAAAGGCGTCTCGCGGATTCGCCGACTCAAGAAGTTGAGTCCAAGGTTTTTGGGGCCTTTTGAAATTGTTGAGCGGGTAGGAGAAGCAGCCTATCGGTTGGCATTGTCCGCAGATTTGAGTGGATTACATGACGTCTTCCACGTCTCCGTGTTGAGGAAAGCCTTGGTGAAGGCTAGCGTGGTGATTGAGCCGGCATCGGTGCCGATTGAGGAAGACTTGAGGACGCGAGTCCTTCCAATCGCTATAGAAGATTCGGAGATTCGGCAGTTGCGGAATAAAGAAGTTAAACTTGTGAAAGTTCGTTGGGACAACTGCGGTCGTGAGGAGTTCTCGTGGGAGCGAGAACAGGCCATGCTAGAAGACTATCCAGAACTATTTTTGTCAGGTACAATTTAAGTTTTGTACCCTTTTTGTTTTGTAATTTCGGGACGAAATTCTGTTAAGTGGGGGAGAGTTGTAACACCCCAGTTTTTGCAAGAGGTTCAGTCTGCAGTTCTGAAAATTTTTGGGTTCTGGCAGGAGGCACACGGCCTGCGACACGGGCGTGTCGCAGGGCGTGTCGAGGCCGTGTCGACACTCGGTCCAAGTGTCGACACTTTGTGCTCGACAAAGTGTCGAGAGTGAGGCACACGGCCTGCGACACGGGCGTGTCGCAGGGCGTGTCGAGGCCGTGTCGACACTCGGCCCAAGTGTCGACACTTTGTGCTCGACAGAGTGTCGAGAGAGGGGCACACGGCCTGCGACACGGGCGTGTCGCAGGGCGTGTCGAGGCCGTGTCGACACTTGGCCCAAGTGTCGACACATTCGCTCGACAAAGTGTCGAGACTGGGGCACACGGCCTGTGACACGGGCGTGTCACAGGGCGTGTCCCGCTTGGTCGACGATCTTCGCTCGACGTTTTTCCGCGGTGTCGACACAAAGCCTGTCGACGGGTGTCGAGACTTGGCACACGGCTTGGGACACGGGCGTGTCCCAGGCCGTGTCACCTCTCGGGTTGGTGTTGGGGCCGTGTCGTTGGAGACACACGGCAGGCCACACGGCCGTGTCGCTGGGGACACGGGCGTGTCGGATTGAACACGGCGTGTCGAATGCCCGTGTCTGATTCCAGGCGCGTCGATTTGAGACGGCGAATGAGGCACACGGCCCTGGACACGGGCGTGTGCCAGGCCGTGTTCGGCCCAGGTCTTCTATTTTCCAGGCGAATCGCGGCCATTCTTTTTCTGGTTTTAGGATCTAACGGTTCAGGCCATCTCCTGGGGAGTTAAGACCGAATTCAGGGTTGGAAACCCTCATTTGTTTTCCAAGTTTCTCTTTCTAAGATCTTGAGAAAAGCTAGAGCAAGGAGGAAGAAGAGGAAGGTCTTGGGCTGTAGGAAGGGTTTCGGTGCTCCAAATTGCGAGCCGAGTCCGGATCCGTGAAGCTTAGACCGCTGCGAAGATTTCCATCCGGCTATTTTGCCATGGCAAGAAAGAGGAGTCGGAAGGTAACGACATCTCTCCTCTCGGTCTTTAGGATGCACGTTTTTAGCATCGTTTTCTTCTAGATTTTTGGGCACCAAACTCTCAAATGAGAGGGGCTTTGGTTTGCCAAGGTTCAAGAGGAACCTCCGGGTTGATTGAGTCCGTCCCCGGCATATTTTGCATTAGAGATCCGCTTCGCTAGTGGATTAGGCATGGTGGGTGAAGCCGTAGTCGCGACCGTTAGTCCGACTCGGTGATGTTGCATACGAACTTAGGAATTCGTAGAGACTTCCGTGGCGGCAAGATGTCGTTTGTGTTGTGGTGGTGATTGTCCCGTTTGCTAGAAAAGGGTACTTGTTGTCGAACCCGGACAAGGTTAGCTCCTCGTGGCGGTAGATGGTTTCCTTGAGGGACAAGGTTAGCTCCGTATGAGAATGGAGATGGTTTCCTTGGTGGACAAGGTTAGCTCCGCACGAGTTGGAGATGTTTTCCTTGGTGCGCGGGAACGCTGCAGTACAAAGAGGGATTGCGATGTGCTTAGTCTTGGTTGTGTTGTGCCAAGGCGTGGCTATGTCTCCGTGGTCGGCTGGCTATCCCGTGACATGTGCGTCATGTGTGGAGAGTGTCCCGGCGAGACTAGTCCCCTTCTGTGAGACTGACGAGAATGCCAAGCTTGGGGCAAGCCCGGGCAAAGAGGCCATGAGCGGGTGGGGTCCAGCAAGGCTTCTTAGAATCGGTCAGTCTGTGGTTGTTGGAAATCTGACATGAGACTTCAGAGCTTGCAGGCAAGCCGGGGCTAAGCCCACGAGCGGGTGGGGCCTAGGCAAGAATTCCATGTAGCGGCCTGTGCGCCGTGTGAGGGAGTTGTGTCTCCCTCAATGTTTGCGGCTTTATGCCCATTGGGGAAATGTGAGTACCCAAATGATGTGATGTAGTGCTAGATGCATACGCTGTAGGGTACCTTGGGTGAAGCCCGGGTGTTGCATTCATGTTGCATAGTAGGCCCTTTCTTTATATGCTCAACCAGTAGAGAACATGTTTGTTGATTGAGACATCCAAGCCTGTTTTAATGCTTTTCTAGTTATAGAAATTTATATTGCATATGAAGTGCTGACTTGCAGGTTGGAGGGTTCCCCGGGGTCCGTTAGGGGCGGCCGGGAGGAGATGTGTTGTTACACAGTTTGAGGTCAGCCTTTGCTGACCCACGTTACTAATAATTTTTACAGGGCAAGGATCGCACGCAGGAGCTAGCACGCCGGCCAAAAAGGCCTAAGCCCATGAAGTGTTTTCTCTTTTGGTAGCACTACTTTTGATCGATGTATGGTTGAGACTATTTTGTCCGGCTTGCATGCCGAGGTAGATTAGGAGTGCTGAGCACATTCATGTTTGATGTACTGTTTACTTTTGGACATTTGATGTAAGGCCTTAAGGCCATTTGTTTACTCTTTTGGTTAGTGGATAACTTCTAGTTGTGCTTGGTTTTCCGCTGTGTTGTGCAAGTGTTTTGAGTTTGGGTAGCTATATCAACTTTTAATACTAAAGCTGTGACGTTCGTATGTTGTGGGGCCCCGGCCGGACCCATATTATACGTCCATTACAGGGGAGGTGTTACAGTACTAATGTGGTTGTTAGATTGTTCTTTTCTGAAAAGTGCATAGATCTCTAAAGAATAATCTGCCCAAGAAAATTAGTCTAGAGACATACCTCCGCGCACTAGCTACCGAGCGCCCCGCGGTAGCATCCTGTACTAGTTCTCTGGGTTGGAAATATTTCAAATCTATAATAAACGTCATTAGAACCATATTAACCCCCCTTCCTCTAAGGTTGGCCACTAGATCCAACAACTATCACATCTGCTCACCCCAGCGACTCTCAGGCACCGGGCGGGAGAAAGAGGGAAGGTACAATATATATATATATATAAACAGTAAGTACAAGCAGGTGGTGTATCTCTATATATCAAAAATAATAATAATAACAGAGTAAAACAAGTGAAAGTATCAATCTACACTAGCAATTCTGCAAAGGAAGGGCAATCGATTGCATCATATAATTAATTACAGAAATATAACTTAACTTATAAAAATGTCCATACAGATTGATAAGTTAAGGATCAGCTTAACGGAAAGTAACTCATCATATAAAAGTGCTCATATAATTTTATACGATGAGAATCTTTTGCAGTGCAATGTAATATCATGATATAAATGCAATATGATTAATCACCCATGCTCACACACACGCACACTACTATGTCGACATAGTCCTTTTAGTTCCTACTTTTCGAGCAGGTAGCTAACCTCTCATGCATTATCAGTTGTGGATAAATGGTGATAGTAGAGCGGGCATCTCCACTACTAAGCGTGTATCCACACTACCAGGCCTAGGACTACATACACCTCAATGCAAAGAACACAAAAGCGGAGCCACTACATACTACAACTAAGAGGGATCTCAGGTAGATGTGCACCAAGAACACAACCCAACTACCCTATCATCATTGCATGAAAGGAGCCTCTGGGAGCGTATCACCAAAGGACCATGCCCAACAGTCCACTGGCATGGAAGGAGCCTCAGGAATGAGCTCCGATGACCAAGCCCAACCGCCCAAGGTATATCTGTCAACTCCCAGAGGCTCCAACCGAGTCCCTTACCATTGATGAGTCGTATTTATATAGTGATTTTCGGACTCATCTGGGCTAGTTTTCTTTCACTTGCACTTCACTTTTAGTTTGTTATCGTATATATTTCATCTTATCTTTATTTCTATAGGAAGTGACATTTAGGCCCGTGGTTGTGTATTTTTGTTACTTTTATAGATTGTACTCCTTATTGTGATTGTCGGGAATGTCTGCACATATCAGTGATTTGTTTTCCTATTGGTACAGGGGTCGTGTGCATGTTTAGGGATTTTTAGAAACAGGAATACTACGAATGATCATCGGATCTATTGCACACGATCAATGGTCATATGCCTCTGATCATGCGTGCTATTCTTCATATTTCCAAGTTCTGCCGGGGCAAATGCACGACCACTAGACATAGTGAGCACGACCACCGGTCGTGCGCCACTAATCGTGTGCATTGGTTCCATTTTTCCTGGAGTTCTGCCTGGGGTAACCGCACGACCATTGGACATAGTGCGCATGACCACCGGTCGTGCGCCACTACTTGTGTGCTTTATCCTACTTTTTCTTGAGTTCTGTCATGCCATTACGCACGATCACTGGACATAGTGCGCACGACCATTGGTCATGCGTCAGTGATCATGCACATTATTATTTCTGCTGTCTATAAATTCAGAGTTTCTGCCCTAATTCTGGAGCTCTCGACAGTTCTCCGCCGTTTTCGCCTCCGAGGAAGGGTTCCACCGTTCCTCTTGATCTTCCACCATAGGGAGGTGCTCCCGGCAAGCTTTCACCACCAAATCCAAGTCGGAGATTCCTCTCGGCCTCCTCCTTCATCCTTAAGCTTCAAGAAGGATTTGATTTTGCTTTCTCCATCAAGCTAGGAGAAGTTTGTGCCATCCTCCACCGGATCATGACACGAAGAAGACAAGTCCATTGAGCGTGAGTGATATCCTCCTCTACCCCAAACGTAGTTGAGGACCGAGCTAGGATGTAGATTGACAACCCGACAATTCCTTCCGTGAATCCTCAGCAAGACTTCAGATCCAGTCGATTTCACACACTTTTCTCCTTTTGTTGTTGATAGTGTAGTTTAATCTCTTATATTTTATGAAGTATGTTTAATTTGATATACATTTATATACAATCATGTCTATGTTATTTCATATTTATGTTATTTGCTTGAGGTGCGCATTTATGTTCTATCCTCCACCACATCCGGTTGTGCCGCACTAGCAATTGCTAGTGGCGTGCGTAGCGAAGAGATGCTCTCGACCCTCATTTCACTGTTCTGATCACTTCATCCATAAGCCTACTAATCCATACGCCCAGCGATTCGGTGCATAGCGGCCCGTGTAGTCTTCCATCCCACCTGGCGAAGCATTGCATAGCGGCATTGCATAGGAGTAGTTGATAGTGTTTTATTTTTTTTTTCGGCAACATACCAAAACCCCCCTTAGTTAACTCCGACCTAAGGACTTCAATCTCAAGTCCTCCTCATAATTAACTCCACCTTACTGTGTTCCTTGAAGAGAGATACTTGGGGAAATTCACCCATTTTATATTACTTGTGCGACCGGTACACTTGTCGTTCAACGCATCAAGTTTTTGCCGCTGTTGCTGGGGAACACAGTTGTGAGAGTTTTTGGAGAGGAAGATAGTAGATCGAAGCCCTTTTCCATTTGTATATTTCATGTTCCTACTTTGTTTTAGTTGTGTGGCACCCTTTCAGTAAATATTTTTGATCGTGATGTATTCTGTAGCCGAGTGTCGTCTACTTGACACTTTGCACAGATACATCGACGCCATGGCTGTTATGAATGTCGAGTATTGTATTTGATGTTTGCTATGTCAAGGTGTAGGCCACTTGGTGAAGGATTTCCCTCACTTGTGCGAGCCTTCTCCCTCTGAGGGTGTGTGCGCAACAACCTCCCGTTCAAGGAAGACTGTTGTGGACAAGCCTACCAGGGTGTTGCCTGACACATACACTGACATAGCACATCTGGCTCGTTCTTTACCCGTTGAGATTACTGAAGAATCTCTCGCTGCATACAGATCCTTTATGGGTCCCTCGCTCCCTTTTTACGAGCTGTCCTTGAGTGATGACGATCACTCCGATGTTAGCCAGCAAAAAGAGGATCAGGAATCCATGGGTGCTCCTGTATGGGACGAAGAGATTGTTACGGTTGATGGGGTGGCGTGTGTGAATGATTTTGCGATGGGGCATGCTCATTCAGTGCTTGATTTTGAGAGCAGATTCTCCCCTCCTCAATATTTGCATGATGGTGCTACGCCATTTTTGTATGAGTTGGCTGATGATGCCATCTTCATGGGTGATTCGGTGCCCGTGGTTGCGCCGAAATGGGATGAGGATTCTTCTATCTCTGACGGAGAATGTGGATCTTCGGAACACTTTTACGCACCTAGGTGGGATGAGGAATATCCTCTTTCCGATGAGGATGTTTGCACTTCCTTATTGGATGATGTCATTCCACTTACCACCGTTGACCTCGAGTTCTCAGATTCATCACGATACGACTCATATGATACCGACAATGATCAATGCTTGGATCTCGCTGAGAGTGATACCGAGATCACTCTAACATGTTCTGATTATTTTAGTTCTTCTTCTCTTTTATTACTTGAACTCCCTTCTTTATCTGAGCCTGTGCAGGTTGAGTCCCCACGGATACGTTGGGATGATGATGAGCCTGGTGCCCATGCCATTGCCATCGCTTCCTAGACATCTATGGTTGACGACACCTTGCTAGGCAAAGATTTATTTTATGATAAGATGAGCGCGGACCTGCACTCCTCCTCTTCTTATTTTCTATTTCTCTACCTGTGTTGGGTAGGTATTATTATTTAGGTAGAGGGGTAACTGGTTTATCGTCGTATCAGTACACATTACCGAAACGGATAATGGAACAGTTGCCTGTGCACTTTTCCTTTCATAGACCCATTAGATAGAAGTGTATAGAATTTAATAAGTCGTGCTGCGAGGACAATAACCTTAGTAGTTATCTTAAATTTTTCTGCATTTTTATTTTTTTAGGTCTATCCTATTTTAGTATTTCTTTGTATATTGTATATTTTTGTTTTGTTTTTGTGGAGCTCTAATGTAGGGTATGTCTTAGAGATTCGTCACGGAGGCCTCGATAACGCTTACGACACGATCTACGCTCTCTATTCCACACGTAACGAAAACGCAGCCACAACAATTATTTTATTTATCGCTCGCGCTAATAATACGGATCGCCGTTCCGCAAATAGATCGAATGTTGGCTATAGGCCAAATTCTTTCCGGCTAAATGAGATAATCTTGATCCCGAACGAGCTTTTGGGTTGTACTAAAATAGATCCACCAAGAACAAAATGATTCAAAAGATGGTAGGATCTATCCCAACAAAAAGAAAGCGAGGATCGCCAATCCTCTTACGAATCTTTCGGAAATCCAAACGAAAAAATACCGATCTATTATTTGATTAACCGCGAAGAAAAATAAATCGGAAAATAACGCAGAAATTCGTCCACCACAAGAACTATCTAGAGAAAGAAATCTCTTGGTAGAAATTTTCGTTACCCCTCTCGGATTTGTAGATCCGTGATGCGTGGATCCACCAAGTTTGATCACTCCTCTGTTGAAAGTCCACGGGAGGCGCGCTACGGATGATGAACGTGCTAATCTCCTTCACTTCACGCCGTGGAGGAAACCCCTATGTTCTTCCTTGCAAACAACCTCTCATGCATGGGCCAAAGTATCCTTGGAGAGAGAGGATCTCGGGTGGCCGTGAGCAAGAGGGAGAGGACAGTAGCCGAGCACTAGAGAGAAGGGGGAGGCCGAGAGCAAGAGGGAGAGAGGAGATGGCCTTGAGGCCGGCGGTTTGGAGGAAGGAAGAAAGAGGGGGGGGGGGCGTCTAAGAGAAGAAGAGAGGGAAATTTTAGTGTTGGCAAATTCCAAATTTTGATTTCAATTAATTCTACCATCAAATGAAAAGTTCAAGGCCTTATATAGGCTTACATCTCAAAGCAAATAACAAGTGGCTAAGGGCACACCACATAAAGAAAATGCAGAAATTAAATAATGTTTTTTTTAAAAGAGCCATCATGAAAAGGCTATTAACACACTAAAGCTAAAATATCAAATATGAGTCTTGTTGCGAGGGCGAAGCTTGTAACCATGACCGCTACGACGTCGCACGTCCTTTGCCGGCACATCTTCAACATAGTCATTCCCAAGTTGGCCCATCCTCGGTGGCCGGCGTCATCACCGTCGCCATCACCGTCGCCATCAATCCTCCGCCGCTCAAAAGGACTCATCTCCGATGAGCGGGCTGAAATATAACGGCGTACGAGGTCCGCGTCAAGAAGATCCACCTGTGCAGCAGAGAGCCAAGAGTCGTCCGAAGCCGGATGACCACGCCAACGAACCAAAAACCTGTGAATGTCGCCGTCGGGAGTGGTAAACACATCATCCTGCAAAATCCTGTCAGGCAAGAAATCCGTCCAGGGAAACATCGGAAAAACGTTAGGTGAAGCAGAAAAACAAGTTTCATCATCAATAGACGGCATACCTCCCGTAGATTTCGAAGGAGAAAGCGATCCAGAATTGAGCTCACCCCCCACCCCATTAGATTGTATAGTGGAATTATTAAACGGAGAGACAGACAGTTCAGGTGGTAGAGCAACAAAAAGCGTTAAATCTGAAATGTTAAACATAGGGGAGATTCCCCAATCAACGGGTAATTCTAACAAATAAGCATTTTCGCCTAATTTCTTCAAAATTCGAAAAGGACCGGCTTTCTTGTTCGCTAATTTTTTTATGGTGCCCGAAGGCATCCGTTCAGGGATAAGACGGACCATAACCAAATCGCCAATGTTCAAGGAGACTGCTCGCCTATGTACGTTAGCATTCGATTGATAGATAGAATATTGCTTAGCTAACGCCTTGCCAATATTCTCATGGAGAGTGTGAACGTGTGAAGCGAAGTCCTGTGCAAATTGACTTGACTTAAAAGAAGTCGGTAACGGAACCAAGTCAAGAGGCACTGGCGCCTTATAACCATGCACTATCTGATTCGGAGACAATCCAGTGGACCTGTTCTTAGAATTATTGTACGCTAGTTGAGCATGCAGAAGGATTAGGTCCCATGAACCGTGTGGGGTGAACCCATGTGCAACATGACTTGAGTTAACAGTAGAAAATAACGGGACTAAGTCTGGTGGCATGGGTGCTTTAAATTCATTAACGATTTCCGTGGAGTCCAACGCCATAGTTTTAAATTTAGATTTAAATTTTGATTTAAAAATTTCACAAAGAAATGCCTGCGGAAAATGCTCATCATCAACTATAGAGTTGGATGCTCCCGGAGTTGAAAGGTAGTGCGGGAGACACAACTCAACATACCCAACTACGTTCACTAACGTGTGCATGCACGGATCATCAAAAGGCGGAGGATAAATGCAAGCGACCGAGCTTGGCAAATAATTATGTCTGGGGGACACCACATAAAACATACCATCGCCATGGAATCACTAGTAGTCCAAAAAGAAGCCTTACCCAACGCCAAGTGGTCAGATGAACGGTCCATCCTAGGAACAATATAGTCAGATCTATGAAAAGTAGTGGAAAGACCGAACGCGACAACTAACAAATCGCTCACACACATCCGTCTCGGTAAGTCGAATGGGGAAGCTGGATAAATAAACATCTCCAAATATCTCGGTCTAGAAATGACAAGCTCGTTCCCTAACAAGTCATCTAATCGAGTCAAGTGAACCAGAGGAGGAGTCGACATGGGCGATTCCGGAGGAGGAACTAAATCATACTCACCGTCAAAACATGGATTTAACGTCCAAGAAAAATCCTCCGGGTGCAAGCCATCAAAATCAAAGGAAAAATCAAACAGTAGATTCGTCCTTACCGAAAACTCAGCCAGATCGTCATCATCTAACTCACTATCAGATAAACATTCATCACGGGGTGACTCTACCAAATCAGCCGACATGTCTTCCAACCCACTAGATAATTCTTCCAAATCATAATCAGTATTGGTCTCAAAAATAGGAAAGATCGTACTCGACAAAATTCCTAATCCATTTTGGGCTTCTGGCGAAGGAGCTAACATCAAAGAAATGTTTATCGGGTCCTTAGTGCTACCGTCATCCACAAATAGCCTTCCCAAACAGGGTAACTCTTCCAAAACATCACATCCTTCGCTAACCAAATCTTCCCACGAAGTAGGTACATTGTCTAAATCATGATGGAGGGTTGGGCAAATCGAATCCCGGGGAGAGTCTAAATTAGTATGACCCTCAAGCAACGATGATAATATCAATGAACTATCTCCCGGATGTGCACCACTAAGATTATCCCAAGATAAACATCCCTCCCAAGGTGACTCTTCCAACACCATTGAAACATCTACCAATCCTAGATCAATCATTATAATATTGTGATCCTCCCTCGCACTTATCTGACTGGATTGATCTAACGGGAAGCTAAATAAATGGGCACCTCAATATGTTCCGGGATAGAAGGAACTAGCTCGTGTTCTAGCAGGTCATCACCTACAGGTAAGCTCTCAATATAGGGTGACTCAGCTGGAATGTCTTCTGACTCAAGGTCATCAGAAGACACCATAACTATCAAGGGAGACGCCTCAGAAATATCGCCGAGAGGAAAAGGAGACTATTCCTCAGAGGAGAAATCCTCGTCCAGGTCACTAGGGTAACCAATCTCCTCATCATCACTCAAATCTCCAGCGTATTCAACCTCGTCCTCAGTGACAGGCACAGTCCTAGACACCGCCTCAGACTCAACAGGAGAGTCAACGACTAATTCAGGCAACTCGGGGAAAGACTTAAAAGCGTCTATGGCCATAATCAGGGTAGGATACGCAATATAGCCATGGTCAAATACGCCGCTAGACTCACAAGTCGTAGTCGTCTGTCTGCCCCTACAGATAGGACTACTCTCACCTCGCGGGCTCATGACAGTCCTAGTAGTCACATGTACCGAACTCGAGATATGGGACCTCACTATTTCCTTTCCTCTATAGGTAGGTGCAGGTGTGCTATGGGTAGCTCCCCCAGCCCTGGGAAAGGATCTGTCCTGGGTGAATAGGTCACCCCTATGATTAGGCTTTGATAAGGTGTCATAACTATACTGGTTAGTGGATGTCGGGCTAGTAGTAAGGCAGTAGGGGGAATCAAATTTCTCCGAGAGTATTCTTCGCATGTGGGGCCAGGCATATGGATAGCTACCAGCTCCACGCTCTTCGTTCAGCCAAAACACATGGGCTCGACCTCTTAACCGCTCTCGGACTATATTAACCTTTTGGTAGTCGCCCAATTTGTTATAATCAAAATAGGTTTCTACCCCCTCAAGCCAGTATCTAAAATACTTGGGATCCCCATAACCATCATAGGTAAAAATATTAGTGTGTCGATAAGTCAGGGGACGATTGGAAGCGTTAACGTCGAAAGTCATTTCAGTGTGAACCGGAGAGGACACTCGATCCGGATTTTATGCGAATGCGAAGAAAGGGTACCTGAACAACTAATTCTAGGAAAGATAGAATTGTTCCCGCTTAGCCACTAAGATTATAATTATATAAAATAGATTTTCTTGCTGGAAAAAATATGAGGTCTATTAAAATTTTTTTTTTAATTTTGCTGAAAAATAAGAAATCTAGGCCGCTATTGGCAGACCAACAAGAATATTTTTTTTGAATTTTAAACTTTGAAATTTGAAATTTTGAAATTTGAAATTTGAAATTTGAAATTTAAGTTTTGAATTTTGAAATTTGAAATTTGAAATTTGGAATTTGAAATTTGAAATTTTGAAATTTGAAATTTGAAATTTAAATTTTGAATTTTGAAATTTGAAATTTGAAATTTAAATTTGAAATTTTGAAATTTGAAATTTGAAATTTGAAATTTAAATTTTGAAATTTGAAATTTGAAATTTGAAATTTGAAATTTTGAAATTTGAAATTTAAAATTTTGAAATTTTGAAATTTGAAATTTGAAATTTGAAATTTGAAATTTGAAATTTAAATTTTGAATTTTGAAATTTGAAATTTGAAATTTGAAATTTGAAATTTGAAATTTTGAAATTTGAAGTTTGAAATTCGAAATTTGAAATCTGAAATTTCAAATTTAAAATTTGAAATTTATTTTTGAAATTTAAATTTTAAATGTTGAAATTTGAAATTTGAAATTTTAAATTTGAAATTTTGAAATTTGAAATTTGAAAATTGAAATTTAAATTTTGAATTTTTAAATTTGAATTTTTAAATTTTGAAATTTGAAAATTTGAAATTTGAAATTTAAATTTTGAATTTTGAAATTTGAAATTTTGAAATTTGAAATTTTGAAATTTTGAAATTTGGAATTTGAAATTTAAAATTTAAATTTTGAAATTTGAAATTTGAATTTTGAAATTTTGAAATTTGAAATGTGAAATTTAAATTTTGAAATTTGAAATTTGAAATTTTGAATTTTGAAATTTGAAATTTTGAAATTTGAAATTCGAAATTTAAAGTTTGAATTTTGAAATTTGAAATTTGAAATTTGAAATTTGAAATTTTGAAATTTGAAGTTTGAAATTCGAAATTTGAAATTTGAAATTTGAAATTTAAAATTTGAAATTTATTTGTTTTAATTTGAAGAGGGTGAGGAGTGGCAATTAGGAAATTGACGAAAATCTCGCTTTGATACCAAATTGATGCAGGGTATGTCCTAGAGATTCGTCACGGAGGCCTCGATAACGCTTACGACACGATCTACGCTCTCTATTCCACACGCTAACGAAAACGCAGCCACAACAATTATTTTATTTATCGCTCGCGCTAACAATACGGATCGCCGTTCCGCAAATAGATCGAATGTTGGCTATAGGCCAAATTCTTTCCGGCTAAATGAGATAATCTTGATCCCGAACGAGCTTTTGGGTTGTACCAAAATAGATCCACCAAGAACAAAATGATTCGAAAGATGGTAGGATCTATCCCAACAAAAAGAAAGCGAGGATCGTCAATCCTCTTACGAATCTTTCGGAAATCCAAATGAAAAAATACCGATCTATTATTTGATTAACCGCGAAGAAAAACAAATCGGAAAATAACGCAGAAATTCGTCCACCACAAGAACTATCTAGAGAAAGAAATCTCTTGGTAGAAATTTTCGTTACCCCTCTCGGATTTGTAGATCCGTGATGCGTGGATCCACCAAGTTTGATCGCTCCTCCGTTGAAAGTCCACGGGAAGCGCGCTACGGATGATGAACGTGCTAATCTCCTTCACTTCACGTCATGGAGGAAACCCCTATGTTCTTCCTTGCAAACAACCTCTCATGCATGGGCCAAAGTATCCTTGGAGAGAGAGGATCTCGGGTGGCCGTGAGCAAGAGGGAGAGGAGAGTAGCCGAGCACTAGAGAGAAGGGGGCGGCCGAGAGCAAGAGGGAGAGAGGAGATGGCCTTGAGGCCGGCGGTTTGGAGGAAGGAAGAAAGAGGGGGGGGGGCGTCTAAGAGAAGAAGAGAGGGAAATTTTAGTGTTGGCAAATTCCAAATTTTGATTTCAATTAATTCTACCATCAAACGAAAAGTTCAAGGCCTTATATAGGCTTACATCTCAAAGCAAATAACAAGTGGCTAAAGGCACACCACATAAAGAAAATGCAGAAATTAAATAATGTTTTTTTAAAAGAGCCATCATGAAAAGGCTATTAGCACACCAAAGCTAAAATATCAAATATGAGTCTTGTTGCGAGGGCGAAGCTTGTAACCATGACCGCTACGACGTCGCACGTCCTTTGCCGGCACATCTTCAACATAGTCATTCCCAAGTTGGCCGTCCTGGTGGCCGTCGTCATCACCGTCGCCATCACCGTCGCCATCAAGCTCACCCCTGCAGGTATTCATGGCGTACTCGTATTGGAGGGGTATTGATTCTTCGTTTGGCTGGCCTGCCTCTATTTTTCAAGCGTCTTCTGGTATGCTCATTACCTGAGAATTGGGTAACCTTCTCTTGTCTATATTTGATTTAAATTTCTATATCATATGTTGTGTAGCTTAGTTTAAGTCTGGGGGAGAGTCAGTAAGTGTTACCTTTTACTCGCGCACATTTCATGTGCATACTAGAAGCTTTATTGTTTATATTTTGATTAGTTCATTGCATCGCACACCACTGCACCCACATGAGCGTGTGCTTAGCTGTTAGCGTGCTGCGTGTCTAACTCGTTTCTTTTGTATGATTTTGGAAAATTATTGTGCTGGCATAGGATTGTGAGACAGAGTAAAATGTTGACCCTGCTGTGCTCCTAGTCGAGTGCTCTCGTCTCGTGCAGAAATTGGAGTAGATTTAATTTTTTTGTATGCTTATAGCTTTATATTTTTCTAATTGCGTAAATACTATTTATTCTACTCAAAAATTGGTGAATCCAACGTGAATCTGCCAGCCGTTAGACTCGTTTTGCACGAGTCGGGAGGAAGGATTATCTTTTTTGGTGGCTAAGAACTTACCCCAAGCTACTCTCGATGCATAGGTGCATGGTTAGTCAAGCGTAAGCGTGATGTAGGCCATCATTTTGGCCCGGTTGAGCTTTGTACCATTCCTAATGTCTTATCTTCGCTATCCCTGTTGTGCCTACACCTTCTTTTGATTCAGCTCCACCATTATTTCACCAAAGCCTCATACCCGATCCTAGTCGCACACCCAAGTCGAAATGTAGTGTTTTATATTTTCAGTTTGGGGCGTTGATGTGGTGATTTTTATTATGAATTTGTGGATGTGCTCCAAAGTTTATATCTGTTGAAATTGTGGAAATAAAAAAAATGTTTGTGAAAGAGAAAAGTGAAAAGAAAAAGTTTAATTGAAAATGCTAGTTGAGATGAGATTGTATTTGGAGTAGGCGGTGCACGCACCCATATTTTAAAAATTAAGTCTGGGGGTGTCGTGTACCTGCATATATTGTGGTTAGCGGTTGGATTCTTTTTTATGCTAGCTCATTTGGGTTAGGTGCGTAGACTTTTTATTTATCTTTGTTTACCTCACTAAAACCCAAGCCCCATGATTATCCTAAAGTCTTATGGATTCACGCTTGAGTCGAACTAGTATCGTGGATATAGTTTGAACGGGCAAGCGTATGGTCCCCGACAATGATGGATTTCTTTGGAGGTTATTCTGAGCCTCAGTCTTTAGCAAACTCACCTTAGTGGCCTGTCTTGTTTCTCCCTACGCATGACCGAATGATTCACAGTGATTCTATTTTTGAGTAGTAATATAATTTTGATACGCATTTTGAAAGGTATAAACTATTTTGCATACTTAGAAATTTCCTCTATTATATTTTTACGCACGCGAGCATGCGACTTCGCATAGTACTCCGTATCTCAATTTCTATGTTAGCTAGTTTATTTTCCATATCTGCATAGATTTTATTTGCTCGGGACGTGCAAACAGGTAAGTCTGGGGGTGTGATGTGTCCTATTTATATAGTGATTTTCGGACTCATCTGGGCTAGTTTTCTTTCACTTGCACTTCACTTTTAGTTCATTATCGTATATATTTCATCTTATCTTTATTTCCATAGGAAGTGCACATTTAGGCCCGTGGTTGTGTATTTTTGTTACTTTTATAGATTGTACTCCTTATTGCGATTGCCTGGAATGTTTGCACATATTAGTGATTTGTTTTCCTATTGGTATAGGGGTCGTGTGCGTTTTCTGGGATTGTTTGGAAACAGGAATACTGCGCACGATCATCGGATATATTGCGCACGATCATTGGTCGTGCGCCTCTGATCGTGCGTGCTAGTCTTCGTATTTCCAAGTTTTGTCGGGGAAAACGCACAACCACTGGACACAGTGCGTAAGACCTCCGGTCGTGCGCCACTGATCGTGTGCATTGGTTACATTTTTCCTGTAGTTCTGACTGGGGTAACCGTGCGACCATTAGACATAGTGCGTACAACCACCGGTCGTGCGCCACTACTCTTATGCATTATCCCAATTTTTCTTGAGTTTTGCCATGCCATTAAGCACGATCACTGGACATAGTGCGCACGACCACTAGTCATGCGCTAGTGATCGTGCTCATTATTATTTCTGCTGTCTATAAAATCACAGGTTCCAACCTAATTCTAAAGCTCTCGACATATCTCCGCCATTTTCGCCTCCGAGGAAGGGTTCCGTCGTTCCCCTTCATCTTCCACCATAGGGAGGTGCTCCGGGTAAGCTTTCACCGCCAAATCCAAGCCGGAGCTTCCTCTCGGCCTCCACCTTCATCCTTGTGATTCAAGAAGGGTTTGATCTAGCTTTCTCCATCAAGCTAGGAGAAGTTTGTGTCATCCTCCACCGGATCGTGACACAAAGAAGACGGGTCCATTGGGAGTGAGTGACAACCTCCTCTACCCTAGACGTAGTTGAGGACCGAGCGAGGACGTGCATTGACAACCCCGCGATTCCTTCCGTGAAACCTCAGCAAGACTTCAGATCAGGTCGATTTCACACACTTTTGTCCTTTTTTTGTTGATAGTGTACTTTAATATCTTGTATTTAATGAAGTACGTTTAATTCGATATACATTTGTATACAATCAAGTCTATGTGATTTCATATTTATGTTATTTGTTTGAGGTGCACCTTTATTTTCCATCCACCACCACATCCGGTTGTGCCGCACTAGCAATTGCTAGTGGCGTGCGTAGCGAAGAGGTGCTCTCGACCCTAATTCCGCCGTTCTAATAACTTCATTCGTAAGCCTAGTCGTCCATCCTCCTAGCGATTTGGTGCATAGCGGCCTGTGTAGTCTTCCATCCCGCCTGCCGAAGCATTGTATAGCGGCATTGCATAGGAGTAGTTGATAGTATTTTACTTTCTTTTTCTGCAACATACCAAAACCCCCCTTAGTTAACTCCGACCTAAGGAATTCAATCTCAAGTCCTCCTCAAAATTAACTCCATCTTATTGTGTTCCTTGAAGAGATCGATACATGGGGAAATTCACCCATTTTATATTACTTGTGTGACCGGTACACTTGTCGTTCAACGCATCAACCATCATGCCAGTTTAACGCTCAAAAGCACTCAAAGCCTACCTTATCATGGGTAGCTAATCCTCCTAGGTGTCAACCCATCATATCCTTATTATATGATATAAGTGATGAACACATCACATGGCCATAAAAATTTTCTCATCTAGACCTTCTTTTACAAGTTATCATGCCCTTCACATCAACTCGTACCTCTTTCCCCAAATTATATTCCGTTAAACTCTTAAGCTTCAACAAGATCAATCTAACCTTGCAAGGAATACATAAAATGCTCCTCCAATAATTGTGAATCACCACATAGCTATAGACTACACATTCATGTTACATGCGTCACAGATTCTTCCAAAACTCATAACGTTCATCTCCTTGATATCAAGTGCATCTTCGCCGAATTTCATGAATACCAAATTTGTAAAACCAAGATTCACCCAAACCATTAGCTTATCCTAGTCACATAAAACAAATCCACCCAATCCAAATTATCTTTTGGCTACGATCTTCCTATTGAACCCAAATATCCGGATGTATAACTAATACACAATGTACTTATATAGAAAGTCTATTCCGGTCTTTTGTTAGAGAAAACACAACAATCCATAGTTTATTACAGGACAAACACTTCGACTGAACATGCTCCGGGCTACAGGTGTAAGACCCCTCTCCCGGAATACGAAACACGACATAAGGGGAGTCTTATGACAAGAACAGCCGCCTTGCGGTAGCATTAGCACACGAGCTAACATGTACTACAAGATGTCTATCCTGTCGTCTAAACATATCATCCATGATAACCCAACATAAAGAATAAATAGAAATCAGAAGAGTCCTTGTATATATGTCCAAACAATAAATCAAATAAAAGAAGCATCTAAGGCTTTTATAATATCAGAGTATATGTAAGACCCCTTTTTTTTCTTTTTAAACACCAGGGTCTTAGGCCCAGAACTGTCGCTTTGCGGTGACACCTTCACGTGTGGGAAGGTCATCACTACAGAACGCCGATCCTACCGGCCAAATCGATCACAACAGTAGTAAAATAATAAAAGGCAAGTCCACAAACATCACATATATAGCAAATAATCTCCACGAAGGGAGTGTCCACAAATATAATAAAAGTACTAAAACTTGGGCTCATGCCAAGTACATCAATGTCCTCACTACATATCTCTCATCGTGGAAGCAAAACTAATATAACTACTAGCGATCAGGATACGCAGTCCCTGCTGTCTGAACTCCGGTACTAGACTGTCTCATCTCCAAGCATGCCGACCTCCGGGGCTGCTCCTCCATGCTGGGCTCCATGGTCCCCTAAAATGACGTGGTTCGATAACCGTTATTCTAAAAGAATAAGTCCTATCATCCCCCGCCCCTTCCCCCATGGCTCTTAGGCACCGAGCGGGGAGGATGGGAAGGAGATGACATGAAAGTGGAGAATAACAAATATAAGTAGGTGGCGGCAGAACTAATCTAGCAGTTCTATAGTGTATATGACAGAATGAAGATAAGAAAGACTGAACAAGAAAAAGTAACCTTAACTTATATGAAAATACATAAGCCAAGAGATCTTTTGTTGGGCTCCTATCGTATAAAAAGTCCCATACCAATTTATACGATATGGTGTCGGTTTTCTAGCAAGCATACATATATATATTTACTGAATAAAAACCTTAACTTATAATCACGCTCGCGCAAACTTATAAACTAAGGGGTCATTTTGCAGGGCCTATTATATAAAGCATCACATAGCACTATACAATAAGATTAAGGGTTATATGCAATGGTTATGCTATGAAATGTAATTATGCCATGATGTGAACATGCAAATACAACTCACCCACTCGACTCTGTGTACACAGACCTTTAGTTCCCCCTTTCTAGAGCCGAACATCCCAGGATACCTCCGTAGTGGCAAACGAAAGCGGTGGGTTGGGCCTCGCCCACCTCTAAACCGGTAATTTCACTACCAGTCAGACCAATCGTACGCCTCAATGCAGGTGCACTAAGCGGAGCTCCCGCGTACTCTTGCCGGTTGGCGCACCAGACTTTATTTGGCCAAGTGCTAAACCACACTTGCCTAGTCAACGTATTGGCGTCGGTGCATCGACCCTCCAATACTGAAGACCCACCACCTTATACTTTATGCACAATTAACTTATGTATCAGCTACCGAGAAAAAGCTCCCCGGACCATCCCATCCGTCACAAACGTCAAGCGAGCCAAATCTCCCCGGACCATCCCGTCCTTCACAAACATCAACCGAGCCAAAGCTCGTCTGGCTAACCTGCCCATCACTAAATCCACCGAGCCTACAGCCCGAGTGAGCCAACCTAACATCCCGAGGCATCGAGGTGAGTGAAAGTGAAACCCTAGCTATGCTAGTTACTCTTGAAATTCAGTGTTACCTATAGTTTAGGTTAGCCCAGGACAGCCCCCGGCATACCCCGTGAAGGGCTCTCAAAGGGTACTAGGAACTATCATGGTAGTTGAAGCCCATCGTTCCCTTTCATAAGGCACTTATTATTATTGGTTAATACCTGATTCCCGATCCCTCTAGTATTACACTGGTTCTAACCCTAATGTGTTTTGACTCTTTCTCTCTCTCCACGGGGAAGACGATGTTTTGTCGACCCCGAGCACCTCTTAACACTAGTCAACCACCCCTCCTCATCACAACTCCCGATGATGAACTCATTTCACTTACCAGTTCAAAACACCAACATCGCAACTCTCTGGATTCATTTTGAACCATATCATGATTTCTGCAGTTTTACTAAACGCAGACCATCCTAAGCTATATGATGTATACAATGGGAGGCACTCAAAATAATCATCTAATATCCCTATAATAATTATTGGGGGTCTATCTTGACATGTTTAGCCTAAATCTAGAAATTCATAATTTTCCTAATTTATCTGATAATTTATTTAATGTTTCTAGTTATCCAAAAACCCAAGTTTGAACATGAAGTACACATTTCATACATGCAAATGCTCCAAAAAATTTATGATAAAATACAAGATGACTATTTAACATAGAAATCCAAAGTCTCCCAATTTTTCAGCAAGGTTTAGGCCTCTAACCATAATTTTAAATATAACCTACATTAATCATTTTAAAGAGACAAGTACTGTCAATATTCTTCTAAAAATTCTTACAAAATTCAAGGATGATTATAAAGACATATAAACACTTCAGGTCAAGTTTCATAATTTATCAGTGAATAATGATCTCTAAACTTGATTTTCTCGTAATATTCCAAGTTAAAAGGTTAATGAGCTAAGTACATCAATTATTCATCTAAAACCTGTAATAAAATCCCCATATGAGCATATTGACCTAGGAACACTACTGATCAAGTTTCATAATTTTTCAACAAGAAATGAGCTCTGAAAGAATTATTTAACAAGTTCCCAAATTTATGAGCTTGTGAAGTAGGTACTGTAATTATGTATTTAACAATTCCAATAAAATTCATACATGAGCAATATTGGTCTAAAACTTCCTCTACCCAATTTTTCATGAGTTTCCAATGGACAGTGAGATCACAATATTCAAATAATTAAGTAGGGCCAACTCATGCATTACAAAGGAAGTACTAAGATTAATGTTCCAAAATTCCCAATTAAATTTCCAGAGGTTCATAATAACCCTATGACTACACTACCCAAGTTTTATCACTGTTCAATGAGTTTTAATACCTTATTCTATCACTACAAGGTTTATGCCCTAAAATAGGGTTTGGGTTTTGAGGGGTTTAACAACTTCTAAATCCAATAAGATTTCTTCCAGAGGACACTAACTACCCTAGAGTCCTCACCACCAAATTGCAAATCATTTCAAGGTATTTTGACCATATTCCCTTCACAAGGCACCAAAGACCATCCTTAGGGTTTGGTCTTGGGTCCTAGGGCAAATCTACCCCAATCCACCCCATCTTCCATGGGAGGTTGTTAAAAGTCATGCCAAGTGAGTGGCCCAAATTTCAACCTAAACCCACAAGTGCACTTTTGACCTAAATAACCCTTTTTGGGGCAAGGCTAGGGTTTGCCCATTCCCAAACTAAATCACCTCTACATAGACTGAAATTTTATACACAGACTCATAATGACCCCAAGGACCACTACCATAATTTGGGAGGGTTTGGAGGTCGTTAGGGTACCTAATTAATTTACCCTAAGATTACTAAATTTTTCATAAACTATAGAAAATTAATGTCCAAAAATTCTGATTTTTGGACAGTACTAGGGGAAGGTTATGAAAAGCCTATTCTGTAAATTTCAAGGCATTTGGGTTAGCGGTTAAGGGCGGGGATTTATTTTTGTGTCTAGACAACCCTATGTATAGGTTGCACCATTTTTGGTGTTGTGGTCAGACCACTTATCCAAATTTGGTGACAATAATTTTCGATTATAGTTAACCCCTAGAGCTACAACTTTCATGTTGGACATTTTCTCATACAGAGCCTCTAGTTATTTTTAACATTTATTTCAAAGTACAGCAGTTTGTGTGACAAAAATATATAAAGCTAACTAATTTATATTACCATAAAATGATGATCAGCACAGATCTTAACGCACGATCCAACGACGCTGGACTCGTCTTCTGCATCGAGCTAACGACCCCAATTCTCCCGTCCTGGAGCTCTTCCAGGCACCACAGTCGGCCAGCCGGCCACCTTCCTGGCCGGCCACCGCCTCCACCACCTCCGTCGAGGTGGTGGCAATCGCCAGCCGGCGGCACGACCGCCGGAGGGGCCATTTCTGGCGATCCCGACAAGATGAAAAATGCGGAAAAACCAGGAAATTACAAACTTTGATCGGGCTCAATTGAGCCCGATTCCCATCCTAAATGATTCCTATGATCTACCCAAAAGAAGAGGAGAAGGGGAGGACCTGAATTGCGGCCTGAGAGCGGGTGTTGCGCCTCCTTGCCATTTCCGGTCGCCGGTTTGGGCTTCTCTGTAACCTCCACACCAACGCCACTGAAACTGAAATGTAATCGGGGGAAAATCTTGCCCTTGCCCCAGTGAAGGTTTCTAATGAAGGAATTGGGGAGAGGTGGCTTGTAACTCCCAAATTCATCAAGGCACCATTAATGGCCATAAGGGTGACTTTTAGGTTTCACCCAAATTGATAGGATGAGCCACCCGACTGGCCAGTCACCTCCTGAAAACTCCTCCCCTGTCTCCAAGGAGTTAAAGCCCAATCAAAAGGAGGGGTAATGGAGCCTCCATGGCCATGATGGCCATTAAGCTCTTACTTTCTCTCTCCTCCAAATTTGGGTAACTTCCTCTCTCTCTCTCCTAGTCACCAAACTCTGAATTTGGTGGGCCCAAAATGTGCCTCTCCACCTCCTACACCAATGGGCCACACTTGTCTGGGCCTAGCCCACTTGGATTGGGCTTGAGTTAGCCATTTAGGCTAGTTTGACCACTTTGACCCATGAGTTAATTTTGGTCAAATTAGCCACTAGGGTTGACCCCAATGGGTCCTTGGTGACCCATGGGCCTCCACTAAGGTCTATAAGTACATGGGTAGGGTTGGTTGGGAATCTTGGGTGTCACTTGACCCTTAGTTAGGGCACTTTGACCTTTTTAGGGCTAAGGTTGACTTGGGTCAACTTAGCCTCTTTGGTTGACTTCAATGGGTCCTAGGTGACACATTGACCTCACTCTAGGGTTACGAGGACATGAGTGGGATCCACTTGGCTAAGGGAAGGTCAGTTGACCCTATGTAGGTCAGTTTGACCCGTTTAGGGTTAGAGTTGACCTAGGTCAAGTTAACCACTTTGACTGCCCTCCATGGGTCCTTCGTGACCCATTGACCCCATGTTAGGTATAAGAAGACCAAGGTAGGGTTGGATGGGCTTACTAGGGGCACACTGCCCTTAGTTAGGGAACTTTGCCCAATTTAGGCCTAGGGTGGTTCTAGGTAAACTTGGCCACCCTAGGTCGACTCCAATGGACCCTTAGGGCTCTAATAGACCTTGCAATAGATTGGTGAGATCATGGTGGGATCTTAGAGTCATGGTGAAGCCTCATGGTCATCCTAAACTAGGGTTTAGGAATCCACTATTTGCAATCCATTCATCCCAATCACCTTTATTCCCAAGTCCACTTGGTCTTCTTGGGCTCCCTAGGGGTTTATCATGACCTAGTCATGACAAAACCACTTCTAGGGGTCTAGTTGTTTGAGGGATGTTACAAATCCCAATATATTAACAAAAAAATTTCGTCCTCGAAATTCTAGTCAGGCCTACAGGGTTTCAAGTATGAAATGTAAATTGTAACATCCCGAGAGGTTGTGAGTAATACCTGACTGAAGAGCTCCGAGTACCTTTGTTGCATCAAGTCTTGTGGCTCCCATGTGTGCTCTTCCTGACCATGATTTCTCCACAAGACCTTGACCAACGGGACCTTCTTGCGTCGCAAGACCCGTATCCCCTTGTCGTCAATCCGGACCGGCTCCAGGTGAACTGACCGATCAGAGGCTACCGACCCATCCGTGGTCGTAACCTGCTGCTCCAGGCGTAGTAGAGCCCTCCTAAGAGAGGATACGTGGAACACGTCAGGTAGACTCGCCAGCTCCGATTGCAGCTCCAGCATGTATGCCAAGGGACTGATCCGCTTCAGGATCCTATAAGGCCCCATATATCTTGGGCTGAGCTTCTTCTTCCGACCACGTACCCGTGAAACCCCATGCATCGGTCAGATCTTCAAGAATACTTGGTCCCCCACATGAAATTCCACCTGACGATGCCGAGCATCGTAATACTTATATTGTCGGCTCTGTGCCTCTAATATCCTGTCCCGTATCAGCCTCACATAAGCCTCGGTGTCCTCAACAAACTCCGAACCCAAAGCCTTCGGATCCTCATCATGTATCCACGACAGCAGAGTCTTACAACTCTGTCCGTATAGGGCCTCATAAGGAGCCATCCCTATGCTGGACTGGTAGCTGTTATTATATGAGAACTCAATCAGTGGCAATAGCTTCTCCCAAGGCTCCCCACAGTCAAGAATGTATAGTCGCAGTAGATTTTCTAAAGTCCTATTGTTGCGTTCTGTCTGCCCGTCGGTCTGGGGATGAAAAGCTATACTGAATGTCAATCGAGTGCCCAAGTAAGTCTGCACTGATCTCCACTCCCTGGACATAAACTGTCCATCTCGATCCGATATAATAGTCCTAGGTACGCCATGATAACGGAAAAACTACTCCACCAATTTCTGAACCAGCACACCAACCGAGTCATCCTTTCTGATAGGGATAAATCTGGCTATCTTTGTCAGCCGGTCCACGGTCACCCAGATCGAATAGTTCCCCGTCCATGATCGGGGAAGCCCATGTATGAAGTCCATCGCGATATCATCGAACTTCCACTCCGACACTGGAAGTGGCTGCAACAGTCCGGCAGGGTTCCTACACTCTGCCTTCACCTACTGACAGGCCTCACAGTGGGTCATGAAGTAGGTGATGTCCCTCTTCATGCCTGGCCAGTACATCTTCTTCTTCAGGTCGGCCGTCATCTTGGTGATGCCTGGGTGCACTGAGTACCTGTTGTAGTGAGCCTCAGTCATGATGTCCTCCCGCATTCTGTCCCCAGCCGGTATATACACTCTGCCTCTGAAAGCATATCAACCCGTCACTCTCAATATATTCCCCTACTATGCTTGCTTCCATGAACCTGAACACTGACTCCAACTTGTCGTCTTTCCTTTGCTCAGCTCTGATATGATCCCGAATGTCATCGGTGACAACCAACGATGATAGGTACTCCTAGTATAGCTCTGGATCATCCTCAGACACCAGGGATATCTGCATCTTGTCTAACATCTGGACGAACTCCATGGCCATCATATGAGGTCCTGCTCCTGAGCTCATAGCCTTCCGGCTCAGCTCATCTGCCACCACATTCGCCTTCCCTGGGTGGTAGTGCATCTTGTACTGGTAATCTGCTAGATACTCCACCCATCGTCTCTGCCTGATATTCAGCTACTTCTACTTGTCTACATACCTCAAATTTTTGTGTTCGGAGTATATGTCGCAGTGGACACCGTACAGATAGTGCAACCAGACTTTCAGAGCAAATAAGACCGCTCCCATCTCTAATTCATGAACAGGGTTATTCTGCTTATGCTTCTTCAGCTACCGTGAGGCATACGCTATCACATGACCATTCTGCATCAGCACTGCACCCATGTCCTGGGAGGAAGCCTCGGTGTAGACCTGGAATCCTTCTTTTCCCGAAGGAAGGGAAAGTATAGGAGCCGAGGTGAGTCGATCCTTCAGCTCTTGAAAAGCCACCTCGTACTGCGGGGTACAGACAAAGGGCACATTCTTCCTCGTCAGGGATGTGAGTGGAAGGGAAATATGAGAAAATCCCTCCATGAACTTCTGGTAATAACCGGCAAGTCCTAGAAAACTCCATACGTCTATGGCCGACTTCAGCTACGGCCAATCCCGAACAGCCTGAATCTTGGCCGGGTCCACTGCCAGCCAAGCTCCACTGATGATATGGCCTAGGAAAGCCACCTCTCTCAACCAGAACTAGCATTTGCTGAACTTCGCATAAAGCTAGTGCACCCGCAGTCTCTCTAGGGTCAGCATCAGATGTCGTGTGTGCTCCTCCTCTGTCCTCGAGTAGATGAGGATTTTATCAATAAATACAATGACGAACACATCCATATATTCCTCAAATACCCGGTTCATGAGGCTCGTGAACACCGATGGTGCATTCGTGAGCCCGAAGGGCATCACGGTAAACTCGAATAACCCATATCTGCTACTAAAGGCAGCCTTCGGAATGTCCTCCTCCTGGATCCGCAGCTGGTAGTAGCCCAACCTCAAATCCAATTTTGAAAAGAAATGCGCCCCCTCCAGCTGATCAAATAGCTCATCTATCCTTAGCAATGGATAGGTATTCCAGACTGTCAGTCGGTTCAGTGCTCGGTAGTCGATGCACAATCTAAGTGTCTCGTCCTTCTTCTTGACGATCAATACAGGGGTTCCCCATGGTGAAGAGCTTGGCCGGACAAATCCGGCTTCCACTAGTTCCTGCAGCGGGATTTGAAACTCTGTCAACTCCTTCGGGGCCATCCAGTAAGGGGATCTAGATGCCGTCTTAGCACCTGGCACCAGCTGTATCCAGAAATCCTTCTACCGGTGCGGGGGTAGCCCAGGCAGCTTCTTTGGGAATACGTTAGCAAAATCTCGCACCACCAGGATATCAAAGATGGAATCCTTGCCTCAGCCATTTCAAATAGCACTTCATGGACTTCCTCCCCTAAAAGTGGGCCTTGATGGCCTACACGAATCACAACAAGAGAGGGGGAATAGGTTTAATACCTTCGATGATGATGTGGGAATCCCCATGTCTCACGTGATCCTTTTTGACATGCAATCAATCTGGGCATGGTTCCAATGCAACCATGTCATGCCCAGGATCAAATCAAAGACTGGCATCTTTAGGATCGTTGTTAGTGCTTCGAATGCCTTTCCGCCGATCTCCGCCTCCATGTTGCAGTGGGCGGAGGTGAATAGCTCCAATCCGTCTGGTAGCCGCATCCTCATCATCAAGCCTGTGAATCACTCCACGCCTTCCAGCCCTTCAACGAAGGCTTCTGACACAAACGAGTGTGAAGCACCCATATCGAACAGTGTATAGGCGGGCTTACCGCTGATGAAGACTATGCCTGGGGTAGTTAATGTCTTAGAAATCTAATTATGGCTTTCTTTCATAGTCTTTCAATTCTATATCCATGAGTCTAATTATTTAGGAAAGAAAGAACTTAAAATTTACTGGCGTACCTGTGATCACTTGCTCCGGGTTCTGTGGTTGAGCCAGATCCAGTGCATACATTTGCTCCCTCTCCTGCCTGTGGTCTCCGCCCTGGTAACCACATCCTCGGCCACGTCCTCGGCCTCCAAAATACTGAGCTGGCGGGGAAGCCGGTGGTGCTGGAGGTGGTGCCCCCTCATGGGGCAGTTCCTCCAGATATGCCCCACCTGTTGATAGTTGAAGCACTCTGGCGGGGGATATGCCACACCCCCGGGTCTCTGCATATCCCGCATCTGGAGAGGCTGAGGGGCCACCACTACTGCTTCCCTCTACTCCTGTCTCACCTCCTGACGAGGCTGGTCCTCTGATCTTCTCCCATCTCTCCCATCAGTGATGCGGCCCAGTCGCTGATCATTTCTGGCTCCCCGGCCATGATCCTCAGTTGGCCGCTTCCGGCCTCGCGTAGTGTGCCAATCTGCCCCGATCCTCTTCGCCATCTCCAATATCCGAGGAATAGGCCCGTCAGACACGGACAGTAGAGCCTCCCTCAGATCCTCTCGTAGGCCCTTATAGAACCTCTTAGTGTATCCTGCCTCATCTAATTGATAAGAATCCACAAACCGAGCTAGATGATTGAACTCTCGATGATACACCACCACTATCTTGTTGCCCAGTCTCAACTATACAAATCTGTCTTCCAGCTCATCTCTTGCCGACTGCCGAATAAAATGCTCCAACAGTGTGGCCTTTAACTCCTCCCAAGCAATCACTGCAACCTCCCTGTCAACAAACGTCGTGTCCAGCGATGTCTTCCACCATCTCTTGGCATGGGACTCCAAGCAAGCGACAACCAAAGGCACCCTCTCCTCCCACGGGCATCGTATCCCAGTCAGCACCCCATACATGATGTCCAGCCACTCCTCCGTCCGAACGGCCGACTCTGTCCCCAAGTAGGTGTTGGGTTTCTCTATGAGGATGGCACAACACTTGTGCACGCAGCGGAAGAAAAAAACATCAAGAAAACCCAAAAGAAATGGGATCGGGCCAGGGTAGTTGAATCAAGAAGTTAACATATAACTAGGCAAAAATTACCTCGGTGGCGTTGAGTCACAACTCAACGGAGATGCTCCAAGCTTCGTATTCCTGCTGGTGGCGAGTTCTACGAGGAATGATGTCCACGTCTCTGCAGAAATCCACACGAGCGGGAGAACACCGATCTATCCGTCGCACGGATTATCGGGAAGGAGAAAGACCGCACCTTGCTCTCCCACGGACTGTTAGGTCCGTGACAGGGATTGCAACGCCATCGACGATCGCCGGAGGAGAGGTGGTCGACGGAGCGAGCACGGCGGCGGAACCCTTCCGTCGGCGGGATTCGGGATCGGCGGAGCGAACAAACGGCGGAACACTTCCTCCGATTTCGATTTGATCAGCCAGAAGATCAAGTTTCCCGAAAACCCTAAGTGTGTATTTATACCAAAGGCATAAATAGACATAGGTATATCGCTATCCGCAGACCACCCAGAAAAATAGGGTCCCAGAATCGGCGAGTATCAGTCGGCGAGAATCGGCGACGATCGGCGAGAATCGGCGACGATCGGCGAGAATCATCAAACAGATTCGGCGAGAATCAGTCGGCGAGTAACACCTAGGATCGGCGAGAATCAGAGTACAATACTCGACGATTCTCGCCGAACGCGGGGTGGACTATACTCGTCGACCGTCGACCTGCGGTCGACGATTCTCGTCGATCGTCGAGAATCAGAGAACCAATTCTCGACGATTCTCGTCGATCGGCGAGAATTAGAGAACCAATCTTCGACGATTCTCGTCGACCTTCGGTCGACTATTCATACCAGTCCTCCAAGGCAACATTTGCCCAACCCGACGATCCTTTAAGGCAACACTTTGCCCATAACCCCATTCAGGTCGGTGATTGGTAACCTTTTACCAACACAGTCAATCATCCAACTTCTCCACATCTCTTATGTGCGACCCTGCAGGCTCATATCGCGTTGGCAGTGAGATTACATGTTTAATCACTTCCAGATCACTATGGTAACTCCAACAGACTCCCACTTGATCTTGAAAGTATCAAAACAAAAACCTCACAAACAATGAGCGGCATCTAGCAATGCATCATTGCTCCCCAAGCAATAAGAGTTTATAACTCATAAGCCTTTATGACCAATGTATCAGTGTTGTCTTTGTCCCTTTGTCCCTTACATTCGGAAAGAACTAGAGGCATGGACCGTGTCACCCTCGTAATAGCTCAATCCAAGTTTCTTGATTCAGGACGGACTTCCAGAGAATGGTGAGTCCAATATCACATATTGACTCAACCAAGCATGGCCATGTATTTCTCAGTCCAGTTCCATCAAGGGGCCCATGGATGCAACTCCTATCATACATGATGTAGGCCACTACCGCGGACACTAGACGGGTTAAGGGAAAGAAACGAACGTCACGCTCAACCCACAATCTCTCACGCACTAGAATCAATCGCAGCACACTCGCAAGCGTGTTATCACAGTTCACCAACGTACGGTAGCCACTCCGCGGGAAGGTCGAGCGAACGGCGATAGGCCGACGTTCTCCCAAGCTAAAAGGACCAATATTGGGTCCGACCGAGCGAGGGTTGTACCAAAAGAGATCTACCCAAAGTGCGATCGAAAAATGGTAGATCTCTCCCAACAAAAATATAGGGTTCGCCAAACCCTTTTCGGAAATAACGCGGTTAAGATCAATGCCAAAATCCAAAGGAAAATCCACGAAGAATCTAACGATTCAAATCCAACGCAAAAATTATTCCGTCCACTAGAACATCAAGAGGGAAGCACACGTGAGTGGAGAGGATCGTTACCCAAGTCGGAATAGATGATTCCGACTACCTTTGAAGGGCCGCTCTTCCGCGGATCCACCGGAGTCGCGCCAGATGGAGAGATAGATTGTCCGCCTTGGCCGCGTCACGCCAAAGTTCAGATTTTCGCCGTAGAAGGAAGCCTTTCCGGTCAAGCGTCACGTGGAGGGGGGCGGCCAGTTCTCTTCAAAGGGGCTGCTTGGTGGAGGAGGTAGGGGGCTGGCCGGCTATGGAAGGGGGAGGCCGGGTTGATGTGGGTGTGTGGTAGTGGTGGCTTGGATGAGGGGATGGGGGTGCTGGCCGAAGTTTTTAGAGGGAGAGTGGAAAAGGAAGGTGGCAGCTTGTGGAAGAAGGGAAACAAGAGTGCTCGCCGAAATTTTAGAGAGAGAGAGAGGGGGAGTGGGGGTGGCGGCTAGGAGTTGTAGAGAGAGAGGGAGAGAGACTTAGATAGGAAAGATTTAGGGTTTTCTTTTAACATTCAACTTAAGTTAAAACAAAGCATACATGCCTATATATAGGCTTACCAACAAGTCTTGGCTATATGTAGCCCAAAATAAAATAAAAATAACACACAAGATGGCTACATGCAGCCCACAATAAAATATCCCAAATAGCATACTAATAATAAGATAAAGTTAACTATATATTTGTCTTGCGCCGAGGGCGGAAATTGTAGCGCCGCTCCATACGAACACCACGGCGACGCGAGTCCATTGTTGGAGACGAAGGAGGGTCTTCCGTTAGCGTGCCGTCATCAACAACTTGGGGGCTGCCGTCCACTTGGGGGCCGTCGTCGCCACCAATCCTCCCCCGCTTGAAAGGACTCATCACCGATGAGTTGTCTTGAAGATACCGTCGGAGAAGAACACCATCCAAGAGAGCCACTTCCGCTTTCGGGAGCCAAGAGTCATCAGAGGCGGGGCGATCACGCCAGCGGATCAAGTAGCGGCGCACATTGCCATCAGCAGTGGGAAACACGTCATCCTGGAGAATCCTGTCTGGCAAAAAGGCGGTCCTGGCAAACCTGGGAAAAGCATTAGGCAGCAAAGGGGGAAAATCTATATCATCAACATGTAGCATACCTCCGTTGGAGACCGACGGAGAGAGCGAGCCCTTACCCCCCCTCAACCCCATACCCATGAGAATCTGTAGTGGAACTAAACGGACAGGAAGATAGTTCTAGTGGCGGAGCAATATATGGCGTTAAATCCGAAACATTAAAAACAGGGGAAATACCCCAATCAGTTGGCAGTTCCAAAAGAAAAGCATTGTCACCTAACCGTTTTAAAATTCGAAAAGGGCCAGCTCGCCGATCCGCTAACTTTTTTAAGGTGCCCGTAGGCAACCGTTCAGGGATGAGACGTAGCATGACTAAATCGCCCACTTTCAAGGGAGACACTCTCTTATGTGCGTTGGCATGAACTTGATAAGACGCATATTGAGTGGTAAGCGTTTCATTTATGCGTTTGTGAAGATCATGGATGTGAGAGGCATAGTCCTGTGCAAATTGACTTGACTTAAACGATGGCGGTAACGGAAGCAAGTCAAGGGGCACGAGAGCTTTATAACCGTGCACGATCTCATTCGGAGACAAACCCGTGGACCTATTTTTGGAATTATTATATGCCAACTGAGCATGAGGGAGGATAAGGTCCCATGTACCCTTGTGGTCTCCCACAAGGCATCAAAGCAAACTACCTAAACTTCTGTTCACAACTTCTATTTGCCCATCCGTCTGCGGATGGTACGCGGAAGAGAATAGAAGTTTGGTGCCCATAATCCTCCACAGGGTCTTCCAAAAATAACTAGTAAATTTCACATCCCTATCAGTAACTATAGACTTCGGAACTCCTCGATGGCCTACCACCTCTTTAAAATATAATTGTGCGACGTGTGACGCGTCGTTGGTTTTATTGCACGCGATAAAATAAGCCATTTTAGAGAATCGATCTACAACAACTAAGATAGAGTCGTGACGTCGAAATGTGATTGGGAGGCCGAGAATGAAGTCCATGCTAACGTCTTCCCAAGGAATAGACGGAATCGGAAGAGGGGTATAAAGCCCCGCGTTAGTTTTGTTCCCCTTAGCCAGTTGGCACGCTCGGCAACTACCCACGATCTTACTAACCATGGCCTTAAGACCGGGCCAATAAAACTTGTCTTCAACTAACGTGATCGTCTTGTCACGACCAAAGTGTCCCCCTAACCCTCCACCATGCAATTCCCACACTATGAAGTGGCGTAGGGAGGAACGGGGGATGCAAAGCTTCGAATGGTTAAATAAGTAGCCGTCCCGAATGTAAAAAGAAGTAATGGTTGTCGGCGAGTCATCTTGGGTGGCGAAATAGATATCCTTAAAATCTGGGCAGTGGACGTACTCATCCTTAATCCTATCGAAGCCAATCACCTTTACTTCTAGCGTGGAGAGAAATAACGAAACACGACTAAGGGCGTCGGCTATGCGGTTGAGAGTCCCCTTGAGGTGTTTGATAATGAAAGTATACTCCTGTAGATAGGAGACCCATTTGGCATGTCTAGGACTAACCTTAGTTTGAGAGTTAAGAAACCTTAGCGCTTCATGATCGGATAAGATGACAAACTCCTTAGGAAGTAAATAATGCCGCCAATGTTGGAGGCAACGAATAACCGCGTAAAACTCCTGATCATAATTGGAATAATTTAATTTTGGACCTGCTAGTTTCTCACTGAAATACCCCACAGGGTGGCCTTCCTGACTCAACACTCCACCAATTCCCACTCCAGACGCATCACATGACAACTCGAAAACCTTGGTAAAATCCGGTAGTCGCAAAAGGGGGGCTTCCGACATGCGCGATTTAATTAATTGGAACGCCGCAGCGGCTGAGTTCGTCCATGTAAATTCGCCTTTTTTCATGCACTCGGTAATAGGGGCCATAATGCTACTAAAATTCTTAATAAATCGCCGATAAAATGTAGCGAGCCCGTGAAAACTCCGAACATCCCGAATGTTGGCGGGCTCGGGCCAATCTCTAATGGCTTGCACTTTCCTGGGGTCTACGTGGATCCCCTCCGAACTCACAATATAACCGAGGAACTCAACCGATGTCACATGGAAGGTACACTTCTTAATGTTCACGAATAATTTTTCCAATCTCAGCGTGGTAAGGATGGTTCTTAAATGTGACTCATGATCAATCGTGGAGGTGCTAAATACCAAGATATCGTCAAAATATACCACGATGAATTTTCCCATATAGGGTTGGAAGACGTGGGTCATCATCCTCGAAAACGTGCTCGGCACATTGGAAAGTCCAAACGGCATAACTAACCACTCGTAGAGCCCTTCCTTAGACTTAAAGGCAGTTTTCCACTCGTCACCTTCCCTAATTCGGATCTGATGGTAGCCACTCCTAAGATCCAATTTCGAAAAAATCATGGCACCGGCTAACATGTCCAATAAATCATCCAAGCGAGGGATGGGAAAGCGATATTTAATAGAGATTTTATTAATAGCTCTACTATCCACACACATCCTCCAAGAGCCGTCCTTCTTGGGGGCAAGTAAGGCGGGCACGGCACACGGGCTCTTGCTGTGGCGGATAAAACCCTTTTGCAATAAATCCGAGATCTGGGTTTGCAACTCTAAGTGCGCGGAGGGGTTTAGCCGATAATGCGGGAGGTTGGGCAATGAAGAGCCCGGAATGAAATCAATGGCATGTTGGATTTCCCGCAACGGGGGTAATTCAGCTGGTAGCTCTTCCGGGTACACATCCACAAACTCTTCTAGGAGTTTTCTCAACGCCGACGGCAAGTCCTCAAAAGGGGTTGCGTCTTCCTTAACTTGTATGCACACTAAGGCATAGAGGACCCCATCTACAAGGGTAGTACGCTTCAATTCTTTCCTCCCTATCAGGCTCAACGTCTTCTTCTCGACCGGGACGACCGTATCCTTCGAGGGGGCCGAAGGATCTTTCGGCGGGGCGGGTTTTAAGAGGATGGTTCGGCCATTAAATTTAAACTCGTAAGTGTTGGCCCGGCCAAAGTGTGTGACGTCATGATCGTACAACCAAGGGCGACCCAACAAGACGTGGCACGCATCCATAGGGATGACGTCACACCAAATCTGCTCAGAATAAGCTTTGATGGTAAGGGGTACCAAGCATCGCTTCGTCACAGGGAGGGACGACTTGTCTACCCATGCCACTTTATAAGGGTGAGGGTGTGGCTCGGCAACAAGAGACATTCGTCTCACCGCGGCTTCAGAAATTACGTTCATGCAACTACCGCTATCGATGATCAACCTACACCATTTTTCACCACTCTTAAAATTTAACGTGAAAATGTTCGTCCTATTCCAATCGTCTAACGCTCGAGGGGTCGCCAGGATACACCTCATAACCATCATACGGGGGTCATCCTCCATATCACTAGGCACTCCGTCCGACTCGCTCTCTTCGCCCGCCTCGTAAGTTATGTCGTCGGCCCCACCGGTGGAATCTAACAGGGCTAATGGTCTGGGTGTAGTAGGACAATCACTAGCATAGTGCCCTTGGACCCCGCAAGCATAACAGGTGACATTCGTTCTGTTGACTCGACCCACCGGGACTCTCTCACCAGAGGGGTTTCTATCATTCCTAGCCGTTACGACAATGGAGGTCGAGTCGGGGGACTGATACTTTCCTTTAGCCTTATAGGTGGAGGTGGGAGGCGGCCCTAAAATGGACTTCCCCTTTTGAAACGAGCGAGACTTGCCCTTAAGCGCGTTGTGCTGCTCAATATCTAAGGCAGCGTTGAAAGTGGTGTGCAAATCGGTGTGACCATGACGCAGAAGCTTTCCTTGGATGTCGGGGTTTAGTCCCTTATGGAACCTGGAGAGGGTGACCTCGGGCATCTCTCTCACGTCACACCTAACCATCATGTCCTTCAGCAAACTCATATACTCAGACACCGACCTAGCCCCTTGCTTAAGGGTGGCTAAATCATCGAACATTTGTGTCCGATGGTAAGTAGGGACGTATTGTTCCGTTAGCCTAGCCTTCATTGCATCCCAGCCTATGGGCAACGCTCCGTTCTCGACCCTCATACGCCGCTCCTCATTCAGCCAAAATATCTTAGCGCGCCCTAGCAACTTCATTCTCGCTACTCGCACCTTATCCGCGTCGTTCAGGGTATACCACTCGAAATAACATTCGATCTCCATGATCCAGTCCTGGAAGACTTGGGGATCTCCTAACCCATCGTAGGATGGTGGCTTGACTCGGACGGCCCGAGTAAGGTCAAACTCGTACGGTGCTCGTGGGGCGTTCTCATTAGGAGGGTGGGGGTAAGGGTTGGGATGCTCTCCCACCCGTGGGTGAGCGGGTTGATTACGGGGTGCCCCGTGTGGTAACCCCAATCCGTGAAGTGCTTCCCTAATGGCCGTCAACTGCTCCGTGAAATCCTGACGGAGCTCCTCAATCTCTGTGAGGGGGCGACCCTCACCCCGGTTATCATCCATATTAGACGACGAAGGAGGATATTCCGTACCGAGCCTAGTACGCATGCAAATGGAAGACAACAGGTTCAGACAAACCAAAGAAGGAATTAATCCCGCTTAATGCCTATAGGAAAATAAATTTTTTTTTTGATTTTCTTGCAGAAAATAAAAAGAGGATTATTAAAAAATTTATTTTGATTTTTTTGGCTTAAAATTAAGAAAACTATGCCGCTATTGGCAGACCAAAGATAATTTTTTTTTGAGATTTTTTTTGTGACAACTAACGCGCAAACACAAGTGCAGGTTAACGTGCTCAAAGAGGGGAGGGTGCCAATTAAAAAATTGACAAGAACCTTGCTTTGATACCAAAAATTTGATGTAGGCCACTACCGCGGACACTAGACGGGTTAAGGGAAAGAAACGAACGTCACGCTCAACCCACAATCTCTCACGCACTAGAATCAATCGCAGCGCACTCGCAAGCGTGTTATCACAGTTCACCAACGTACGGTAGCCACTCCGCGGGAAGGTCGAGCGAACGGCGATAGGCCGACGTTCTCCCAAGCTAAAAGGACCAATATTGGGTCCGACCGAGCGAGGGTTGTACCAAAAGAGATCTACCCAAAGTGCGATCGAAAAATGGTAGGTCTCTCCCAACAAAAATACGGGGTTCGCCAAACCCTTTTCGGAAATAACGCGGTTAAGATCGATGCCAAAATCCAAAGGAAAATCCACGAAGAATCTAACGATTCAAATCCAACGCAAAAATTATTCCGTCCACTAGAACATCAAGAGGGAAGCACACGTGAGTGGAGAGGATCGTTACCCAAGTCGGAATAGATGATTCCGACTACCTTTGAAGGGCCGCTCTTCCGCGGATCCACCAGAGTCGCGCCAGATGGAGAGATAGATCGTCCGCCTTGGCCGCGTCACGCCAAAGTTCAGATTTTCGCCGTAGAAGGAAGCCTTTCCGGTCAAGCGTCACGTGGAGGGGGGCGGCCGGTTCTCTTCAAAGGGGCTGCTTGGTAGAGGAGGTAGGGTGTAACGCCCCGAAACTCAAAGGAGCAGAGGGGAATAATTTGGGCCAGTTTGAGTTCTGGCTGCAGGCACACGGCCTGGGACACGGGCGTGTCCCAGGGCGTGTCAAGCCTGTGTCGACACTAAGGCGTGAAGTCGACACTTTGGTCTCGACATTGTGTCGAGACTGGGCACACGGCCTGCGACACGGGCGTGTCGCAGGGCGTGTCGACCCGTGTCGACACTTAGCCGTGAAGTCGACACAGTGCTTCGACGTTGTGTCGAGACACGGCACACGGCCTGCGACACGGGCGTGTCGCAGGGCGTGTCAACTCGTGTCGACACTCGTCCCGCGAAGTCGACACTTTGGTGTCGACAGTGTGTCGAGACATGGCACACGGCCTGCGACACGGGCGTGTCGCAGGGCGTGTCGACCCGTGTCGACACTTAGCCGCGAAGTGCCGAGACCTTGTACACGGCCTGGAGCCCAGGCGTGTCAAGGTGACACGGGCAAGGACACGGGCGTGTCCTAGAACCCGTGCAGTGCTCGGGTTGAAAACGGGAGAAAATCATGGGGTACACGGCCAGATACACGGCCGTGTCAGGTTGAACACGGGCGTGTCAGCTCGAACACGGGCGTGTTCGATACCCGTGTGAGGTTCCAGGTGATTCGATTTTGACGGCGAATGAGGCACACGGCCCTGGACACGGGCGTGTGCCAGGCCGTGTTCGGTCCAGATTGGGCATTTCAGTCCCGAATCGAAGCCGTTCATTTCTTTGACTGAAGATCCAACGGCTGGGGGTTGTTCCTGAAGGGATATACCCGGGTTTTGACTTAGAAAACCCTCACTTTTTCCACTTGTTCTCTCTCCAAACCCTTGGAGAAAGAAGAGCTAAGGCAAGAAGAAGAGGAGCTAGATCCGCCATTGGAGGAGCTTCGGAGCTCCGAATCGCAAGCCGACTCCGGATCCACGGAGGCAACGCAAGTGCGGTGATTTCCGTCCGATTACTTTTCGATGGCGCCAAAGAGGACCGCAAGGGTAACGATCCTCAACTTGAGCATGAGTCGCTCTCTTTCTTTGCATAGGAAGCCCGCTCTCGCGAGTTTGCGGAGAGTTGGAGGCGTTCCTTCGGGTAGATATGTGAAGTCCCCGTTGTTTAGAGTCCGTATGCGAGAACGGACATAGGCATTTTGGTTGAAGCCTACCCGGACATGTTAGTCCGGATCGGTGATGTTGCATTGCATAAAGCCGGAGAAGACTCCGTGCTATTGGGTGTTTTTCGGGTTTTCTACGCGGTAGATTGCAGCAGGGATCCTTGGGGACTAACCCAAAGGTGTACCCGGAAAACTGGGCGGACACGAAGTCTTGCCAACTTGGTGGCCTGAGAGCCAACTTGAACATAACGGGGTTATGTGACTTGTGTTAGAATGGGACTCGGTGAAAGTTTGACCCGCGCATATGGCTTAAATTGCCGTTGCGATGTGAGCACGGGTTAGATGGAGCCGTACCCGCTTTATGTCGTTCGGGTTAGAGAGACCTAAAGTTACATGGCACTCGCCGTTGGCATAAATGGGGGTCTTCGGTGGTCGATGGCTTAAATTGACGTGACCAATACCATGAAGACGAATTGCTCATAGGAATGGCCGTCTAAGTGGCGGTGGTGAGTCCGGAATGTTAATGGCTTTAATTGACGTGACATCGACCGGTTCACCGAGAATGTGCCCTGAGTGCACGGGGCGTGTGGCCGTGCGAGCCCACGCCTGTGATGAAATGGCTATGGTTTTAATTGCTCGCTTATGCTAATGAAATGCAGGAAAGGAGCGTCGCCGCCCCGAATTGGGGGCGGGATCGTTATAATTTGGTCAGCATTGCTGACCGTTGCCTTGTTTGCCACCGTGCGGTGGTTTGTTTGCTTGCAGGTGCAGCTGGACCAAGCGGTCAATAGCGGGCTAAAGCCCTTTTTGCGAAGCTGGCCCTCGAAGGCCCAAGTGGAAATGTTTTATGTTTTATTCATGTATGGCCGGCCTGCGAGCCGAGGTTTGTAAATCATGTAAAAGACAAGTGAAACATTTTGTAAGGCCTTAAGGCCGACTTTTGAGTATTTTGTAATAACATTCCTATTATCATGTTAGTGGACATTCATGCTTGTTGCTGGGTTCTTGTTTTGCAACTTTTATAAACTGCTTCCGCTAGAATGCTCTGTGTAGGACGTTGAGATTGGTTGGATGGTTTCCATAAGTAACCACCCGGTCTGTCTGTGGCATATGGCGTCGGGCCCCGGCCGGACCTACTGTTATATGCTATGCGACGGATAGGGGGTGTTACAATTTGGTATCAGACTACTGGTTTTGGTTGGGCTTGAATTGAATTCGTGGGCGAATTCTTTTTAAGGGGTAGTGAGCACGTTGTGTGCGTCATCGTGATAACCGTAAAAAGAACCCATGAATGTCCACTTAGGAATGAAAATACTCGTGTTTGAGGAACCTGCGTGTTCCTATAATTGCTGTTTGCAATTTATTTGGTCGCTTAACGGTGTTTTGTACCACTATAGGTGACTCGAAGTGGCATTGGGCCGTCAGAACGCCGAGTTTCTGAGGCAAGTAGTGCACCGGAAGTTGCTCCCGCAACACCTTTGTCGGCTGAAAATATAAGATTGGTGGCTGAAGCGGTGTTGGCCGTGATCAATGCGCAGCCTGGGAGGCAAGCGCAGCAGCCCGCTCCTGTGATGGAGCAAGTACCTCTGCAAGAGGCGGAGCCGAGGAGGATGGAGCAAGTGGTTGTAGAACCAATAGTGCCAAGGAGGGCGACTGAGAGGCAGTTGAAGCATGTAATGAGCTTTAACCCTCCGTTATTCTCGGGGTTGGGAACCCCATCTCAAGCTGAAGACTGGCTCTCTAGGGTGAAGAGAGTCATGACAGCGACGGAGACGGAGGAGTGGCAGATGACCACCATTGCTACGTTCCTGCTGGACGGTGAAGCAAGGATGTGGTGGGAAGGTTTGGAACTGCATCATCTGCGAGGTAGACAACTGATAGACGTTCCGATGGAAGAGTTCTCGGAATTGTTCTTGACAAGATACCTCCCTTCGACTCAGAGGATTTCAATGGAGAATGAATTCCTGAAGTTGGTGCAGGGTGAGAGGAACGTGGATGAATATCTCCACGAGTTTACGCGGTTGAGTCGTTATGCTAGCTCCACCATCATGGATGAGGAGCGCAAGACTAATCGTTTTTATGAAGGCTTGAGGGATGAGCTGAGATTGTTACTGTCGGGGCCAATGACGCAGGGTTTCTTAACCTTGGTCAATACTGCCCGGTCCTTGGAGAAGGACATGAAGAGTGTACAAGCGAAGAAAGGCTTGGCTGATAAGAAATCTGAGTTCAGAGTGCCGACTACCTCAAAGTCAGGCTATCGGAGGACTTTCAAGAAGCCTAGGACTTCGGGTCCAGCTCCTTCTGGCGCTTCTGGGGCGACTACGGGTCGGACCCCGGGTGCGTGCTTTACGTGTGGAAAGACGGGGCACTTTGCCCGTGATTGTTGGAGCGGACGTCCTAAGTCCGAAAGGAGGCCTGGAGCTACTTATGAAGAGAAGGGCAAGGCGGTGGAATCGACCGCATCCCATTATGCTCCGGCCCAACCAAGGGTTTACAATCTTGGCCAACAGGAGGCCATTAAACAAGCTGACGTGGTGACAGGTACGGTTTAATTTATAGCAAGTCAATTCCTTTATATGCTTGTTATGCACATGTTACCTTACCACTACTTGTTTAGGATTTGTGTTGATTTGTGAAAATCCGGCACGAGCACTCTTTGATACGGGAGCTTCACACTCCTTCTTGTCCGAAGGATTTATATTACGCATCGGAGTCCCTTCTTCGATGGCGAAGGATAAGTTGGATGTGTTGTTGCCAAATGGGTGTTCGATGCGAGCGGATAGAATCTGCGAGGTTAAGACTCGTATTGGAGAGCAGGAGTTTGACCTGCGGGCGTCCTTACTTTCGTTGGTGGAGTTCGACGTCATATTTGGAATGGACTGGCTCTCGGAGCAGCAGGCCCATATAGATTGCGGTAGCAAGGAAGTAAAGCTGGGAGCAAGTCGTGAGACGACTTTTACGGGCTTAAAGGGGTCGAGCAAGACGTTGATGTCTGCTCTTCAGGTGGTGAAGGCGGTTCGTGCCGGAGCAGAACTGTTCTTTACACTAGTGGAGGTTGCAAAGCCGAAGCCCGCGATGGATTGTATTTCAGTGGTATCGGAATACCCTGATGTGTTCCCCGCAGATCTTCCTGGAGCCCCGCCACAACGGGAGATAGATTTTACTATCGAGCTAGTGCTAGGTGCAAAGCCTGTGTCACGATCTCCGTATCGGCTAGCGCCTAAGGAAATGGCAGAGCTGAAAGTTCAACTACAAGAGTTGCTGGAGCAAGGGTATGTGCGCCCGAGTTCTTCGCCTTGGAGCGCACCGGTCCTCTTTGTTAAGAAGAAGGACGGAGGCTTGAGGTTATGTATTGATTATCGGGAGCTAAACAAGCTGATCGAGAAGAACAAGTACCCGATCCCCCGGATTGATGATCTCTTCGATCAGTTAGTCGGGTCGACGGTGTACTCGAAGTTAGATCTCAAGTCTGGGTACTATCAGCTGCGGATAAGGGAGAGTGATATCCCGAAGACAGCGTTTAGTACGAGATACGGGCATTATGAGTTTACGGTCATGCCGTTTGGGCTGACTAATGCGCCGTCAGTGTTCATGGATTTGATGAACAGAACGTTCAGGGAGTACCTAGACCATTTCGTGATCGTCTTCATCGACGATATTTTGGTGTACTCGCAAAGTGAGGAGGATCACTTCAAGCATCTCCATTTGGTGTTGGAGACACTCAGGAGAAACCAGTTGTATGCCAAGTTCTCGAAGTGCGAGTTTTGGCTATCCTCAGTGGCGTTCCTCGGGCATATAGTGAGTGGAGAGGGTATTGCTGTGGATCCGGCGAAGATTATTGCGATACGATAGTGGCCTGAGCTTGCTACGGTAGCAGAAGTCCGGAGCTTTTTGGGGCTTGCCGGCTATTATAGGCGCTTCGTAGAGAACTTCTCGCAGATAGCGTTACCTCTCACTACTTTGACGAGGAAGGATCATAAGTTCATTTGGACGCCGGAGTGCGCGCGAGCTTTTGAGGAGTTAAAGTGTCGGTTGACCACGGCGCCTGTGCTGAGTTCGCCGGTTGGAACCGAAGGCTATGAGATATATAGCGATGCTTCGGGCAGCGGTTTGGGTTGCGTGCTATTGCAGCACGGCAGCGTGATAGCTTATGGCTCGAGACAGCTAAAAGTGCACGAGAGGAATTATCCGGTCCACGACTTGGAGTTGGCGGCCGTGATTTTTGCCTTGAAGCTGTGGAGACACTATTTGTACGGTGTGAAGATTGATATCTACACCGATCACAAGAGTCTAAAGTACCTGATTGATCAGAAAGATCTGAATATGCGGCAGCGTAGGTGGATGGAGTTCCTGGGGGACTATACTTTCAAGATCCACTACGTGCCTGGCAAAGGGAATGCGGTTGCGGACGCGTTGAGTCGCCGAGCCCCAGCTCAAGCGAATTGGCTATCAGTGCATGATGAGCGGTTGGTGCAGGAGCTGGAGGCGTTGGAGATTGTTTGTGTGGATAGACAATCTAGTGCTGAAGCAGTGCTGAATTGGACTGAAGTCCAATATGACCTGGCTGATCGGATTCGGCAGGCTTTGGATATGGATGCTCATATGAAGCAGTTCATGATAGAGGCTCTGGATGGGTCAAATTCCCAATTCGTTGTGGAGGACGGATTGCTGTGGAAAGACGGTCGTTTGTGCGTCCCAAGTGTGGGCAGTTTACGGGTGGAGTTGTTGTACGAGGCGCACCATACCAAGTACTCGATTCACCCGGGGAGCACGAAGATGTACCGTGATGTTAAGAAGCTATTTTGGTGGCCGGGTTTGAAAAAGGATGTGGCGCTATATGTAGCGAAGTGCCAAACCTGCGCCTTGGTAAAGGCGGAGTGCCAAAAGCCGGGAGGATTTCTTAAGTCCTTGCCTATTCCGGAGTGGAAATTCGACGACATCTCTATGGACTTTGTGCATGGTTTGCCAAGGTCGCAGAAGGGGAACGACGCCATTTGGGTGGTGGTCGATCGATTAACAAAGGTGTCGCATTTTATTCCGCATAGGAAGGATGATCCGGTGGAGAAGCTGGCAAAGCTTTATGTGGATAACATAGTGCGACTTAATGGCGTGCCCCGCAGCATCGTGAGTGACCGTGATGGGCGGTTCACGTCCAATGATTGGAGGCTGGTGCAGCAAATGTTGGGAACAAAGCTGAAGTTTAGCACAGCCTTCCATCCGCAAACTGATGGGCAGACCGAGAGGGTCAATAGAACCATGGAAGACATGCTTCGCATGTGTGTCTTGGACTTTGGAAAGCAATGGGAGGACCACCTTTATTTGGTGGAGTTCGCATACAACAATAGCTACCAAGCAAGTATTCAGATGGCGCCTTTCGAGGCCCTTTATGGTAGACGATGTCGCACGCCGTTGTCTTGGTTAGAAACGGGCGAGTCGAAGTTGTATAAGCGATCGGAAGTGGAGGATGCTACTTCTTTGGTAAGGACAATTCGGGAGAGGTTGCTTATCGCTCAGGACCGGCAAGCAAAGTACTATAATGCCAAGCACAGGAACGTGGAGTTCGCTGTGGGCGATTATGTATACTTGAAGATCAAGCCGTTCAAGGGTGTCTCGCGGGTGCGACGATTGAAAAAGCTAAGCCCGAGGTACCTTGGACCGTTCGAGGTTCTGGAGCGAGTAGGAGAAGCGGCCTATCGGCTGAAGCTTTCAGTGGAGCTAAGTGGTTTACATGATGTATTCCATATTTCGGTGCTTCGGAAGGCGGTGCAAGAGCCTACACAAGTGATCGCGGCCAATCAAGTGCCGGTGGATAGTGGGCTAAAGACAAAAGTCAAGCCCGTGCGGATTGAGGACTCGGAGGTCAAGCGGCTACGCAATAAAGAGATCAGGATGGTCAAAGTCCGGTGGGACAATTGCGGTCGTGAGGAGCTCTCTTGGGAGCGAGAGCAGACGATGCTTGACGAATATCCGGAGTTGTTCCGCTCAGGTACAAATTTAAGTTTTGTACATGTTTTTCCCTTTATGTAATTTCGTGGGCGAAATTCTTTTAAGAGGGGTAGAGTTGTAACGCCCCGAAACTCAAAGGAGCAGAGGGGAATAATTTGGGCCAGTTTGAGTTCTGGCTGCAGGCACACGGCCTGGGACACGGGCGTGTCCCAGGGCGTGTCAAGCCTGTGTCGACACTAAGGCGTGAAGTCGACACTTTGGTCTCGACATTGTGTCGAGACTGGGCACACGGCCTGCGACACGGGCGTGTCGCAGGGCGTGTCGACCCGTGTCGACACTTAGCCGTGAAGTCGACACAGTGCTTCGACGTTGTGTCGAGACACGGCACACGGCCTGCGACACGGGCGTGTCGCAGGGCGTGTCAACCCGTGTCGACACTCGTCCCGCGAAGTCGACACTTTGGTGTCGACAGTGTGTCGAGACATGGCACACGGCCTGCGACACGGGCGTGTCGCAGGGCGTGTCGACCCGTGTCGACACTTAGCCGCGAAGTGCCGAGACCTTGTACACGGCCTGGAGCCCAGGCGTGTCAAGGTGACACGGGCAAGGACACGGGCGTGTCCTAGAACCCGTGCAGTGCTCGGGTTGAAAACGGGAGAAAATCATGGGGTACACGGCCAGATACACGGTCGTGTCAGGTTGAACACGGGCGTGTCAGCTCGAACACGGGCGTGTTCGATACCTGTGTGAGGTTCCAGGTGATTCGATTTTGACGGCGAATGAGGCACACGGCCCTGGACACGGGCGTGTGCCAGGCCGTGTTCGGTCCAGATTGGGCATTTCAGTCCCGAATCGAAGCCGTTCATTTCTTTGACTGAAGATCCAACGGCTGGGGGTTGTTCCTGAAGGGATATACCCGGGTTTTGACTTAGAAAACCCTCACTTTTTCCACTTGTTCTCTCTCCAAACCCTTGGAGAAAGAAGAGCTAAGGCAAGAAGAAGAGGAGCTAGATCCGCCATTGGAGGAGCTTCGGAGCTCCGAATCGCAAGCCGACTCCGGATCCACGGAGGCAACGCAAGTGCGGTGATTTCCATCCGATTACTTTTCGATGGCGCCAAAGAGGACCGCAAGGGTAACGATCCTCAACTTGAGCATGAGTCGCTCTCTTTCTTTGCATAGGAAGCCCGCTCTCGCGAGTTTGCGGAGAGTTGGAGGCGTTCCTTCGGGTAGATATGTGAAGTCCCCGTTGTTTAGAGTCCGTATGCGAGAACGGACATAGGCATTTTGGTTGAAGCCTACCCGGACATGTTAGTCCGGATCGGTGATGTTGCATTGCATAAAGCCGGAGAAGACTCCGTGCTATTGGGTGTTTTTCGGGTTTTCTACGCGGTAGATTGCAGCAGGGAGCCTTGGGGACTAACCCAAAGGTGCACCCGGAAAACTGGGCGGACACGAAGTCTTGCCAACTTGGTGGCCTGAGAGCCAACTTGAACATAACGGGGTTATGTGACTTGTGTTAGAATGGGACTCGGTGAAAGTTTGACCCGCGCATATGGCTTAAATTGCCGTTGCGATGTGAGCACGGGTTAGATGGAGCCGTACCCGCTTTATGTCGTTCGGGTTAGAGAGACCTAAAGTTACATGGCACTCGCCGTTGGCATAAATGGGGGTCTTCGGTGGTCGATGGCTTAAATTGACGTGACCAATACCATGAAGACGAATTGCTCATAGGAATGGCCGTCTAAGTGGCGGTGGTGAGTCCGGAATGTTAATGGCTTTAATTGACGTGACATCGACCGGTTCACCGAGAATGTGCCCTGAGTGCACGGGGCGTGTGGCCGTGCGAGCCCACGCCTGTGATGAAATGGCTATGGTTTTAATTGCTCGCTTATGCTAATGAAATGCAGGAAAGGAGCATCGCCGCCCCGAATTGGGGGCGGGATCGTTATAATTTGGTCAGCATTGCTGACCGTTGCCTTGTTTGCCACCGTGCGGTGGTTTGTTTGCTTGCAGGTGCAGCTGGACCAAGCGGTCAATAGCGGGCTAAAGCCCTTTTTGCGAAGCTGGCCCTCGAAGGCCCAAGTGGAAATGTTTTATGTTTTATTCATGTATGGCCGGCCTGCGAGCCGAGGTTTGTAAATCATGTAAAAGACAAGTGAAACATTTTGTAAGGCCTTAAGGCCGACTTTTGAGTATTTTGTAATAACATTCCTATTATCATGTTAGTGGACATTCATGCTTGTTGTTGGGTTCTTGTTTTGCAACTTTTATAAACTGCTTCCGCTAGAATGCTCTGTGTAGGACGTTGAGATTGGTTGGATGGTTTCCATAAGTAACCACCCGGTCTGTCTGTGGCATATGGCGTCGGGCCCCGGCCGGACCTACTGTTATATGTTATGCGACGGATAGGGGGTGTTACATAGGGGGCTGGCCGGCTATGGAAGGGGGAGGCCGGGTTGATGTGGGTGTGTGGTAGTGGTGGCTTGGATGAGGGGATGGGGGTGCTGGCCGAAGTTTTTAGAGGGAGAGTGGAAAAGGAAGGTGGCTGCTTGTGGAAGAAGGGAAACAAGAGTGCTGGCCGAAATTTTAGAGAGAGAGAGAGAGGGGGAGTGGGGGTGGCGGCTAGGAGTTGTAGAGAGAGAGGGAGAGAGACTTAGATAGGAAAGATTTAGGGTTTTCTTTTAACATTCAACTTAAGTTAAAACAAAGCATACATGCCTATATATAGGCTTACCAACAAGTCTTGGCTATATGTAGCCCAAAATAAAATAAAAATAACACACAAGATGGCTACACGCAGCCCACAATAAAATATCCCAAATAGCATACTAATAATAAGATAAAGTTAACTATATATTTGTCTTGCGCCGAGGGCGGAAATTATAGCGCCGCTCCATACGAACACCACGACGACGCGAGTCCTTTGTTGGAGACGAAGGAGGGTCTTCCTTTAGCGTGCCGTCATCAACAACTTGGGGGCCGCCGTCCACTTGGGGGCCGTCGTCGCCACCAATACAGGAGGACAAATCCCATATCTACTCACACACAAACACCCAAATATTTCGTAACATGCCCAACAACCACCCTTATCATCAACCTTTCTCAAGGAATACTTTAGATGGCATCAAAGCACACTCTTCCTCACTCGATGAATGCTGTGACTTCAGGTCAAAGGACCACAACACCATTGTCAATTGAGACCTACTCGTGATACGATTGGATGACAATCCACAGAGTAGTCTCAGGTTGGGTCTGTCCAGTACAACTTGTTCACTAACAAGTACCCACGTGATGACTTGATATCACAATATCATGACCTGTGAGAACCGGTCATCAGTCAACGCACGTGCTAGCCTTCATGCATCATCATCACCCTTAGCTTCTATGATGATACTCGAACAAGGACCTTTTAAGAATGAAGCTTCAAATAAATCATAGGCTCTCACATTCAAGTCACGTACTTGATGTCCCATGGAAGCGAACATTCTAAGGGTATCTATTATGTTAACATTTAACTATCATATAGAAAAACTTATAATAAAAGAACTTGCCATTAATTGTAAGAGAAAAACTTGGTACACTGTTCATCAAATGAACAAATGGACAACAAAATACAAGTTTACATGCAATCCACAAGATTCTCACTAGAGTTGATCATTTAGGTATCGTATACCCATCGATCTAGTATGACCATCATGCTTTCTCTGCGCGAGAGGCTTTGTCAGTGGATCCGCAATATTCTCCTCAGTCGGCACTCTGCAAATGTTTACATCTCCTCGTTCGACAATCTCACGAATAAGATGAAACCGCCGAAGTATGTGCTTAGAGCGCTGATGGGATCTAGGTTCCTTAGATTGTGCAATTGCACCATTGTTGTCACAGTAGAGAACTACAGGATCAACAATGCTAGGAACTACATCTAGCTCGCCGATGAATTTCCTAATCCATACAGCCTCCTTCGCCGCATTAGCTGCGGCGATATACTCGGCCTCTGTTGTAGAATCAGCAACTGTCTCTTGCTTGGAACTCTTCCAGCTCACAGCTCCTCCATTCAGGCAAAACACAAAACCTGACTGAGACTTGGAGTCATCTCTATCAGTTTGGAAGCTGGCATCCGTGTAACCACTTACAACGAGCTCTTCCTCTCCACCATTCATCAAGAACACATCCTTAGTCCTTCTCAAGTACTTCAGGACATTCTTGACTGCAATCCAGTGACACTCACCGGGGTCTGACTGAAACCTGCTGGTCATGCTCAAAGCAAAGGAGACGTTGGGTCGAGTACATAACATCGCGTACATGATTGATCCAATTGCCGAAGCATATGGAATCAACTTCATGCGGTCCTTATCTTCACAAGACTTTGGACACTGGTCCTTGGAGAGATTCACACCATGAGACATGGGCAAAAATCCTTTCTTGGACTCAAGCATGTTGAACCGCTTCAACACCTTTTCGATGTACGTACTCTGGGTCAAACCCAGCAACTTCTTCGATCTATCTCTATAGATCTTAATACCAAGTATATAAGTCACTTCACCCAAATCCTTCATTGAAAAGCAGTTCCCTAGGTTGTTCTTAACAACTTTCAGGGTAGGAATGTCATTCCCAATCAATAGTATGTCATCTACATACAATATCAGGAAGACAACAATGCTCCCACTGATTCGCTTGTAAACACAAGGCTCATCTTCATTCTTGATGAAACCCAACTCTTTGATTTTCTCATCAAAACGAAGATTCCAACTTCGAGAGGCCTGTTTCAGTCCATAGATGGACTTATTCAGCTTGCATATTTTAGTGGCTTCATCTGGGGATACAAAACCCTCGGGTTGTGTCATATACACTTCCTCAAGGAGGTTTCCATTAAGGAAAGCCGTTTTGACATCCATCTGCCAGATCTCGTAGTCATAATACGCAGCAATAGCAAGCAATATCCTTATGGACTTTACCATGGCAACAGGGGAAAAAGTCTCATCATAGTCAATACCATGAATTTGCTTGAAACCCTTAGCCACCAGTCGCCCTTTGAATGTCTGTACATTCCCATCCATGTCGGTCTTCTTCTTGAAGACCCACTTGCACCCTATGGGTCATACCCCTTCAGGTGGTTCCACCAAGTTCCATACTTGGTTTGCATACATGGAGTCCATTTTGGATTTCATAGCCTCAAGCCATTTGTCGGAGTCTGGTCCATTCTTTGCCTCTTGGTAGGTTGCTGGTTCATCATCATGATCCATAAGCAACACATTACCTATTTGAGACACGAGAAATCCATATCTCTCAGGCTCAAACCTCGGTCTACCAGATCTACGTAGGACTTGTGTTCCCTGAGCAGGTTCTCTAGCTACAACATCTTGTAGTCTTGTCTCAGAATCCAATTCCGGTTCATTCATTACATGTGGTTCTTGAACTTCTTCAAGCTCTACCTTTTCAGTCTTTCTTGATAAGAACTCTTTCTCCAAGAAGACACCAGTCCTTGCGACAAACACTTTGCCCTCAGACGGTTGGTAAAAGTAATACCCTTTCGTTTCCTTAGGATATCCCACCAGATAACATTTATCCGATTTGGGTTCCAGCTTGTCAGGCATTTGATGTCTCACGTATGCCTCACAGCCCCAATTTTTAATGAACGACATACTAGGACGCTTCCCAGTCCATATCTCATTTGGTGTCTTCAAAACCGTTTTCGTTGGAGCGCGATTCAATGTCATTGCAACAGTCTCTAAAGCAAAACCCCAAAAGGAAACAGCCAAGTCTGCATGACTCATCATCGAACATACCATGTCTAACAGAGTACGATTTCTCCTCTCAGACACACCATTATGTTGTGGTGTTCTAGGTGGAGTGAGCTGTGATACAATACCACACTCTTTCAGATGATCACGGAACTCATGACTCAGGTATTTTCCACCTCGATCAGATCGGAGTGCTTTAACCCTTTTACCCCACTGGTTTTCTACTTCATTCTTGAACTCTTTGAACTTTTCAAAGGTCTCGTATTTGCACTTCATAAGATACACATATCCGTATCTACTGAAATCATCAGTAAATGTAACAAAGTAGAAATACCCACCTCTAGCCATGGAACTCATTGGTCCGCATACATGATTATGTACAACACCCAAGAGATCCTCAGCCCTCTCAGTATAACTAGTGAAAGGAGCTTTAGTAATTTTGCCTAACAGTCAAGATTCGCATCGCTCAAATGATTCATAATCAAATGAGTCCAAAAGTCCATCTCTATGGAGTTTGGATATGCGCTTCTCATTGATATGGCCCAAACGACAATGCCAGAGAAATGTAGGGTTCGAGTCATTTGTTCTTAATCTTTTATTATTTTCTACATTACAGATCAGATGGTCCAAGTTCAAAACATAAAGACCATTAAACAATTGGGCTACAGCATAACAAACATCATTCTTAAATATAGAACAACAATTGTTCTTAATTATAAAAGAAAATCCAATCATGTCCAAACATGAAATAGATATAATGTTTCTAGTTATGGCCGGAACAAAATAACAATTATCTAGTTCTATTACAAGCCCACTGGGCAAAGAAAGACGGTAAACCCCTACGGCTACAGCAGCAACTCTTGCTCCATTGCCGACGCGGAGGTCCACCTCCCCTTTACTCAGCAATCTTCTCCTTCCCAGTTCCTGCACATTTGTACAAATGTGAGAATTACATCCGGTATCCAATACCCAAGATGAAGGAGCAGAAAGGTTTATCTCTATAACGTAGACATTTGAAGCGGAAGTCATACCTCCCTTCAATTTCTGCAGACCTTCAATGTATGAAGGACAGTTCCTCCTCCAATGACCAGCCTTGCCACAGTGGTGGCATTTCCCTTCCTTCACCGTGCTTTTCTTTTTCATCAGTGCTGAAGACTTGGGCTCAAGGTATGACTTAGGTCCCACCTTCATCTTCTTAGATCCCTTGGCCTTGCCCTTGCCCTTATGCACCATCAGTATAGGGCTGGCAGGCTTGGCCTTCTTCATATTTATTTCGGCAGTTCTCAACATGCCTAGGAGTTCGGGCAGTGTCTTGTCTATTTCATTCATATTGTAGTTCAAGACGAACTGCTCATAACTGTCCGGCAACGATTGCAGGATCAGATCTATGGCCAACTCTTGACCAAGAGGAAAACCCAGCCTTTCAAGGTTCTCTATATACCCAATCATCTTGAGTACGTGAGTCCCTACTGAGTCTCGAACTCCCATCTTGCACTGAAACAATGCTTTTGTGACGTCGAACCTCTCTTGACGAGCCTGCCCTTGAAACATTTTCTTGAGATGCTCGTCAATCTCCTTGCACCCCATGCTCTCATGTTGCTTCTGAAGCTCAGAGTTCATAGTGGCAAGCATAAGGCATTCGACATCTAAAGCATCATCAGTATACTTCTTATAAGTATCCTTCTCAGCACGGGAAGAGTTCCCGGTCGGCACCTCGGGGGCTTCTTCTTCCAAGACTTAGAGCTTTCGCTCTTGCCTAAGAACAATTCTCAGGTTCCTATACCAGTCCATGTAATTTGTCCCACTGAGCTTATCCTTCTCAAGGATGGCTCTCAGAGACAAAGTGGAGTGTGAAACACTTGCCATGGAATTCTACAAGAATTTATGCAGAATAAAATCAGTACCAAAATTTCAAATACAATTTATTTTAATTTGGACTTCAATTAAAACACTCCCACTATTTTATTCGAAATGATAGTCCTCACTAACAATTCGGAGAGTTCATGCGAGCTACTCTCTTAGTGGACAAGATCCGTATTTCACCAACACAATGAGTCAGCTTTGGCTTTCCTCTCACGATGCGGTTATTTAGGTAGGCAACGCTTGCCAATTGCATCCTCATGCAATTCTTGTATGATTGGTGAATAACTCCTTACTCGCATCCATCATATGGTACATGCCAACCCTATGCCTCTAGGCACTCAACCTTTGAGGTCACCTAGTTAAGCTGGACCCGATGTCGACAGTGGGATATCACAATTATCCGCTCGCACCCTTACCAAGATAGATTAATGCACCTTGCTTTGGCAAGCCCACACTTCATCGATCGAGGCAGGAAGAGTGTCATCCATCGGAAGGCATCCGAACACTTAATATTTGATGAAGGGATTTTGATTATAGGTTAACAGTTAACCATGATCAACATTTGATCAATGTGCACATCCAAGGAAATACAATATTTCTAAAACCACATGCATCCCTTATGTGCACAACCTGACACCATCAACATTTGATAGAAGGAAGGGCTAAATCTGAACATCCGGAAACTTCCAAATTCTCAGATTTACATGCATTGGACAAAGGCAAAGACAACTCAACTTAAAGCAGTAGACAAGCTCATCTCTCTATGTTGGATTCAAAATCCAAAACAAACTCGAGGGATAGTTACTGCTAAGGAGACTACAATTTCTAACAATTAGAAATTTCCACGAAATTCCAGAAGTTCTTGGCGGGGTACCAAGACTAAATCTGGACATTTAGAACACTTCTAAATCCCTAGGTTTACACGCACTGGAATAACAAAACTTCCAATACAACAATCATGGCCGAAACTGGCTCTGATACCACTGTTGGGTTTCTCTATGAGGATGGCACAACACTTGTGCACGCAGCGGAAGAATAAAACATCAAGAAAACCCAAAAGAAATGGGATCGGGCCATGGTAGTTGAATCAAGAAGTTAACATATAACTTGGCAAAAATTACCTCGGTGGCATTGAGTCACAACTCAACGGAGATGCTCCAAGCTTCGTATTCCTGCTGGTGGCGAGTTCTACGAGGAATGATGTCCACGTCTCTGCAGAAATCCACACGAGCGGGAGAACACCGATCTATCCGTCGCACGGATTATCGGGAAGGAGAAAGACCGCACCTTGCTCTCCCACGGACTGCTAGGTCCGCGCCAGGGATTTCAACGCCAGCGACGATCGCCGGAGGAGAGGTGGTCGACGGAGTGAGCACGGCGGCAGAACCCTTCCGTCGGCGGGATTCGGGATCGGCGGAGCGAACGAACGGCGGAACACTTCCTCCGGTTTCGATTTGATCAGCTAGAAGATCAAGTTTCCCGAAAACCCTAAGTGTGTATTTATACCAAAGGCATAAATAGACTTAGGTATATCGCTATCCGCAGACCACCCAGAAAAATAGGGTCCCAGAATCGGCGAGTATCAGTCGGCGAGAATCGGCGACGATCGGCGAGAATCGGCGACGATCGGCGAGAATCATCAAACAGATTCGACGAGAATCAGTCGGCGAGTAACACCTAGGATCGGCGAGAATCAGAGTACAATACTCGACGATTCTCGCCGAACGCGGGGTGGACTATACTCGTCGACCGTCGACCTGCGGTCGACGATTCTCGTCGATCGTCGAGAATCAGAGAACCAATTCTCGACGATTCTCATCGATCGGCGAGAATCAGAGAACCAATCTTCGACGATTCTCGTCGACCTTCGGTCGACTATTCATACCAGTCCTCCAAGGCAACATTTGCCCAACCCGACGATCCTTTAAGGCAACACTTTGCCCATAACCCCATTCAGGTCGGTGATTGGTAACCTTTACCAACACAGTCAATCATCCAACTTCTCCACATCTCTTATGTGCGACCCTGCAGGCTCATATCGCGTTGGCAGTGAGATTACATGTTTAATCACTTCCAGATCACTATGGTAACTCCAACAGTAGGATGGGGGGGAAAGTCCTTGAAAAATACTCAGCCAATTGGCCCCCTGGTTTGGCTGCGGAGCCGGAAACTGTTGAGCCCTGAAAGCCTCCAGAATAGCTGTCAGAGTCTGCCCCATCTCTGACTATAGGAACGCGGTGGGGACCGAGGGAGGTGGTGTAACATTCGGAGTCTACTGGACTCCGCCCTGTGGTGTAGGCTGTGTTGGGGGCTGCGTAACAAAAGCCATTTGTAAGTAATCGTTCAACCCTAATTAAAAGTGGACAATTTACGTGTGATACCCCATATGGGCACACCAATGCTTCCGCTGCAAAGTTTGTCCACAAACTAAACTCTCGCGGTGGTGACCCAGGGGTTGTGGACTACTACTTTTCGATCGAGGTCTTCTCTGGCGCCACGGTGGTACAGCCGGAATCTACAAGGCCTGCATGCCGTACACCCCAAAGCATCTCCTGCCTGTTTATCAGCACGGTGCATTGTTTCCACGGGGTCTCGAACCCGCGACCTTGATAAGAAGCCTTTAATACCACTCCTCATCACCAACTGAGCTGCAACTCAGTTGGTGATGAGGAGTGGTATTAAAGGCTTCTTATCAAGGTTGCGGGTTCGAGACCCCGTGGCAACAATGCACCGTGCTGATAAACAGGCAGGAGATGCTTTGGGGTATACGGCCTGCAGGCCTTGTAGATTTCGGCTGTACCACCGTGGCGCCTTGGGTACTCCATGGGCTGCTGGTGGGCCGGGCGGCGCTGTGCTCTTAGCGGGCCAGGTCGTTACAAAAAAGTGCAATGTTTTTTATGTAACGGCCCAGCCTAGGACTCAGAGGCTACTGTACCCACATGGGCCGAATAGCTTGGACCACCCGTGACAACGTTACAGGGCTGCAGCCCAATACACCCCAACGCCTCTCCCGCCTATTTTTCAGCAAGGCACGTTGTTGGCGCTAGGTATCGAACTCGTAACCCTTGATAACACTCTCTTCCAACAGAGCTCATCACCAACTGAGCTGCAACTCAGTTGGTGATGAGCTCTGTTAGAAGAGAGTGTTATCAAGGGTTGAGGGTTCAATACCTAGCGCCAACAACGTGCCTTGCTGAAAAACAGGCGGGAGAGGCGTTGGGGTGTATTGGGCTGCAGCCCTGTAACGTTGTCACGAGTGGTCCAAGCTGTTCGGCCCATGTGGGTACGGCAGCCTCTGAGTCCTAGGCTGGGCCGTTACATAAAAAGTGCACTTTTTTATGTAACGGCCCAGCCTAGGACTCAGAGGCTGTCGTACCCCACATGGGCCGAACAGCTTGGACCACCCGTGACAATGTTACAGGGCTGCACCCCAATACACCCCAACGCCTCTCCCGCCTGTTTTTCAGCAAGGCACGTTGTTGGCGCTAGGTATCGAACTCGCAACCCTTGATAACACTCTCTTCCAACAGAGCTCATCACCAACTGAACTGCAGCTCAGTTGGTGATGAGCTCTGTTGGAAGAGAGTGTTATCAAGGGTTGCGGGTTCGATACCTAGCGCCAACAACGTGCCTTGCTGAAAAACAGGCGGGAGAGGCGTTTTGGTGTATTGAGCTGTAGCCCTGTAACGTTGTCACAGGTGGTCCAAGCTGTTCGGCCCATGTGGGGTACGACAACCTCTGAGTCCTAGGCTGGGCCGTTACATAAAAAAGTGCACTTTTTATGTAACGGCCGAGCATAGGACTCAGAGGCTGCCGTACACCACATGGGCCGAAGAGCTTGGACCACCCGTGACAATATTACAGGGCTGCAGCCCAATACACCCCAACGCCTCTCCCGCCTATTTTTCAGCAAGGCACGTTGTTGGCGCTAGGTATCGAACCCGCAACCCTTGATAACACTCTCTTCCAACAGAGCTCATCACCAACTGAGCTGCAGCTCAGTTGGTGATGAGCTCTGTTGGAAGAGAGTGTTATCAAGGGTTGCGGGTTCGATACCTAGTGACAACAACGTGCCTTGCTGAAAAATAGGAGGGAGAGGCGTTGGGGTGTATTGGGCTGCAGCCCTGTAACGTTGTCACGGGTGGTCCAAGCTGTTCGGCCCATGTGGGGTACGGCAGCCTCTAAGTCCTAGGCTGGGCCGTTACATAAAAAACAGAGCTCATCACCAACTGAGCTGCAGCTTAGTTGGTGATGAGCTCTGTTGGAAGAGAGTGTTTTTTATGTAACGGCCCAGCCTAGGACTCAGAGGCTGCTGTACCCCACATGGGCCGAACAGCTTGGACCACCCGTGACAACGTTACAGGGCTGCAGCCCAATACACCCCAATGCCTCTCCCGCCTGTTTTTCAGCAAGGCACGTTGTTGGCGCTAGGTATCGAACCCGCAACCCTTGATAACACTCTCTTCCAACAGAGCTCATCACCAACTGAGCTGCAGCTCAGTTGGTGATGAGCTCTGTTGGAAGAGAGTGTTATCAAGGGTTGCGGGTTCGATACCTAGCACCAACAACGTGCCTTGCTGAAAAACAGGCGTGAGAGGCGTTGGGGTGTATTGGGGTGCAGCCCTGTAACGTTGTTACGGGTGGTCCAAGTTGTTCGGCCCATGTGGGGTATAGCAGCCTCTGAGTCCTAGGCTGGGCCGTTACATAAAAAACCAGCTCAATTGCTGATGAGCTCTGTTGGAAGAGAGTGTTATCAAGGGTTGCGGGTTCGATACCTAGTGCCAACAACGTGCCTTGATGAAAAACAGGCGGGAGAGGAGTTGGGGTGTATTGGGCTGCAGCCCTGTAACGTTGTCACGGGTGGTCCAAGCTGTTCGGCCCATGTGGGGTACGACAGCCTCTGAGTCCTATGCTGGGCCGTTACATAAAAAGTGCACTTTTTTTGTAACCACCCGACCCTTTAGACCAAGGCCGCCCGACCCACTAGTAGCCCATGGACCTTTAGACCACGGACCATGGTGGTACAGCCGGAATATACCAAAGCCTGCAGGCCGTACACCCCAATGCCTCTCTAGCCTGTTTCTCAGCAAACAGCGCGTTGTTGGCACAGGGATTCGAACCTGCAACCCTTGATAAGAAACCTTCAACAGTTCTCATCACCAACTGAGCTGCAGCTCAGTTGGTGATGAGAACTGTTGAAGGTTTCTTATCAAGGGTTGCAGGTTCGAATCCCTGCGCCAACAACGCGCTGTTTGCTGAGAAACAGGCCAGAGAGGTGTTGGGGTGTACGGCCTACAGGCCTTGGTATATTCTGGCTGTACCACCGTGGTCCGTGGTCTAAAGGTCCATGGGCTACTGGTGGGCCGGGCGGCCTTGGTCTAAAGGGCCGGGTCGTTACAATCACTACAGAACGCCAATCCTGCCGGCCAAATCGATCACAACAGTAGCAAAATAATAAAAGGCAAGTCCACAAATATCACATATATATCAAATAATCTCCACGAAGGGAGTGTCCACAGATATAATAAAAGTTCTAAAACTTGGGCTCATGCCCTGTAAATCAATGTCCTTACTATATATCTCTCATTGAGGAAGCAAAACTAACATAACTACTAGCGATCAGGACTCACAGTCCCTATTGTCTGAACTCCGGTACTAGACTGTCCCATCTCAAAGCGTGCCGACCTCCGAGGCTGCTCCTCCATGCTGGGCTCCACGGTCCCCTAAAATGATGTGGTTCGAAAACCGCTAGTCTAAAAGACTAAGTCTTATCATCCCCTGCCCCTTCCCCCATGGCTCCTAGGCACCGAGCGGGGAGGAGGAAAGGAGAGGACATGAAAGTGGAGAATAAAAAATATAAGCTGGTGGCGGCGGAACTAATCTAGCAGTTCTATAGTGTATAAGATAGAATGAAGATAAGATAGACTGAATAAGAAAAAGTAACCTTAACTTATACGAAAATACAGAAGCCATGGGATCTTTTGCAAGGCTCCTATCGTATAAAAAGTCACATACCAATTTTTACTATAGGGTGCCGGTTTTCTAACAAGCATACATATATATTTACTGAATAAAAACCTTAACTTATAAGCATGCTCGCGCAAACTTATAAACCAAGGGGTCATTTTGCAGTGCCTATTGTATAAATCATCTCATACCACTTATACAATAGCTGTCAGGGTTATATGCAATGGTTATGCTATGAAATGCAATTATTCCATGATGTGAACATGCAAATGCAACTCACCCACTCGACTCTATATATACAGACCTTTAGTTCCCCCTTTCTGGAGCCGAACCTCCCAGGATACCTCCGTAGTGGCAAACGGAAGAGGTGGGTTAGGCCTCTCCCACTTCTAAACTGGTAATTGCACTACCAATCAGACCTATCGTAAGCCTCAATGCTGGTGCACTAAGCGGAGCTCCTGCGTACTCTTGCCAGCTGGCACACCAAACTTTATTTGGCCAAGTGCTAAACCACACTTGCCGAGTCAACGTATTGGTGTCGGTGTATCAACCCTCCAATACCAAAGACCCACCACCTTATACTTTATGCACATGCAACTTATGTATCAGCTACCGAGCCAAAGCTCACCGGACCATCCAGTCCGTCTCAAATGTCAATCGAGCCTAAGCTCCCCGGACCATCCCATCCGTCATAAACTTCAACCGAGCCAAAGCTCGTCGGGCTAACCTGCCCAACAGTAAATCCACCGAGCCTACAGCCCGAGTGAGACCACCTAACATACCGAGGCATCAAGGTGAGTTAAAGTGAAACCCTAGTTATGCTAGTTACTCTTGAAATTCAAATTTTAAAAGTGAGTTGTTAGATCAGAAATACTCTAGAGGGGGGTGAATAGAGTATTTAAGGTTTATAAAATTTTCTTCTGAATTTAATCTAGTGCAGGAACAAAATTAAAACAGTAATCCTAACAAATAGCCACAGCACAAAAACAAAAGAAAAGAGCAATCTAGATAACACAATAATTTATAGTGGTTCCCCTAAACTTGGGTACATCTACTCTTCTACCACCCTGGTAGGAATCCACTCAAATTTTTGATCAGGTGCCTGACGCCAATAAGCTTTTGATCAGGTGCACAAAAACCAAACCTCAAGTCTTTTGGAAGGAGACTTGTGAACCAGAAAAATTTTGAATGGAATTAAAACCCTGTACAGAGGTGGGGATAAGAGAGTGATGAAAGTCTTCTTTTCTCAATCACAATGAGAAGACTTTGTGGATTCAATGATGTTGTCAAAGGTGCCCCTGAGATGTAAAAGGGTTCAGGCTGGGAAGCTTTGCACAGGGTGAGTAGGCCTTCAATCTGCAGCCTTGACCAGAGAAATCTCCGGGAACTTCTTTGACAGATGGATTTCTTGTTGTCCTTTGAAGTGTCCTGCAGAGATGAAGAAGGAAGACTCTTGATATTTGATAGATTGTTCTTCTTCTTCAAAAGTGACCGATGTTCTGGTCTAGGGCTTCTTCTGTATCAGAAATCTTGTGTAAGAAAATGAGAGCAGACTGATTGTGTTTTTTTGTGTGTCTTGTTCTTTCTCAAAAAAAAAGAAGATCTCTTTTATATTTCCTGGGGAAATTGGTCTTTCGAAATTTGAATCTTCTGTAATCTATGTTGATGGCCTAGAGAATAAAAAGCATTGAAATATTTCCCCAAATGTCACATGGAAAAACGGCAGGCAATAATCCTGGAGAATACCATAATCAATGCTCTTCTAACGGTTATATTTAAAGAATATTAGGGCACTAATTACTCAGGAAATATTGCAGTTGAATGGGGACAGAAGGATGGAAAAATGACTAAGTCTGGATTCGTCGAACTGATAGCAGCAATCGTCGAGCTGAGTCCATAGTTCGTCGAGCTAAGTTGCTGAGTTCGTCGACCAAACGACTTCTGTTCGTCGAGCTGAGTTCCAAGATCGTCGAGCTAAACCAGAAAACTACATTATCCAAACTTGCTTATTCTGTGTCTCAAGTTCGTCGAGCTGAGATTGTAACTTCGTCGACTAGAGATGATTCTGGACTTGGAATAATTTCAGATGCTTCTAGATGAAGGTGTTGATAGTGAAGTATCCACAATTCATCGACCTAAGAATAGGTTTCGTCGAGCTGAGGATCACTTAACTACTGCTAGATAACTCTAGCTATTGTGGTCACAGTTCGTCGAGCTGAGAATCAAGTTCGTCGACCAAAGTCTGACACTAGACTTAGAATAAAGAGATGTTTTCTGATCTTGAAGTGTTGAAGTATAGTGTCCAAAGATTGTCGACCTGAGTACCAAGTTCGTCGAGCTCCGCTCAGAGAATTTACTCTGAGATCGTCGAGCTGAGCACGACTATCGTCGATCTGAGTTCGACGAACGTCAAACTCATTTTACTTGGTCTCTGGAAAATCTCTAAGTCTTTGAGTCTCTAGCAGTCTGATGATGGCTGGTCCATGTGATGTTGCTTCTAAGGACTTGGCCTAGACTCTAGGACACAACCATGACCCTGGCTATACATTGTGTGTCATTTGATCCTAACTTAGTGAACCTAGCCCAAATCTTACTAGGGATCCAACAATCTCCCCCTACTTGGGTTGAGGTCACTAATTATAGACTCAAACTGAAAATAAACAAAGCAAAAAAAGCATATATCTGTCAGAGATCAATAACACATGCAGAAGATATATATATACATAAGCTTTGTTCAGAATATAGAGCAGTTATAGATAATTGTAGAAAATAAAAGAGTTCAAAATTTACTTCTTCTGTTTCTTTTCCTTTGGCATTTCTTGCTTGCTCTTCTCTCTAGGCTTTGTAAACACAATCTCTCTGTTTGGATCTGAAGCTTGCACTTTTGTCATGGTCATATCAGCAGCCCCTATAATCTTCAAAGATGTGGATCTAGGGACAACTACTTTTGGGTGCAACTTTATGTAGTCATCAACATTGAAAAACTTGTCTGCTTTCTCAAACCTCTTAAGTTCCTCTTTCTTGTACTTTGACATTGTTGAATATTCAGAAGGATCCTTTCCTTCAGCTTTGGCTTTGTTAATCATAGAAAGGGCTACTAGTTCCTGAAACCTGGCCATTCTAGCAGTAGTAGCTGTTTCTGGATCTTCAAAAGGAACAGGAGGAGAGTTTGGCCTTTTAAGACTTTCAGCTTTCTAATCTGCAGGGGATTATAGCTGTTGTTGATGTTGCTGCTGTGGATGATGATGCTGTTGATGTTGCTTGCCTGAAGAGTAATGTCTATGTTGGCTGCTTTCAGAAGATGATCTCCCATGGTGTCTCTGATATGTTTGAACAGGGGCAGATCTTTGAGAAGTTGTGCCTGAAGGCACCAGCAGCTTGGGGAGGTGGAGGAGATGGATCTTTTCTGAATCTTTGAACTGGAGGAAGAGAGTACCTTCTGCTTCTCTTCCTCTCTTTTTGTTCATTTTTTGATAGCCACATTCAAGCTGGCATCCCTTTATATGGAGTTATCTTTTGGAGAATATAATAGGGAGTGTCATTATTTGGATTTGGCTTTGGAGCAGGAGGAGGAGGAGCTTTTATTTTCTTGGAAACTGGCTTCCTCTTGGGATCATCATCAGAATCATCATCCTCATCATCATCATCATCATCAAATCTCTGAGGGTTATCATATAAATCATTTAAAGCTTTTAAAGCCTCAGCAGAAATGATAGGCTTTTTAGGTAGAGATGGAGCTTGAGCAGGAACTTCAACAGGAGTTGGAGGAGAAGCCACAGGAGAAGCTGGAGAACTAATTATGACAGTGCTTTCAGCAGCTGCCTTTTCCTCTTCTTCAATATCAGCCAGGATCAAGTCATCCAGATCTAGCAATGGAGAGTCATCCATGACATAACTAGGTGCAGAAGACATTGCTGGGGAAGCTGGAATGACAATGGGCTTAGGAGCAACAAAACTGTCACTAAGTTGCTTTGCAACTTGAGGACTTACTGGGGAAGTATATGGTACAATAGCCAAGAATGGCTTAGTATACTCTACTATAGGACATCTCAACAATGCAATATCAAAATGTTTTAACAAATTATCTAAATTTACTGTGGGATTAATGATGAAATCACCACCAGTAATATTGTCCTCTAGTACTGACTCTTCTAAGTCCATGTCAGTATCAATGAATTGAATTAAATAAATTAAATCTGTATCAGTATAATCTGTATCAACTACTACTGCTGTTGCTACCTCTATCACTGCTGGAGCTGGAGCTGCTTCTTGAACTACTGTTGCTGCTGGATCTGATGCAGATTCTTCATCAAGCATCTCACCCTGCCTGGTTTCAGTAAAAACTGGAGCCAGGCCCCTATATGAAGAGGGGGAAGCAGTGAAAGCAGAGATTTGAGCAGAAAGAATGGAGATAGAAGTAGCAAGAGGTGTGATGGCCTCTGCTATAAGATATTTGAGTAGAGGAGTGATGAGAGTAATTACAGAGGAGATGGTGAAGGGATCCAGAGGTGGACTAGCAGATGGTTCAGTAGAATGTTGGGTGGAGACATTTTGAGGGATGGTAGATGTTGGAGATGGTGGAGGGATGGCATCTAGCAAGTGGACATCCTGAGTGGATGGATGTGGAGGAGGAGGAGAATTGGGAGGAGATGTCAGCAGACTGAAGGATGGTATGGAGGATAAGTGTGGTGGAAGAGGAGATGAAGGTAGTGTTGGAGCTGGTACATCATTGGGGGATTGGGGTGATTGAGGTGGAGTGGGTTAATGGTATTCTTGAATAGGAGATGAGGGGATGTTGGTAAGATCTAGGGGTGGAGAGGTGGCAGAAGATGTAACTATAGTATGGACATGAACTTGTTGGAGTTGTTGTTGGAGTTGTTGATGTGGTTGAAGAGAGGGAGTATGAACTGTGGAGGGTGATTGGTGTTGAGTTGCTGGAAGGGATGGAGGTGTGGGAATGATATCTTTAGTAGGGTGGGGAGTGGCTCTAGCAGACCTTGTGCTTTCAGAAGCTGGGGTGGAAGAGGTTGAAGCCTTGGATGGCTTAGTTATGGTCCTCTCCCACCTGCCAAACAAGGTGCATGTGAGCCTCTTGCTAACATTAATGAATATGGTCTGTGAGACCAGAGATTCAGCAGCCTTCTCCTTCAGGAAGATCCCCAGGATCTTTCCAAAGCAAACTTCTTTCTTATTAAACTTTTTCTTAATAAGATCAAAAATGATCTATGCCGAATCCACTTTCTTCTTATTGACCACTGCACACATGACCAGGAATTGATGCCTGGTGATGTGGTCATGGGCAGTGTGCTTGCCCAATAAGACTTTTCCCACTATATCTGCCAGAAATTTGTATTCTGCAGATAAATGTTTCTTCAACAACTTATTGGGGTTATCTCCAGCATAACCCATTAAACTCAACATCATATCATATTCTTCAAAATCAATCTCTAAATCTTCTTCTCCATTACACAGATCAAAAATTTCAGTTAAAATTGCGGGAGTCAAAGAAACAGCATTACCCGCGATTGTTCCTGTCATGGTGTTATCTTCTTGTGTAGATGAAGTATAAACCAATTCTCTAATTTCTGTTCTAGATAATTTTATCCTTCTCGTCATCAAATTTTTCAGTTTCTGTTCTTCCAGTAGAGTCAGAATGTTCAGAAAAATGGGATCAGAGTGTTGAAATGATTCGAAGTCGACATCAAATCCTGTGTCAAACTTCATAGTGGCTAGGGCTCCAACTTGAATCGCCATGAAATCACCTGCAAAAGAGAGAAACGACGATCAAGTGCAAAGGGAACAGAAAGCGCGGGACAGAGGTCGAAGAAAACCTAGTTATAAGATTTTCTGGAATATGAATCGACAAACTCCATTCCACGAAAAATAAGAAATTCTTAGACCTGAGATCAACGAAATAATTGATAGTGAAATAATTTGTCGAGCTCAGCTGGAAGAGTTGAAGATATTTCATCGAGCTCCATTCGACAAAAGTTTTCTTAAAGTGGATTCGTCGATCTCCGTTTGACGAAAACAACTTCACTCATAGAGAGTTCGTCGACCTCCGTTCGACGAATATCTCCCGAACTTCCCTAGTTCGTCGAGCTTCGTTCGACGAACTCTGGAAAATTTGTCGAGTGCAGACAGAAACTAAACCAAATCTTCTCCATTAATCATTCCAAGCTGATTTATAAAGAATATATGATTTCTCTCATCTAGAGGTTTGGTGAATATATCAACTCTTTGTAAATCGGTGTAGATATAGACAAGATTAATTTTGTTTTTGTCCACACACTCTCTAATGAAATGATGTCTATTGTCTATATGCTTTATCCTACTGTGATGGACTGAATTTTGTGTTATTGCTATAGCACTTGTGTTATCACAAAATAGAGTTGAATTATTTAAGTTGAGACCATAGTCTAGTAATTGATTTTGAATCCACAGCATCTGGGAACAACAGCTGCCAGCTGCAATATACTCAGCCTCAGTAGTTGAGGTAGACACAGTTGATTGTTTCTTACAAAACCAGGATACCAACCTCATACCAAGGAACCGACAAGTACCTGAGGTGCTTTTCCTATCAACCCTGCATCCAGCAAAGTCAGCATCTGAAAATCCAGTTAAATCAAATTCTGACTCAGCTAGATACCATAGGCCTAGACTAGGACAACTCTTTATATATCTCAAAATCCTTTTTAAGAAAATTAGATGAGATTCTTTTGGGTTCACTTGGAAACTAGTATAAAGGCATGTGGCAAACATAATATCAGGCCTACTTGTTGTAAGATATAGTAAGGACCCAACAATGTACCTATATAATTTCTGATCCACAGGTTTCCCATATGCATTAGAGTCAATCACAGCATTAGTAGCCATAGGTATTTTCTTTGCTGAAGCATCAGCCATCCCAAACTTCTTTATAAGCTCATTAGCATACTTAGCTTGAGATATGAAGATGCCATCAGGCAACTGCTTCACTTGGAGACCAAGTAAGTAGGAGATCTCGCCCATGCTACTCATTACAAATTTTGAATGCATGAGGTCAGAGAACCTCTTGCATAATTTGGAATCAGTAGACCCAAATATAATGTCATCCACATATATTTGTACTAACAGTATTTGATCCTTATGATGTCTAGTGAAAATTGTTCTATCTACAATGTCTCTATTTAATTTATGCTATATCAAAAAGCTATCTAGGGTTTCATACCAAGCTCTTGGAGCATGCTTGAGACCATAAAGAGCTTTATGCAATTTGAAAACATGATAAAGGTGAGTTGGAGAGACAAAACCTGGAGGTTATTCAATATAAACCTCTTCTTTAAGTACTCCATTAAGAAATGTACTCTTCATATCCATCTGATACACCTTGAATTTTTTGTATGCTGCATAAGCTAGAAAAATTTTGATGGCCTCCAACCTTGCAACTGGTGCAAATTTTTGGTCGTAGTCAATCCCTTCCTCTTGCCTATAACTTTTAGCAACAAGCCTAACCTTTTTCCTCACAATCACTCCTTAGGCATCCAGTTTGTTTCTGTACACCCATTTGATTCCAATGACTGGATAGTCTTGGGGTCTTGGAACCAAATCCCAAACTCTACATCTCTCAAATTGGTTTAATTCCTCCTGAATTACAATGATCCAGTGAGGATCTTGCTCAGCATCATGTATGGATAGAGGTTCAACCTGAAAGAGAAAACAGGCATGCATCAAATCTTGGTTGAGTTGATGCCTGGTCTGTACACCTACTGATATGTCTCCACTCACTTGAGATCTGGGGTGATCCCTAAGTGTGACTAAATCAGTGGGTGGAGTTGGTTGTGCAACAGCATCTTGGATTAATTCCTCTTGTGGAATTGTGTTTGCTGTTGGAGGAAGTTCAATTCCTTCAATGTTGTCATCTTCACTCTCTTCATTAACTTGTGGAGAAGGATGTGTTGGAACCTTTTGGGTAAGGTTTAGTTCATCCAATCTCTCACACAAGTGAGGTACCTACAAAGGGCTATTAGTAGATATCTCTTTCTCCTGGCAAGACATGTTAGTTTCATCAAAAGAAACATGAATGAACTCTTCAATTTTTAATGATGATTTATTAAAAACCATATAGGCTTTGCTTACTTGGGAATATCCTAGAAAAATTCCCTTTTCAGCCTTAGCCTCAAACTTTCTAATGTATCTTTTGTTATTGTTGTGAATATAACATATACATCCAAATACTTTAAAATAATTGATTTTATGTTTCTTCCCTTTAAGTAATTCATAGGGAGTCTTATTCTTCAGTTTATGTATCATGCTTCTATTCAGGACATAATTTGCAGTGTTTACAGCCTCTGACCAAAAGGTTAGTGGCATGTAAGCATCTGCAAGCAATGTACCTGCAGCTTCAATGAGTGTCCTATTTTTCCTTTCAGCTATCCCATTTTGTTGAGGAGTTCTAGGAGTTGAGAAGCAATGCCTGATACCTTCCTTCTCACAGAACTCTTGCATAAGAAGAGACTCAAACTCCATGCCATGATCAATTCTGATCAATGCAACATGAGTAGAGAACTCAATCTTTATGGTCCTGAGAAATTCTGTAAGAACCTTGAAGGTATGTGACTTAGATCTCAGAAAGGATACCCAAGTGAACCTGGAGAAGTCATCCACAATAACTAAGGTGTAGGATTTCCCTCCTAGGCTTTGTACAGCAATGGGCCCAAAGAGATCCATATGTAGCAAAGACAAAATCCTAGGTGAATCACTTTTATTTACAGATTTTAAACTAGATTTAGTTTGCTTGCCTAGTTGACAAGCACTGCAGAGACCTTCCTTCTTGTAGGGACCAGAAGGTAGACCTCTAACAAGGTTGTCTTTAGATAGCCTAGCAATATTTTTCATATTAACATGACCTAGTCTTTTATGTCATAAATCATTCTGGTTACTAATTAAGTTAAGTAAGAATATATCAGAATTGGCAGATAGAAAATCAATTAAGTAAACGTTTCCTTGTCTATTTCCAATTAAAACTGTTTGGTTTTCTTTATTAGCAATAGTACAAGAAGATGAATTGAAATGTACTGGATAACCTTCATCACATAACTGACTTATGGAGTTGATGTTATGCTTGAGTCTTTTGACATATGTCACTTTCTTGAAAGTAACTGCTCCAATCTTCACTGCTCCATAGCCTTCTGACTGGCCACATTTGGAATCCCCAAAGATCACCTTTGGCCCCAACTTGGACTTATAGTGGGATAGATTGTCCTTGCTGCATGTCATATGTTTGGAGCACCCACTGTCTAGGTACCATGTTTGATTATTTGCTGGACAGCTCTTCACCTGCAATGAAAACAATTAAATGTTCTTGACCCAGGTTACCTTGGCTCCTTTGCTTTCCTGGTATGAAAAGCTGGAAATATAAGATTATTCTGGTCGGGATTTATATCCTCGAGGGTGATATTTCCTAGGTGGTATGACCCAATCAGCTAGTGGATTAAAAGCTTTCCTGTAATTATTTAAGTTTCTGTTATAATTAAAGTTTTGGTTAAGTCTTTCTGGGTTCGACGATTTTTTCTGAGTTCGTCGACCAGAGTTCGACGAATTGGGTTGAGATCGTCGATCTCTTCCCAGAGAATGAACATATTCATTTTTTGTGCCCCACGTTCGTCGACCTCTGCTCGACGAACCATACAGAGTTCGTCGATCGCAGTTAGACGAATAATTATAACTATAGTTTGCGTTCAGCGTTCGTCGAGTGGGGTTTGACAAACTGGATGCATTTCGTCAATCTAAGTTCGACGAATTCTGCTGAACATTATTTTAATAGCTTTCTAATTTTTCGTTTTCTGTCCTATTAATTTGGGAATTTTTTCTGTTGTTTGTTTATTGTTTATCGTTTCTTTCCCCTTAGCAGAGACAAATTTGATGGGGGTAGTCAGGATGTCCTTCTTGAAAATAGGGGGCAAACTTGATGAAGCACACAAGCCTAGTTTTCCATTAAGTCTGGCATAAACAGTGCTTGTAATGTCCATCAGCTTGAGGCTTCTTTCATTAAGAGTTTCCTCAAGTTGTTTAGCCTCACTAAGTTCAGTCTTCAACATTATGATTTGTTCATTAGCTAAACACAGTTCATCTTTTAATCTATTATTTTTAGAGTTTATATTTTCTAAAATTCCTAGTTTCTCCCTAAGAGTTTTAATCTCCTTTTCTGAATTAATCAAATCTATACACATTGTTTTAAATTCAAATTTAAAGGAATCAGAACTGTAATCAAAAGAAGACAATACCTTGTCAGCTTCAGAATCTGAAAGTGCTTCAATGTCTGAGTCCTCTTCTTCTGAATGGCTCCTGGAAGCATCAATTGCCATGAGGCAAACTTCCTTGGCCCTTGCCTCTTCCTCATCTTCACTGGAGCTAGAAGTAGTTGATTCTTCTTCAGTCTCACTCCATGTTTCAGCCACAAAACCTTTCTCCTTCTTCTTGTATTTGCTGGAAGAGGGTCTGCTGTTGTGCTGTCTCTTGGTATCCTTTTCTCTTCTCTTTTCTTTCTTCTGATTCTCTGGACACTCAAAGATGAAGTGCCCAGGCTTCCTGCATCCAGAACACACAACTTCTTTGGTTGGTGTCTTATCATATCTTGCTTTGTCATCCTGTCTGGATGACTTCCTCCTGAAATCTTTTCTTGCCAACTTGTAGAATCTTTTGGCAAAAAGACTCATGAGTTCTTCATTTGTTAAGGGAGTCTCTGTCTCTTCAGCTGCCTTGAAAGCAATGCTATGCTCGTTTCTTGCTGGAGGGGGTGTTCTTTGTTCAGTGCCTCCCTGGATTTAATCAGCTGTTCATAGGACTTTAGTTTGCCTAATAGAGATTAAGTGGATATCTCATTTAGGCCTCTGGCCTCCTTGATGGGCCAGATCCTTGAATCCCATGAGCTTGGGAAGCACATAAGGATCTTGTCATTTACTTCAGTCAAGGTGATTTCTTTATGTAAGGTCCTTAGCTCACTGATGATGGAGCTAAGCCTGTTGTACATCACTTCAACTGTTTCTGCTTCATCCTTTTTGAAGTTTTCATATTGTGTGATGAGGTTTGATCTTCTATCTTTCCTTTCATCTGATGATCCAGCCACGATTTGGTTTAGGGAATCCCAGATAGCTTTGGTTGAAGTGCATTCAGCAACCTTTTGGAAGATCTCATCTGTTGGGTATTGTATCCACAACGTACCCGATTTGAAGAAGCCCCTGAACAAGCTAAGGTAAATAGGCAATGTTTTTGACAACATATTTCAAGTTGTGCTTGCAGTTATTCCACGCTAAGTGCACACCAATGTCAGGGTGCAGTAGGTCAATATACACGGGTCTGCACGACGTAATCCCTCGTTGAGCAGATCAGTGTGTTGGCCTACTTGTACTCTCTCTATTGGAGTGCACTTACTTTCAAGTACAAGGTTGTGTTTATGCAAGAGCAGACAAGGAGCAAGGATGAGTCAAAGAGCAGCTCAGAGGCGTAAGACGAAAAATCATCTAAGTAAGAATCGACGAGAATCACTTTGTGATTCTCGACGAATCGTCGAGAATCACTTTGTGATTCTCGCCGAATCGTCGAGAATCACCCTTGATTCTCGACGATTCGACGAGAATCACAGGTGATTCTCGCCAATTTTTACTTGGGCAATTTTCGGGATAAAGCTGGACCGGATTCTGTCGCTGGCACTATTTTGAACCTGACGATCTTGACCTAAAATCGCGAAACTGCTCCGTCGCCGCTCGCGCTAGTTGGTCGCCGCTTTTGATCGCGATTCTTCCTGATCTTCCGGCGACAGAAGCTTAGCCAAGCTTAGAGTCTCACGTGTCTAACCGGAGATCTTTTGTCTCTTGATTTGTTGATCGTGAAAATCTTCCCCATCCGAATCGATCGAGATGATTGATCCTAGTGTGACCGTTGGTAGACCTAGCTAGCTTCGCTACGAAGTTTGGATCTCCAAAGTACAGCAGCCGCACATCATTGTCGCCGCCGATCCCGTGAACCCAGCCGCCGCCCATCTTGCCGCTGCTGGTTCTGGGGAGATTCTCTCCAAGAGAGATCTAGGGTTGTGGACTCTTCGTGGACTTCAAAAACACGTCGTCAACAAAGAGGGACACCTTAGTCTCCAAACATAGTTTATATCTCTTGTACATTCTAGTTTTACTTTTGTTGTAAAGGAACGTTGGTTCCTAGTTGTAAGGGTTGGGTGCAACTCGGGTTGTGGGAGTGTTGACTCCTATGTGTGGAAGGGTTCCTTCTGATAGTGCAAGGATTGGATTTCAATCCTGTTGGTGAAGAGACCGAGTCGTCCCTTGTTGGGAGATAGGTCGAAGGGGGAAAGTGGATGTACCCAAATCGGGGAACCACTATAAATTGCTTGTGTACTTTCTGTGCTGTGCTGTTTTGTTTTATTGTGCAGGTACAATTTTAAATTCCATAAAATCGATGCACGTCACCTATTCCCCCCCCCCCCCCATAGGTGAAGATAGTTGACACTAGGTGGACTTTCAAGTGGTATCAGAGCGAGGTTGCTCATCAAAAAGGTTAACACCTTGAGTAGAATCATGCCGCTAGTGTCAAGAAGAAGGCAAACATCTACTATGGACGGGCTCAAGTTCACAGGCAAGATCCCAGTGTGCACCAGGCTCAACTTTCCTATCTGGAAGGAAAGGATCAGGTTCTACATGGAAGCAGTTGATCCTCGACTCTTCATGATCGTGGAGGAGGGACCTTATGTCCCCACTAAGGTCTCCACCATTGATCCTACCAAGAAAGTGCCGAAGAAACTTTCTGAAATGGACAAGGACGAGATGGTGCTAGTAGGACTTGACAAGAAGGCGCAGAACATTCTGGTTAGCGCGGTTGATGACTCAATGATGCAGAACTTCTGCAACTGCAGGAAAGCAAAGGAGATCTGGCATTGCCTGATCATCCTAATGGAGGGCACTGATGAAGTGAGGGATGATCGTAGATCCCTCCTGAACCAGAAATATGAGGCCTTCAGACAAGGGCCTAAGGAAGAGATCGGAGTCACCTTCGAGAACTTCCTCAAGATTGTCAATGCCCTCAAAGGATATGGAAGAGTGTTCACTAATGGTGAACTCAATGATAAATTCCTTAGGTCCCTTACTAAGGAATGGGGCACAAAGATCTGCGCCATCCGAGAGTTTGGCAGACTAGCTGAAACAGACCCGCAAATTCTGTTCGGGAAGCTGATGTCCTATGAGCTTCAACTGAACACCAGGAAAGCAGAAGAAGAAGCAGAGAAGGCTGCAGCCAAAGAAAAGACTGTGGCTCTAAAAGTCAGTCACTCCAGAAAAGGCAAGGGTGCGGTTTCATACCGTGCCAGGAAAAAGGATGAGGAGGAGGACTCCGAGCCATGCTCCTCCAGCTTAGAGCTATCGGAGGAGGATTTTCCCTCATCACCCGAGAATTCAAGAAGTTCCTCAAGATGAGGAATCAAAGAAAGAAAGACGGCTCCTCCTCCAGGCATCAGAAGAAAAATTATTCTTCTGACAGGTATGCTTCTAAACCAAACAAACATCGCTCCTCTGACATTATTTGCTTTGGATGCAATAAGCCAGGACACGTCGTGGCCGACTGCTATCAAGGCAAGAGAGAAAAAGGGAAAGGAGAGGAGCACAAATCCTCTAGAGACAAGAAGAAAGAGCGGAGCTACATCGCCAAAAGGCCAAAGACATTGAGTGAGTCTGATTCCACAGACTCTAGTGATGATGAGGAAGCCTACTTCGGGCTGGTGGGTCGCTCCGACTCAGAAGGAGAATGTCCCCCATTTACTGGGAATGTAAAAGCTCACACCCCTCTCTCCGACTCTGACTCTGATCCTGAGTCTCAGGATGATGACCCTGAGGATAGCCTTTCGGCCCGTAAAGCGGAGCTCCTCGAGAAGTACGAGCTTCTGCTCAACACTTTCGAGGAGTGCCGTAAGAGATTGAAGGCTGAGAAAAAGGAAGTGAAATTCCTTAAGGGTGAGTGTGTCTCCCTAAGGGAAGAGGTCACCAGTTTGATTTCTCTCCGACAGGAGCACCTTGACCTAACTTCAAAGCATTCAGAGTCTCTCAAACTCCTTGATCTTAAGTAGGAGGAAGTCGACAAGTTGGAAGAACAACTTGCGGCAGAAAGGAAGATCGTCAAGAGCTTCTCTATGCCAAAAACTGTTCTTCCAGTAGTTGATACCTTCTCTGCTCAGGCCAAAGGAGCTGGCTTGGGGCATGTAGGGGTATCTGGTTCCTCATCCAGGATAAATAGGAACTAGAGGAAGAATAAGGCCGCCAAGAAGGCCTCTACTGATGAAAAGGGAAAGGCTCCGATTAGTCCTGTTGCGTTCAGAAATCCTAGCTTTCCTTGCAACCAACATGACTTTGAATCAACCTTTGGTCATCATTTTCGGCCCTCGGTTGTAAAGCCAAAGAGCCGATATGATGGTTGGACCTTTCCCCGGAACTTCGATGAGAGTGCCTTCAAGGCACCTTATGAGGAAATACACATGGGAAATTATGGTCAATTCTCTAGCGGCCATAATGGAAAGCAGGCACCAAGAGCCAAGCCTGTTATACTGAAGGAACAGAAGGTGAAGAAGTCATGTGACTGCAATCACTATGAGGCCTCCACCTCCAGATCCAAGACCCCGGCTGTACCCACCATTCCTAGGGTAAGGCAGGAGCCTAGGAAGAGGTACAACAGATTCGACTGCTGGTGCTGTGGCAAAGTCGGTCACTTTGCCGTGGATTGTTGGTTTAATCCAAGGTATCTCGAGACTCCCTATGTTAGCAATGCGAGGCCGACCCCTCGTAGGGTTAACCAACCGAGGGGGAGTATGCTAACCAAGAATCTAAGACCCAAGTTCGATTGGGTTCCTAAGGGAAATTAATTTTGTTTTGTAGGAATGTCCAAAGGCCACCAAAACGCCAATCTGGTACTTGGACAGTGGATGCTCCCGGCACATGACTGGGACAAGAAGCCTGCTGCGTGATTACACACCAGTCGAGAATGGACCCAAAGTCATCTTTGGAGGGTCAGATCGAGGAGTCACCAGAGGTTACGGTATGATTTCCAACGGTATAATCTCTATCACCGACGTGGTTTATGTTGAAGGGTTAAACCATAACCTGATCAGTGTAAGTCAGTTATGTGATAAAGGTTATGACGTTAAGTTCTGCAAGGATAAATGTTTGATAATTTCACGTACCTCTTCATCTACCCCCGTATGCCTAGTGGCAGCTGACAGTGCATCTCTTTGTGAACAATGGCACAAGAGATTGACACATATTAATTTCAAGACAATTAGTATGCTGTTTTCTAAACATTTGGTAAGGGATGCTCCCATTATCAAGTGCATCAAAGATAGTCTCTGTCCATGCCAGATGGGCAAACAGACTCGGGCTACCTTTAAGAACATTGCAGACAAAGACTCTTCCCGATGCTTTACCTTCTATATATGGACTTGTTTGGTCCAATGCAAGTTCATAGCTTGGGAGGCAAGTCCTATACGCTAGTGATAGTTGATGATCATTCTCGGTTTACTTGGGTGTTCTTCTTAAAACGAAAGTCAGATACGTTTGACATCTTCACTAGTTTTGTCAAGCAGCTTCAGAACGAATTTAATTGCTCAGTGGTCAAAATCAGAAGTGACCATGGAACAGAATTCGAATCTGGTGCTATGACAGAGTTTTGTGAAGAACAAGGTATCTTTCATGAGTTTTCCTCCCCGCGCACTCCTCAGCAAAATGGAGTTGCGGAGAGGAGAAATAGAACTCGCATTGAAGCCTGCACGACAATGTTGAAAGACGCTTCTCTCCCAGAATACTTCTGGGCAGAGGCCATCAATACAGCTTGTCATGTACAAAACCGAGCATTGATCAACAAGCATCATCGTAAGACGCCTTACGAGCTACTGAAAGGCAGGAAACCAACCATGTCCTACTTTAGGATCTTTGGTTGCAGATGCTATGTAATGAATAATGGGAAGTACCCGCGTACTAAATTTGGTGAAAAATCCTTCGAAGGCATATTCATGGGCTATAGTTCCCACAGTCGGGAATATAGGGTCTTCAATAAGAAAACCCTAGTGGTAGAAGAATCAATTAATGTTGTATTTGATGAAGGAAGTTTGCTTAACAGTAATTCTTCCAGTGGTATTCTTGAAGATGCAGGTGCACGACTTGAACAGCTGAGTCTCGATGAGACCGCTAAAGATGACACTCCTAAGTACGTCAAAGTCTCCACCTCCACGTCATCTGGAAATGTTGAAGATCAAAATGGAACAAATCTCCTAGAAGGAGGAGAAGCCCAAGAAGTAGTCGAAGCCCCAGACGCTAGACTTCTAGAGCTCCGGCACGTGAGGGATCATCCTAGAGATCAGATCATTGGAGATCCTCGTGTCAGTATCAGAACTCGAAGAGGTACTATTAACGAAATTTTGCATCTTAGCTTCCTGTCACAGGTTGTGCCAAAGAAGTTCGACGAGGCGAACAAAGATGCACATGGATTTTGGCCATGCAAGATGAACTACATCAATTCGAACAATGCAACGTTTGGACGCTGGTTCCCAGACCACACAAGCAGAATGTGATTGGCACCAAGTGGATCTTCAGAAACAAACTGCATGAACATGGTGTCATTATAAAGAACAAGGCAAGGCTGGTGGCTCAAGGTTACAGACAGGAGGAGGGGATTGACTTCGACCAGACCTTCGCACCAGTAGCAAGGCTCGAGGCAATCAGATTGTCCTGGCGTATGCTTCGCACAAAGGATTCACAGTCTATCAAATGGATGTGAAATCAGCATTCCTGAACGGAGACCTGAAAGAGGAAGTATACGTCGCTCAACCCCCAGGTTTTGTCAATCCTACTTATCCCAATCATGTGTATTTTCTCAATAAAGCTCTATATGGTTTAAAACAAGCTCCACGAGCTTGGTATGAGACTTTATCTAGTTTTCTTCTTGAGAACAAGTTCTCTAGAGGTAAAATAGATAAGACATTGTTTCTCATGGAAGTCAAAGGCAAGATTTTGCTGGTGCAAATCTATGTTGATGACATTATATTCGGCTCAACGGACAACAATCTTTGCAAAAAGTTTTCTAAACTTATGCAAGGAAAGTTTGAAATGAGAAGTATGGGATAGCTCAAGTATTTCTTGGGACTTTAAGTGAAACAGTCTGAGGATGGAATCTTCATCTCTCAGACGAAGTTCACAAATGAACTCCTTAAGAAATTCGGTATGGAGAATGCAACCTCTATGAGGACTCCAATGGGATCCACTATGTCTCTGGATAAGGATGAGAAAGGTAAACCTTTCGATGAAACCAAATACAGAAGCATCATTGGATCCCTGCTCTACCTTACTGCCAGTAGACCGGATATCATGTTCTCCACATGTGTCTGTGCCAGATATCAGGTGAACACTAAGGAATCTCACTATGTCACTGCAAAGCGAATTCTAAGATACCTTAAAGGTACTCCCAATCTTGGCTTGTGGTACCCGAGAAACAATGATGTCGAGCTAATAGGCTTTTCAGATGCTGACTTTGCAGGGAGTAGGGATGACAGGAAAAGCACCTCCGGGACGTGTCAATTCCTCGGACGCATGCTTATTTCATGGAATAGCAAGAAACAGAATTGTGTAGCCACCTCCACAGCAGAGTCTGAGTACATCTCAGCTGGCAGTTGTTGCGCACAACTCCTATGGATCAGAAACCAGTTAGCCGACTACGACCTTCAGTTCAAGGAAGTACCAATGTACTGCGACTCCTCCAGTGCAATTGCAATTGCCAACAATCTGGTATCGCACAGCAGAACGAAGCATATTGAAGCGCGCTACCACTTCATTCGGGAGCACGTGGAGAACAAGGACATCTCTCTCTGTTATGTCCCCACGGACAAACAGATTGCAGATATATTCACAAAGCCCTTAGACGAGGCCAAGTTCAGTCTTTTCAAAACTGAATTGGGGATGCTAAATTATGAGGAATGAAGACTACAGAAGCTCCAGGATCATGCCTCTAGGGGGAGCCTCTGCCAGGAACTCCATTGTGAGCACAGGTGCAAGAACTGAGGGGGAGCAAGGGGTCAACTGCTACAGACCCAGATTTGTAGAAGCCGAAAAGGGGGAGATTACCCTCTCGGCTAAGGCTAAGGTGGCTCCAAGTTTTCTCTCAAGATATTGGTATTGGTAATGAATATCTCTCTCAGCTAAATTTCAAGGTTATGATTTTCATTCACATACGCTTTATTCACCTTAGCTTGTAGGGTTTAGGCTTTTTCAAATAGGGAAGATTGTTGGGTATTGTATCCATAACGTACCTGATTTGAAGAAGCCCCTGAACAAGCTAAGGTAAATAGGCAATGTTTTTGACAACATATTTCAAGTTGTGCTTGCAGTTATTCCACGCTACGTGCACACCAATATCAGGATGCAGTAGGTCAATATACACGGGTCTGCACGACGTAATCCCTCGTTGAGCAGATTAGTGTGTTGGCCTACGTGTGCTCTCTCTATTGGAGTGCACTTACTTTCAAGTACAGGGTTGTGTTTATGCAAGAGCAGACAAGGAGCAAGGATGAGTCAAAGAGCAGCTCAGAGGCGTAAGACGAAAAATCATCTAAGTAAGAATCGACGAGAATCACCAAGTGATTCTCGCCGATTCGGCGAGAATCACTAGTGATTCTCTCCGAATCGTCGAGAATCACTGGCTGATTCTCGCCGGCTAAATCCGAGTGCAATCAAGTCAAATTCGATTCTCGCCGAATCGTCGAGAATCACCCTTGATTCTCGACGATTTGACGAGAATCACAGGTGATTCTCGCCGATTTTTACTTGGGCAATTTTCGGGATAAAGCTGGACCGGATTCTGCCGCTGGCACTATTTTGAACCGGACTTAGGGTTTCTTCTTGTGGGACCCACAACGGTCATTAAGGTGTTTACTTGTGTATATATATACGAGTATTTTTGAACAGTAAAGACACACAGAAAGAAGTCGAGCGACGATCTTGACCTAAAATCGCGAAACTGCTCCGCCGCCGCCGTCGCCGCTCGCGCTAGTTGGTCGCCGCTTTTGATCGCGATTCTTCCAGATCTTCCGGCGACAGAAGCTTAGCCAAGCTTAGAGTCTCACGTGTCTAACCGGAGATCTCTTGTCTCTTGATTTGTTGATCGGGAAAATCTTCCCCATCCGAATCGATCAAGACGATTGATCCTAGTGTGACCGTTGGTAGACCTAGCTAGCTTCGCTACGAAGTTTGGATCTCCAAAGTACAGCAGCCGCACATCATTGTCGCCGCCGATCCCGTGAACCCAGCCGCCGCCCATCTTGCCGCCGCTGGTTCTGGGGAGATTCTCTCCAAGAGAGATCTAGGGTTGTGGACTCTTCGTGGACTTCAAAAACACGTCGTCAACAAAGAGGGACACCTTAGTCTCCAAACGTAGTTTGTATCTCTTGTACATTCTAGTTTTACTTTTGTTGTAAAGGAACGTTGGTTCCTAGTTGTAAGGGTTGGGTGCAACCCGGGTTGTGGGAGTGTTGACTCCTACGTGTGGAAGGGTTCCTTCCGACAGTGCAAGGATTGGATTTCAATCCTGTTGGTGAAGAGACCGAGTCGTCCCTTGTTGGGAGATAGGTCGAAGGGGGAAAGTGGATGTACCCAAATCGGGGAACCACTATAAATTGCTTGTGTACTTTCTGTGCTGTGCTGTTTTGTTTTATTGTGCAGGTACAATTTTAAATTCTGCAAAAACGCTGCACGTCACCTATTCCCCCCCCATAGGTGAAGATAGTTGACACTAGGTGGACTTTCATCATCTGACATAGTCTATGCCAGTATGTTCATTGCCTTGGCATCAGCAACCTTGGCGTTCTTCTGAGCCTCAGTCCACTAAGGTGGTGGAACTACAATTGTGCTTGAAGATGTTGCTGTAGAGGTAGATGGCTGTGGGGGACCTATCAAGATGGAGTTGTAGATATCTTCATCAATAGAATTCATGTACAATTTGATTCTTGCCTTCCAGATGGCAAACCTATTTAGGTTGCAAACCGGAGGTCCGGTGCTTGCATAGTCCTTGTTCTGTGCCATAGCTGTGTATATAAATCTAAATGGAAATAAAAATAAAATTTAGATCTAACAAAGGATCTTTGGTTCAAGGGTTAGCTTGTACAACTAAAGGAACCTGCTCTGATACTAATTGAAAGTGAGCTGTTAGATCAGAAATACTCTAGAGGGGGGGGGGAGGTAAATAGAGTATTTAGGGTTTATAAAATTTTCTTCTGAATTTAATCTAGTGCAGGAACAAAATTAAAACAGTAATCCTAACAAACAGCCATGACACAAAAACAAAAGAAAAGGGCAATCCAGACAACACAAGAATTTATAGTAGTTCCCCTAAACTTATTTACATCCAATCTTCTACCACCCTGGTAGGAATCCACTTAGATTTTTGATCAGGTGCCTGACACCAATGAGCTTTTGATCAGGTGCTCAAAAACCAAACCTCAAGTCTTTTGGAAGGATACTTGTGAACCAGAATAATTTTGAAGAGAATTAAAACCCTGTACAGATGTGGGGATGAAAGAGTGATGAAAGCCTTCTTTTCTCAATCACAATGAGAAGACTTTGTGGATTCAGTCATATTGTAAAAGATCCCCCTGAGATGTAAAAGGTTTCATGCTGGGAAGCTTTGCACAGGGTGAGTATGCCTTCACTCTGCAGCCTTGACCAGAGAAATCTCCAAGAACTTCTTTGACAGATGGATTTCTTATTGTCCTTTGACGTGTCCTGCAGAGATGAAGAAGAAAGACTCTTGATATTTGATAAATTGTTCTTCTTCTTCAAAAGTGACTGATGTTCTGGTCTAGGGCTTCTTCTATACCAGAAATCTTGTGTAAGAAAATGAGAGCAAACTGATTGTGTTTTTCTGTGTGTCTTGTTCTGTCTCAAAAAAAGAAGATCTCTTTTATATTTCCTGGGGAAATTGGTCTTTCGAAATTTGAATCTTCTCTAATCAATGCTGACAGCCTAGAGAATAAACAACATTGAATTATTTCCCCAACTGTCCCATGGAAAAACGGCAGGCAATAATCCTGGATAATACCATAATCAATGCTCTTCTAACGGTTATATTCAAAGAATATTAGAGCACTAATTACTCAGGAATTATTGCAGTAGAATGGGGACAGAAGGATGGAAAAATGACTAAGTCCGGATTCGTCGAACTGATAGAATAAATCGTCGAGCTGAGTCGATAGTTCATCGAGCTGAGTTGTTGAGTTTGTCGACCAGATGACTTCTGTTCGTCGAACTGAGTTCCAAAATCGTCGAGCTAAACCAAAAAACTGCATTATCCAGACTTACTTATTCTGTGTCTCAAGTTCGTCGAGCTGAGATTTTAACTTCGTCGACTGGAGATGATTCTGGACTTGGAATAATTTCAGATACTTCTGGATGAAGGTGTTGATAGTGAAGAATCTAGAATTCGTCGACCTAAGAATAGGTTTCGTCGAGCTGAGGATCACTTATCTGCTGCTGGATAACTCTAGCTATTATGGTCACAGTTCGTTGAGCTGAGAATCAAGTTCGTCGACCAAAGTCTGACTCTGGACTTAGAATAAAGAGATGTTTTCTGATCTTGAAGTGTTGAAGTATAGTGTCCAAAGTTCGTCGACCTGAGTACAAAGTTCGTCGACCTCAGATCAGAGAATTTACTCTGAGCTCTTCGAGCTGAGCACGACTATCATCGATCTGAGTTCGACGAACATCAAACTCATTTTACATGGTCTCTGGAAAATCTCTAAGTCTTTGAGTCTCTGGCAGTCTGATGATGGCTAGTCCATGTGATGTTGCTTCTAAGGACTTGGCCTAGTCATTTGATCCTAACTTAGTGAACCTAGCCCAAATCTTACTAGGGATACAATAGTTTTACCTACAGTTTAGGTTAGCCCAGGACTGCCCCGACCATACCCCGTGAAGGGCTCTCAAAGGGAACTAGGAACTATGATGGTAGCTAAAGCCCATCGTTCCCTTTCGCAAGACACTTATTATTATTGGTTAATATGTAACGACTCCATCCGTTCACATGTATATACTAGAAGATCCGGCCGGGGCACCACAACATATACCATAAAATAGACGGGGAAGTCACAGAGTGATACCAGAGTTGCACATCCTAACTCATTGCATTCTAGCGGAAGCCTATAACACGAAAACTGAACTCAAACACATGAATGTCTGCCATATAAAAGCTCCACATTTATATAAAACAGGAATGTCCAAATACAAAGTCAGTTGGCCTTATGGCCTTACAAGGCTTTACACAACAGTGGCCTCAAACATTGGCACACAGGCCGACCACGTATAAACAAACATAGCATTTAGTTTAGCCTTCAAGGGCTAGTGGCGGTAGTAGCAACAACAGTAGCAAACCATTCAGCCTATATGCATCCCGCTTGGTTCTCCAGCACCTGCACCGGGACAGCCCACCCATCGGTGGAAAACAAGGTAACTGTCAGCATTCAGCTGACCAAATTATAACGACCCTACCCCTTTCCCGGGGCAGTGGCATTTCTTTCCTGCAGGCATAGCAATCTCATGCATATATATATTCATCACATATTGTGCACTCACACACAAACATTCCATCACAATCATCAGCCACGCGGCCTGACGATCCGTGTACTCAGGGCACATTCTTGGTGTACCGACGATCAAGGGTCCCACCACCGTATCAGGGTCGCAACCCAACGGTAATAATTGAGCATTTTAATCCATGGTGTACAGCCGAAGATTTTAGTCTTAATGCATCGGGATTGGCCCTTAGCCCCCCATTGTGTCATGGCGCGCAGGCCTAAGACACTTGCTATGCGCTCCAATAGAACACACCTTCAGGTCTCACATCAGACGGACATAGCGTAGGTCGGATCATCCACCCCCTGTTGCTCAAGTCCCCTTGCCATGACCAAGTACGGCGTACTCGCGGCTACATAAAAGGCGCGGGTTGGTTTCACCTTACCTGTTTCCTTTAGGTGAGCCCATCAACTCACACATAGCCATCAGATCCTCGTAGGACCGGCTTCACATTCATCGGTTACCTAGGAGCCACGCTTCGCGTTAGCGACAGAACACAATTTCCATCTCCAGGCTTAACCGTGCGTTCACAATATTCACTTGAGGGCATTTTCCCGGGCTGCCAAGCCAGTACTTTCTGCTACTCCCCTTCACATGCACAACCCATCAAGTATTCCAAGCATCAAGGGTATTTTCCTGGCTCACCACGCCAGTATTTCCTGCTACTCCCCTTCACCGGTCCTGCCCAGTAACGTCAAGCATTACAAAGGGTATTTTCTGGACTCCCAATCCAGTACTTCCTGCTACTACCCTTCACAGTTACAACCCAACAACACAAGCATTATATGGGTATTTTCCTGGACTACCACTCCAGTACTTCCTACTACTGCCCTTCACAGGTTTAACCCGTCGACTCCTAAACGACATGTTTATCACGGAGTCTTCTCCGATGCGTATATGCAACATCACCAATCCAAACCAACCTGTCCAGATGGGCTTCACACAACATGCCTATTCCATACTCCATTCCGGATCTATATGCCAAATGAATGGGGATTCTACGAATCAACCCAAGAGACTCCCATAACAAGCCACCCTCTGGTGGGGGAATCATATGCACATGGAAAAAAGGAAGCCTTCACATGGCTAGGAAGAACAGTGGTTACCCTTGAAGACCTCTTCGGCACCATGAGCTCCTAGCTGGCTGGAAAGAACCACAACGGCTTTTCCTCCACAACGCCAGCCTCGGATCTCTCGTCGGAACTTCACAGCACCACCGGTGTCCGTCTCTCCTTCCTCCTCCTCCTTTTTCCTCTAACTCTCTCTCTCTAAGTGTATACAAAGAGAATGACAATTATCAAATGAGTTGTTCCAACTCATTTCCCGGCCTTAAGGACACAGGGAGGAAGCTCAGCCATTGGATCCTAGCTGAAGGAACGGATGACCATGATTTTGCCTCAAAATCTCATTTTTTCCTGACACGGCCAGTGACACGCCCGTATCCCAGGCCGTGTACCCTAAGCGGTGCTCAACCGACATATCCAGACCAGTACACACCCATGTGACATGCCCGTGTCATGGGCCGTGTCACCTGACACGCCTTCAGACGTGCTCGTGTCTGTGGTTGTGTACATCAGGCTGAACAAAATCATCTTCATCCCGAGCGGGACACGGCTAGTGACATGCCCGTGTCACAAGACGTGTACCCCATAACACACCCGTGTCGTGGCCGTATTCACCCAGCCTCAATGCCTTGGGCACATCCAAAAAAGGACAAGGCCTGTGACACGCCCGTGTCACAGGACGTGTGCCCATACACGGCACCAGACACGCCCCAGCTCCACTTCGTCGAGCTGAGTTCTTCGACCCGCAGAGGACACAGCCTCTGACACGCCCATGTTAGAGGGAATGTTCCCTCAATTTTGTCGAACGAATTTTCATCGAACACTCGCCGACTGCTCACCCGAGCAGGACATGCCCGTGTCCCAGGCCGTGTCACCCAAACTTTTCCCAACTCTGTAATTTGGGGTGTTACAACCCTCCCCTCCTTACAAAAATTTCGTCCCCGAAATTTGCACACATGAAGGAGATCAAACACACAAATTTCACTCCATAATAGTTTAGTACAATTCGAGACACACTCCATAACAGTTATATAAAGAGCTCGGGAAATTCAGCTCGCATGGTCTGCTCTCGCTCCCATGTTAGCTCTTCACGGCCGCAATTATCCCACCGGACTTTGACCATCCCGGTTGTCTTGTTCCGCAACTGTTTATCGACACAATCCTCGATCCGAATGGGCCTAACCTTCGTCGTTAGACCATACTCCACCGGCACACAATCAGTCCCGATCATTTGAGCTGGATCTTTGACGGCTTTCCGAAGCATAGAGATGTGAAACACATCATGCAATCCACCCAAGTCTGCCGAAAGAGCTAGCCGATATGCAGCTTCCCCGATGCGCTCCACCACTTCAAACGTACCAAGATACCTCGGGCTAAACTTTCTTAGTCGTAGAATCCTGGACACGCCTTTGAAGGGTTTGATCTTCAAATAGACCCAGTCGCCCACCGCGAACTCCACGTTCCGATGTTTGGCATTATAATACTTCGCTTGCCGATCCTAGGCTATCAATAGCCTTTCCCAATTAGTGCGTATGGTCGAGTTCACTTCATCGACTTCATTACGCTTGTACAATTTGCATTCGCTAGTTTCTGCCCAAGCCAAAGGAGTACGGCACTTCCGACCATACAGAGCTTCATATGGTGACATACCGATGCACGCTTTGTAGCTGTTATTGTAGGCAAACTCCACAATGTAGAGATGATCTTCCCATCTCTTCCCAAAGTCTAGGGCGCACATCCGGAGCATATCCTCCATCGTTCTATTGGTCCTCTCAGTTTGGCCATCTGTTTGGGGATGAAAGGCCATACTGAATGTCAACTTTGTGCCCAACAGCTGGTGGAATAGCCTCCAGTCATTCAATGTGAATCGCCCATCTCGATCACTTACGATGCTCTGAGGAACACCGTGTAGCCACACAACCTGTTCAACATAAATATTAGCCAATCTTTCTACTGAGTCGCCCCGCCTGTTTGGAAGGAAGTGTGCTACTTTTATTAGCCGGTCGAAAATCACCCAGATTGAATCATTTCTGCGCTGAGATCTCGGCAACCCGTGCACAAAATCTATGGAAATATCTTCGAACTTCCACTTCGAAATTGTTAACGACTGTAAGAAACCGCCAGGATTCTGGCATTCCATCTTTACCATAGCACAAGTTTGGCATTTGGCCACATAATGAGCGACATCTTTCTTTAGCCTGGCCACCAGAACAACTTTTTCATATCTCTGAACATCTTCATACTCCCTGGGTGAATTAAGTTCTTCGTATAATGCGCTTCATACATCAGTTCTTCCCTTAACTTACCCAAACTCGGGACGCACAAACGGCCCTCTTTCCGAAAAGGCCGTCATCCCAGGAGAACTTGACCTTTGGCCCCGCTTTCGCATAGCGTTGGAGACTTTCATCCACCTCTGTTGCTCATAGAATCCGGTCCGCAAGGTCACACTGCACCTCTGTCCAGTTCAGACATGCATTGCTTGTAGAATTCTTGTCAACACAAGAAATCTCTAACGCTACCAACTCCTGGATGATACATTCATTGTGCTTCTGCAACCAACGCGCCCTTGCCGGAGCTCTCCGACTCAAGGCATCAGCGATGACATTCCCCTTCCCGGGAGTATAATGGATCTCAAAGGTGTAGTCCCCAAGGAACTCCAACCACCTTCGTTGTCGCATATTCAGGTCCCTCTGCTCCAATAAATACTTTAGGCTGTTGTGATCTGTATAGATCTCCACTTTCACGCCATACAGATAATGATGCCACACCTTCACTGCAAAGATCACTGCCACCAACTCTAAGTCGTGGACGAGATTATTTCTCTCATGCACCTTCAGTTGGCGAGAGCTATAAGCAATCACTTTCCCATTTTGCAGAAGAACGCATCCTAAGACGCTCCCTGAAGCATCACTGTAGATTTCAAATCCATCAGTACCACATGGCGATGTCAACACAGGCGCCGTGGTCAGCCGACATTTCAGCTCTTCAAAAGCTCGCGCGCACTCCGGCGTCCAAACAAACTTCTAATCCTTTCTCATCAGTGTGGTTATAGGCAAAGCGATCCTCGAGAAGTTTGTAACAAATCTTCGATAGTATCCCACCAGTCCAAGGAAGCCCCTGACTTCGGCCACCGAAGACAACACTGGCCACTCCTGTATGACCGTTATCTTTGCTGGATCCACTACGATGCCCTCTCCGCTTACCACATGGCCCAGAAAAGCCACCGACGATAGCCAAAACTCGCACTTCAAGAACTTGGCGTAGAGCTTATTCTTCCTCAACGTCTGCAACACCAACCACAAGTGGTTCTCATGATCGACTTTCGATTTCGAGTACACCAGGATATCATCAATGAACACATTCACGAACAGATCCAGTTACTCTCGAAATATTAGGTGCATCAAGTCCATAAACACCGTGTAAGACCCCCCCTTTTTTTTTTTTCTTTTTCGACACCGGGGTCTTAGGCCCAGAACCGCCGTTTTGCGGTGACTCCTTCACGCCCTGAAGGGTCATCACCACAAGGCGCCGATTCTGCCGGCCAATTCGATCACATAAAAGTAGCATAATGAAGTAAAATGAAAAACTATCTGTCCACAGAGAATCACATGACATATATAAATATAACTCCACGAAGGGAGTGTCCACAGATGATAACATCAGAGTAGCAAAATACGGGCTTATGCCCGGTACAACATATCCTCACTACAAAATCACTCATGCGGAAGCAAAAGCTGAAAAACTACTCAGGGTCGAGACTCACAGTCCCGGCTGTATGAACTCCGGAGCTAGACTGCCCCACCTCCAAGCGCACCGGTCTCTGGGGCTGCTCCTCCATGCTGGTCTCCACGATCCCCTAAATGATGCGGTTCGAAAACCGTTAGTCTAAAAGACTAAGTCCTATCATCCCCCACCCCTTCCCCCACGGCTCCTAGGCACCGAGCGGAGAGGAAGAAAGGGGAGGACTTGAAGGTGGAGAATATCAAAAGCAGATGGCAGCGGTCCTATTCTAGCAAGTTCTATAGCATATAAAGACAATAAAATGTAAGCTGAAATGTAACCTTCACTTATGTGGAAAAACACATAAGCCAAGGGGTCTCTTGCAAGGCTCCCATCGTATAAAAAGTCCCATACCGATTTATACGTTGGGGTGTCGGTGGTCAAACAGCAGTAACTAAATATATCAAAATTAACCTTAATTTATAAACTTGCCCACACAAGCTTATAGACTAAGGGGTCGTTTTGCAGGTCCTAAAGTATAAGCGTCCCATTCCACTTATACCTTAGGTGTCAAGGTTTAAGGTAACGATTATGCTATGACATGCAAGTGGGTATGATGGATCATGCAAGTGCAACGCACACACCCGACTCTGTGCACACAGACCTTTAGTTCCCCCTTTCTGGAGCCGTAACCTCCCAGGATACCTCCGTAGTGGCAGACGGAAGCGGTGGGTTGGGCCTCGCCCACCTCTAAACCAGTAAAGCACTACCGGTCAGACCTATCGTACGCCTCAACGCTTGGTGCACGAAGCGGACTCCTGCGTACTCTTGCCGGCTGGCGCACCGGACTTCTGTTGGCGAAGTGCTAACCACACTTGCCGAGTCGACGTATTGGCGTCGGTGCATCGACCCTCCAATACCGAAGACCCACCACCTTAATTTACTTTCCTTTTATGCACATGCAAATTTAGCGTGATCAAAACCCGAGCCGAAGCTCCCCGGACCAACACGTCCGTCACAAACAATCGAGCCGAAGCTCCCAGCTAACATCCCGTGCCATCAGTGTCTGTGAAATGTGCAACCCTAATTACTAAGTTACTCTTTTCAGCTTGTTAAACAGTTTACGTTAACCCAGGACTGCCCCCGGTATTCCCTGTGAAGGGCTCTCAAGGGGCACTAGGAACTGTGTTGGGATTACGCCCAGCGTTCCCTTTCGCAAGGTACTTATTTTATTATTGGTTGATCCCCTTACCCATTATTTTCTCATGTTTCGATACGCTAATCCTATGGTGATTTGACTCCAACTCTCCTTGGGTAGGACGATCTTTCGTCGGACCCGAACGCCTTTAAACCCTAGACAAAACCACACCCTACTCACTCATCTTCCAAAGATGCAGCCCATTCCACTTGTCCTTACAGCAAACCATCAAGACCCATCATACGTGCCCTAATTCATATCCAACTGAAATCCTGCAGTTTTGCTATATGCAGACCACTTAAGCTACGTGACCCGTAAAAGGGGAAGTACATGAAATACTCATCCAGTACCCTCATGATAATTATCAGAGGTCTATTATGATAAATATAGACTAAATTCAGAAAATCATATTTTTCCCAATTAATCTACTATTTATTGAATTTTCCTCAAAAACTAGGCCATAGTCAATTTGAACATGAACCATAAGATTTTCTCAGGTAATGGCCTCCTAAAATTTGTATTCACTAAATAACAGAGAAATATCATTGGTTGCCAATTTTCATAATTTTCCAGATAGTTCTTGACCTCTAAAGGATTTATTAAAATAATTCCTAAAATCAAATATAATGAAGGAAGTGCCACATATATGTCTCCAATAATTATGTAAAAATTACTAGGGCTTCACAGGGAACTAGAAACATCATGATGAAGAAATTAGAATTTTTCAGACAATCTAATAGTCATTATTAAATTTCCCAAGGTTCCATGGAATTAAATAATTAAAGAAGCAACTACTAAATATCATTCTTCAAAAATTTCATAAAAATTTACAGAGATGGGTATCATGACTATAAGCCCCTTTGCTAAGTTTTATCAAGTTTAAACAAGTATAGTTCTCTGCAAAAATTCTTAAGTGGAAATTATAAAATATGACTTTGTGAATAAAGTACCAAAAATATTCATCCAAAATTTATTATAAAATTTCCAGAGACATGTATGCCCTAAGCAACTACCCATTCAAAATCTCAGGCCTTTTCAGATAGTTTTGGTATTAGATCTTATGGTTTCAAAGCTAGTGCCCTAAACTAGGGTTATGGATTTAAGGGGTCTTAAGTCTTCCAAATGCCCTAAAATTTTAACCACAGGACCATAGTAACCCTATGGACATCATTCCCAAGTTTCAAGTCCATCCAAGGTCTTTTGACCCCAATTTCTTCAAACCCTAGAAATTTACCCTAAAGGGCCTACCCTAACATTCTAGGGCTACCCTAGTCCAATCCACTCCAAACTCCATAAGTGAGTGTAAAAAGTCAAATTATATCTGTGGCCAAAATTTCAGCCTCTGTTGAGGTGATTTGGTCACTCAAAACCAAAAGTGCAACTTTTGACCAAAATGCCCTTCATAGGGTATAAATAGGGTTGGGTCAAAACCTATTCAAAACACATCCAATCTGAATGAAATTTTATACAGGAACCTAATTGGAGCCCAGGGACCACTCACCAAAATTTGGGAGGGTTTGGATGTGTTTAGGGCACCTATTTAATTTATCTAATGATTATTAAATTTTTACCAAAACTATAGAAATATTTTCCCCAAAAATTCCCATTTTTTGGCAGGCCCTAGGTATGTCTAGGATAGACTCTCTGCCAAAATTTCAGCCAATTTGGGCTTGGGGTGAAGAGTGGGCACTCATTTTAGTGACTGCCTAGCCCTAAGGGTATGTCCCACCAAAATGGGTGCCCTGGTCTAACCAGTGACCCAAAAGGGTCCAAACAATTTTTGCTGCAAACTAGACACCCTAAGCTACAATGTTCATGTTGGGCAAATTTCCACTCAGGGTCCCTAAGTATTTTTAAAACTTAAATACATTAAATACATCCAGTGTGACAGAAATGAAATGATTCTTATTTAATTCCTATAGTATTTGATCTGATGCCGCACGAATCTTGGCGCAGATCGACGGCATCTGGTCATCGTCCCCACTGAGCCAACGGCTGGGATTGGTTCTGCCTGGAGCGATTTCCAAGCTCTGCCGCCGGCAATCCAGCCCCTTCCCCGGCCGGCCACCGCCACCAACACCTCCGTCGAGGTGGTGGCTATCGTCAGACGGCGGCTCCGCCGCCGGAGAGGCGTTTTCCGGCGGATTAAGCAAGAATTTTTCTTGCCGAAACCAGGAGAAATCCCGGATTCGATCGGGCTCAATTGAGCCCGAAACTCAAGCCTAAGGATTCCTAGGATCTACCCGCGAGTTAAGGAGAGGAGGAGGACCTTCCTGGCGGCCTGGATGCGAGAGGAGCGGCGGGATGCCATTGGCGACGGCGGCGGCGCTCGGCTTCTGCAACTGCACAGTGGAAGGGCTCGTCTCCTCCAGGTAAGTGCTCCAAAATGATCCCCTCGGCTTCCTGATGGTGTTTAAATGGCAATTGGGGGAGGGGAGAGGCTGGTTCTTCAATGGCCATTATCTCCATTAATGGAGTGGCTCGGGTTGTGTGGAGGGGGGCTGAACCCACCCCTTGGTGGCCGGGAAACGGCTGGAATCAACTCCTCTCCCTAGAGGAGTTGATTGCAGCCATAATGGGTGGCTGTTAGTCTCCCTTGGCCGGCCTCTCACTTCCCCCTTCTCCTTCCTCATTTCTCTCTCCTCCATTATCATGGAGAGGAGCTCCTTCTCTCTCCTAGTCACCTCTGGTTGACTAGTCAACCCCACAAGCTAAAGGCAGCCCACTGGATTATGATGATCATGGGAATGGGTTTAGCCTAAGGGAGAAGTGGCTTGAGCTTGGGTTAGCCCTTTTTGGGCTAAGTTGACTTGACCCTCAATGAGGGTTGACTTGGCCAATTTGACCATTTTAGGGCTAGAGTTGACTTGGGTCAACATGACCATTTGAGTTGACCCCAATGGATCCTTGGTGACCCATTGACTCCCCTTAGGGTCTAGGTAGGGTTACCCTGCACTTTGGAGGTCACATACCCTTAGTAAGGGTACTTTGACCAGATTAGGAGCTTGAGTTGACTTGGGTCAACCTGGCCTCTAGGGCTGACCCCAATGTGTCCTTAGTGACCCATTGATCCCACTTTAGGGTTAGGAGGGCATGGGTGGGGTCCTCTGGACTAGGAGTAGGTCAATTGGCCCTAAGTGGGCTAGGTTGACCTATTTAGGGCTAGGGTTGACCTTGGTCAACTGGGCCTCTTGGGTTGGCCCTAATGGGTCCTTTTGGCTCTAATGGGTCTCCCAAAATGTTTGGGAGTGTTGTGGTAGGGTCTTGGGGTCATGGTGAAGCCCCATTGTCATCCTAAACTATTGTTCAGAATTCTACTATCTGCAGACCATGGTGATCCCTACCTTGGCCTCCTATCTCTTGGCCCATTTCTGGCTTCCCAGGGTTTTGTCATGACCTAGTCATGGCCAAAACCACTCTTAGGGGTCTAGTTGGAAATGGGATGTTACAAATCCCAATAAACAAAACAAAGATTTCGTCCCCGAAATCAAGGTCGGACCTACGGGTCTTATTACCGAAGGAAAGAGTCTTGTAACATCCCATTATGACTCCTTGTTTGTTAAATTTGATTTAAGGGAAAACTTAGATCTAAGACCCCTTTCGCCCAAACGGCGAACCAAAATCCCAATAAACAAAGTTAAGCCCCCAATAAACAAAGATAAGCCCCTATCTACCTAGAGCAGCCCTTAGTATACTTAAAGCAGGAAAAATAAATTAACATCTTGAGGGGTCTGAGAGGTGTACCTGACTGAATAACTCGGGGTATCTTTGTCGCATCAGGTCCTGTGGCTCCCAGGTATGCTCCTCCTGGCCGTGGTTCCTCCACAGGACCTTGACTAGAGGGACCTTCTTGCGTCGCAAGACCCGCACTCCTCGGTCGTCGATCCTCACAGGCTCCAAATGGACCGACCGGTCTGAAGCTACCGGCCCTTCCGTAGTCAGAATCTGCTGCTCCGGGCGTAATAGAGCCCTCCTCAAGGAAGAAATGTGGAAGACGTCGTGCAGCGCTTCTAGCTCTGGTGGTAACTCCAGCCGGTAGGCTAGGGGTCCGATCCGCTCCAGGATCCTGTAAGGGCCCATGTACCTAGGGCTGAGCTTCTTCCTCCGACCACGCACCCGTGAAACTCCATGCATGGGCCGGATCTTCAGAAACACCCGGTCCCCCACCTGGAACTCCACCTGCCGATGTCGGGCGTCATAATACTTGGCCTGTCTACTCTGCGCCTCGAGCATCCTGTCTCTGATCAGCCTCACTTGTGCCTCGGTGTCTTCAACAAACTCTGACCCCAATACCTTCGGATCTTCGTTCTGCACCCATGAGAGTGGGGTCCGGCATCTCCTCCCGTACAAGGCTTCGTAAGGCGCCATCCTGATGCTGGACTGGTGGCTGTTGTTATAGGAGAACTCGACAAGGGGTAAGAGTTTCTCCCACGGTTCCCCGCGATCTAAGATGCATAGCCTCAAAAGGTCCTCCAGCGTCCGGTTGGTGCGTTCTGTCTGCCCGTCTGTCTGGGGGTGGAATGCAGTGCTGAAAGTCAATCGCGTGCCTAAGTAAGCTTGCACGGACCTCCACTCCCTGGAGGTGAACCTGCCATCCCGATCCGACACTATCGTCCTGGGCACACCATGATAACGAATGAACTGCTCCACAAACTTCCGCACCAGTATTCCTACTGAATCATCCTTCCTGATCGGTATGAATCGAGCCACCTTGGTCAACCGATCGACGATTACCCAGATCGAGTCATTCCCTGTCCGAGACCGGGAAGCCCATGTATGAAGTCCATGGCTATGTCATCAAACTTCCACTCCGGCACCGGGAGTGGCTGCAATAATCCTGCGGGGTTCCTGCACTCTGCCTTCACTAGCTGACATGCCTCACAATGGGTCACGAAGTGTGAGACATCCTTCTTCATGCCCGGCCAGTACATCGTCTTCTTCAAATCAGCCGTCATCTTTGTGATCCCCGGGTGTACAGAATACCGGCTGCAGTGCGCCTCCATCATAATATCCTCCCGGATCTGGCCTCCCTCCGGTATATACACCCGTCCTCTGAAGCACACCAGATCGTCCCTCAGTGTGTAATCTCCTGCAGTGCCTGCCTTCAGAGCTTGGAAGATGGGTTCCAACTTGGCATCCTGCCTCTGTCCCTCTCTGACCCGGTCTCTGATGTCATCGGTAACGCCTATCGCGACCAAGTACTCCTCATAGAGCTCAGGATCATCAGACGATACCAGAGTAATGTGCATGTCCTCTAGTCTCTGCAGCAGCTCCATAGACATCAACTGAGGCTCTGCTCCTGCTGTGGCGGCTCTCCGACTCAGTGCATCTGCTACCACGTTTGCCTTCCCCGGGTGATAGTGCATCTCATACTGATAGTCAGATAGAAACTCCACCCACCGCCTTTGCCTGATGTTCAGTTCCTTCTGTGTGTCCACGTACTTAAGGTTCTTATGATCGGAATATATATCACAGTGGACTCCATAAAGGTAGTGCCGCCATATCTTCAGTGCGAATACAACTGCCCCCATCTCAAGGTCATGTACTGGGTAGTTCTTCTCATGGGTCTTCAGCTGGCGGGAGGCATAAGCTATGACGTGTCCGTTCTGCATCAGCACCGCTCCCATCCCCTGATATGATGCGTCGGTGTAGACCTGAAATCCCTCCCTCCCCGAGGGGAGAGTGAGAATGGGAGCTGAGGTCAGCCGATCCTTCAGCTCCTGGAAAGCTGTCTGGCACTGCGGGGTCCACACGAACGGTGCCTCCTTCTTTGTCAAGGATGTGAGCGGGAGGGCGATTCGAGAGAATCCCTCTACGAACTTCCGGTAATAACCGGCAAGTCCTAGAAAACTCCGTACGTCAGTGGCTGTTTTCAGCTGCGGCCACTCCGAAATAGCTCGAATCTTTGCCGGGTCCACTGCCAGCCCGGCTCCGCTGATAATGTGACCTAAGAAAGCCACCTCCTTCAGCCAGAACTGACACTTACTGAACTTCGCATAAAGATGATGCTCCCGCAGTCTCTCCAGGGTCAATGCTAGATGTCGTGTGTGCTCCTCATCCGTCTTAGAATAGATAAGGATGTCGTCTATGAACACTATGACGAACACATCCAAATAAGCCTCGAAGACCCGGTTCATGAGGCTCATAAACGCTGACGGAGCATTCGTGAGCCCGAAGGGCATCACGATGAACTCATACAATCCATATCAGCTACTAAAGGCCGTCTTCGGAATATCCTCCTCCTGGATCCGCAGCTGGTAATAGCCTGACCTCAAGTCCAGCTTCGAAAAATAATGGGCTCCCTCCAGCTGATCGAACAACTCGTCTATCCTAGGGAGCGGATAGGTATTTCGGACGGTCAGCCTGTTTAGTGCTCGATAGTCGATGCACAGGCGTAAAGTACCGTCCTTCTTCTTCACGAATAGGACAGGAGCTCCCCATGATGAGGAACTCGGCCTAACAAATCCTGCTTCCACCAGCTCCTGCAACTGTGTCCGAAACTCCGCCAATTCCTTCGGGGCCATCCGATAAGGGGCCTTGGATACCGCTTAGCCCCTGGTACCAACTGAATCTGGAAGTCCTTTTCCCTATGCAGAGGTAGTCCTGGCAGCTTATCCGGAAAAATGTCGGCGTAGTCACGAACCACCGGAATGTTAGCAATCAGGTCCTTCTCCTCAGTCATCTCGAACAATACTTGATATACCTCGTCCCCTTGCATATGAGCCTTAATGGCCTGAATAGATGAAAGCAAGCGACGGGAGACCGGTGTAGTACCTTCGAACGTTGCATAAGTATCGCCGTGGCTGAGCACGACCCTCCCTGCCGGGCAATCAATCTGGGCATGGTTCCAGACAAGCCATGTCATGCCCAAGACGAGGTCGAAGTCCGGCATCCTCAGGATCGTCGCCGGGGCCTCGAGTGTCAACCCGTCTATGGTAACCTCCAGGAGGCACTTTTCTGTGGACTGGATCTCCATCCCATTGGGGAGGCACACCCTCCTGGGTAGTCCCGTATAACAACGAATCTGATCCAGGTCCTTGACGAAATCCTCCGACACAAAGTTGTGCGATGCACCCGTGTCGAACAGGGTGTGGGCAGGCTTGCCGCACACCATCACCATTCCTAAATCAGTTGAAAGAAATTCTAGTGTAAGGTTTTCTAACCTAGGTTGTGTAGTAGTTCTATCAACGCTTAATACGAGCAAGGAATAATTCCAAAAATTAAGATTACTCTCATACCTGCAATAACCCCGTCCGGGTTCCGGGGCTGTGCTAAGTCCAGAGCGTAAATCTGCTCCCCATTCTGCCTGCGGTCGCCTCCCTGGTAACCACGTCCTCGGCCGCGTCCTCGGCCTCCGAAATGCTGGGCCGGTGGGCCACCCCGTGGTGCTGGAGGTGGTGCCCCCCTCATAGGGCAATCTCTCCGGAGGTGTCCCACCTGGTGACAGTGGAAGCACTCCGGCGGGGGATACGCCATACCCCGGGGTCTCTGCATCTCCTGGACCTGGAGAGGTTGAGGGGCCAAGACCACCTGCTCTCTCGGCTCCTGCCTTAACTCCTGACGAGGCTGCTCCTCTGCCCTTCTTCCATCTGGTACGATGCCTCGCCGCTGATCATTTCGGGCCCTCCGGCCCTGGTCCTCCGTTTGCCGTTTCCGGCCCCGAGTGGTGTGCCAGTCGGCCTCAATCCTCTTCGCCATCTCTAAAATCCGGGAGATGGGCCCGTCAGAGACAAAAAGCAAAGCCTCTCTCAACTCCTCTTTTAGGCCCTTATAAAACCTCTTGACGTACCCTGCTTCATCCAGCTGATAAGAGCCCGCATATCGGGCCAAATGATCGAACTCTCGGTGGTACTCCACCACTGTCCTGGTGCCCTGCCTCAGCTGCAAGAAACGCTCCTCCAACTCGTCCCTGGCCGACTGAGGAACAAAGTGCTCCAGCAGCGTGGCCCTGAATTCTTCCCAGGTGATTTCTGCAATCTCTCTATCCGCAAAGGTCGTGTCCAACAGCGTCTTCCACCACCGCTTGGCATGTGACTCCAAGCAAGATACCACTAGGGCCACCCTCTCCTCCCAAGGGCATCGTATCCCAGTCAACATCTCGTACATCACATCCAGCCACTCCTCTGTCCGTACTGCCGACTCCGTCCCCAAGTAAGATGGGGGAGAGAGTCCTCGGAAGGTGCTCATCCAGTTGGCCCCTGGGTTTGGCTGCTGGACTGGGGCTTGCTGAGCTCGGAAGGCCTCAAGGATAGCTGTAAGGGTCTGCCCCATGTCTGACTGGAGGAAAGGTGTGGGGACCATGGGAGGTGGTGCAATGTCTGGAGTCTGCTGAGCTCCACCTTGTGGGGTGGGCTGAGCTGGGGGCTGCAAAATGAAGTACATTAGTAGACAATCGACTCAATGCCTAATGAAAGTGGACAACTTACATGTGATTTCCCCTGTATGGGCACACCACTGCTTCCGCTGCTTAGTTTGTCCCCAAACTAAACCCGCGCGGGGGTGACCCAGGGTTGTGGACGGCTACTTTTCGATCGAGGTTTCCTCTGATACCACTTGTAAGACCCCCTTTTTTTTTCTTTTTCGACACCGGGGTCTTAGGCCCAGAACCGCCGTTTTGCGGTGACTCCTTCACGCCCTGAAGGGTCATCACCACAAGGCGCCGATTCTGCCGGCCAATTCGATCACATAAAAGTAGCATAATGAAGTAAAATGAAAAACTATCTGTCCACAGAGAATCACATGACATATATAAATATAACTCCACGAAGGGAGTGTCCACAGATGATAACATCAGAGTAGCAAAATACGGGCTTATGCCCGGTACAACATATCCTCACTACAAAATCACTCATGCGGAAGCAAAAGCTGAAAAACTACTCAGGGTCGAGACTCACAGTCCCGGCTGTATGAACTCCGGAGCTAGACTGCCCCACCTCCAAGCGCACCGGTCTCTGGGGCTGCTCCTCCATGCTGGTCTCCACGATCCCCTAAATGATGCGGTTCGAAAACCGTTAGTCTAAAAGACTAAGTCCTATCATCCCCCACCCCTTCCCCCACGGCTCCTAGGCACCGAGCGGAGAGGAAGAAAGGGGAGGACTTGAAGGTGGAGAATATCAAAAGCAGATGGCAGCGGTCCTATTCTAGCAAATTCTATAGCATATAAAGACAATAAAATGTAAGCTGAAATGTAACCTTCACTTATGTGGAAAAACACATAAGCCAAGGGGTCTCTTGCAAGGCTCCCATCGTATAAAAAGTCCCATACCGATTTATACGTTGGGGTGTCGGTGGTCAAACAGCAGTAACTAAATATATCAAAACTAAACCTTAATTTATAAACTTGCCCACACAAGCTTATAGACTAAGGGGTCGTTTTGCAGGTCCTAAAGTATAAGCGTCCCATTCCACTTATACCTTAGGTGTCAAGGTTTAAGGTAACGATTATGCTATGACATGCAAGTGGGTATGATGGATCATGCAAGTGCAACGCACACACCCGACTCTGTGCACACAGACCTTTAGTTCCCCCTTTCTGGAGCCGTAACCTCCCAGGATACCTCCGTAGTGGCAGACGGAAGCGGTGGGTTGGGCCTCGCCCACCTCTAAACCAGTAAAGCACTACCGGTCAGACCTATCGTACGCCTCAACGCTTGGTGCACGAAGCGGACTCCTGCGTACTCTTGCCGGCTGGCGCACCGGACTTCTGTTGGCGAAGTGCTAACCACACTTGCCGAGTCGACGTATTGGCGTCGGTGCATCGACCCTCCAATACCGAAGACCCACCACCTTAATTTACTTTCCTTTTATGCACATGCAAATTTAGCGTGATCAAAACCCGAGCCGAAGCTCCCCGGACCAACACGTCCGTCACAAACAATCGAGCCGAAGCTCCCAGCTAACATCCCGTGCCATCAGTGTCTGTGAAATGTGCAACCGTAATTACTAAGTTACTCTTTTCAGCTTGTTAAACAGTTTACTAACACCCAGGACTGCCCCCGGTATTCCCTGTGAAGGGCTCTCAAGGGGCACTAGGAACTGTGTTGGGATTACGCCCAGCGTTCCCTTTCGCAAGGTACTTATTTTATTATTGGTTGATCCCCTTACCCATTATTTTCTCATGTTTCGATAAGCTAATCCTAGGGTGATTTGACTCCAACTCTCCTTGGGTAGGACGATCTTTCGTCGGACCCGAACGCCTTTAAACCCTAGACAAAACCACACCCTACTCACTCATCTTCCAAAGATGCAGCCCATTCCACTTGTCCTTACAGCAAACCATCAAGACCCATCATACGTGCCCTAATTCATATCCAACTGAAATCCTGCAGTTTTGCTATATGCAGACCACTTAAGCTACGTGACCCGTAAAAGGGGAAGTACATGAAATACTCATCCAGTACCCTCATGATAATTATCAGAGGTCTATTATGATAAATATAGACTAAATTCAGAAAATCATATTTTTCCCAATTAATCTACTATTTATTGAATTTTCCTCAAAAACTAGGCCATAGTCAATTTGAACATGAACCATAAGATTTTCTCAGGTAATGGCCTCCTAAAATTTGTATTCACTAAATAACAGAGAAATATCATTGGTTGCCAATTTTTATAATTTTCCAGATAGTTCTTGACCTCTAAAGGATTTATTAAAATAATTCCTAAAATCAAATATAATGAAGGAAGTGCCACATATATGTCTCCAATAATTATGTAAAAATTACTAGGGCTTCACAGGGAACTAGAAACATCATGATGAAGAAATTAGAATTTTTCAGACAATCTAATAGTCATTATTAAATTTCCCAAGGTTCCATGGAATTAAATAATTAAAGAAGCAACTACTAAATATCATTCTTCAAAAATTTCATAAAAATTTACAGAGATGGGTATCATGACTATAAGCCCCTTTGCTAAGTTTTATCAAGTTTAAACAAGTATAGTTCTCTGCAAAAATTCTTAAGTGGAAATTATAAAATATGACTTTGTGAATAAAGTACCAAAAATATTCATCCAAAATTTATTATAAAATTTCCAGAGACATGTATGCCCTAATCAACTACCCATTCAAAATCGCAGGCCTTTTCAGATAGTTTTGGTATTAGATCTTATGGTTTCAAAGCTAGTGCCCTAAACTAGGGTTATGGATTTAAGGGGTCTTAAGTCTTCCAAATGCCCTAAAATTTTAACCACAGGACCATAGTAACCCTATGGACATCATTCCCAAGTTTCAAGTCCATCCAAGGTCTTTTGACCCCAATTTCTTCAAACCCTAGAAATTTACCCTAAAGGGCCTACCCTAACATTCTAGGGCTACCCTAGTCCAATCCACTCCAAACTCCATAAGTGAGTGTAAAAAGTCAAATTATATCTGTGGCCAAAATTTCAGCCTCTGTTGAGGTGATTTGGTCACTCAAAACCAAAAGTGCAACTTTTGACCAAAATGCCCTTCATAGGGTATAAATAGGGTTGGGTCAAAACCTATTCAAAACACATCCAATCTGAATGAAATTTTATACAGGAACCTAATTGGAGCCCAGGGACCACTCACCAAAATTTGGGAGGGTTTGGATGTGTTTAGGGCACCTATTTAATTTATCTAATGATTATTAAATTTTTACCAAAACTATAAAAATATTTTCCCCAAAAATTCCCATTTTTTGGCAGGCCCTAGGTATGTCTAGGATAGACTCTCTGCCAAAATTTCAGCCAATTTGGGCTTGGGGTGAAGAGTGGGCACTCATTTTAGTGACTGCCTAGCCCTAAGGGTATGTCCCACCAAAATGGGTGCCCTGGTCTAACCAGTGACCCAAAAGGGTCCAAACAATTTTTGCTGCAAACTAGACACCCTAAGCTACAATGTTCATGTTGGGCAAATTTCCACTCAGGGTCCCTAAGTATTTTTAAAACTTAAATACATTAAATACATCCAGTGTGACAGAAATGAAATGATTCTTATTTAATTCCTATAGTATTTGATCTGATGCCGCACGAATCTTGGCGCAGATCGACGGCATCTGGTCATCGTCCCCACTGAGCCAACGGCTGGGATTGGTTCTGCCTGGAGCGATTTCCAAGCTCTGCCGCCGGCAATCCAGCCCCTTCCCCGGCCGGCCACCGCCACCAACACCTCCGTCGAGGTGGTGGCTATCGTCAGACGGCGGCTCCGCCGCCGGAGAGGCGTTTTCCGGCGGATTAAGCAAGAATTTTTCTTGCCGAAACCAGGAGAAATCCCGGATTCGATCGGGCTCAATTGAGCCCGAAACTCAAGCCTAAGGATTCCTAGGATCTACCCGCGAGTTAAGGAGAGGAGGAGGACCTTCCTGGCGGCCTGGATGCGAGAGGAGCGGCGGGATGCCATTGGCGACGGCGGCGGCGCTCGGCTTCTGCAACTGCACAGTGGAAGGGCACGTCTCCTCCAGGTAAGTGCTCCAAAATGATCCCCTCGGCTTCCTGATGGTGTTTAAATGGCAATTGGGGGAGGGGAGAGGCTGGTTCTTCAATGGCCATTATCTCCATTAATGGAGTGGCTCGGGTTGTGTGGAGGGGGGCTGAACCCACCCCTTGGTGGCCGGGAAACGGCTGGAATCAACTCCTCTCCCCTAGAGGAGTTGATTGCAGCCATAATGGGTGGCTGTTAGTCTCCCTTGGCCGACCTCTCACTTCCCCCTTCTCCTTCCTCATTTCTCTCTCCTCCATTATCATGGAGAGGAGCTCCTTCTCTCTCCTAGTCACCTCTGGTTGACTAGTCAACCCCACAAGCTAAAGGCAGCCCACTGGATTATGATGATCATGGGAATGGGTTTAGCCTAAGGGAGAAGTGGCTTGAGCTTGGGTTAGCCCTTTTTGGGCTAAGTTGACTTGACCCTCAATGAGGGTTGACTTGGCCAATTTGACCATTTTAGGGCTAGAGTTGACTTGGGTCAACATGACCATTTGAGTTGACCCCAATGGATCCTTGGTGACCCATTGACTCCTCTTAGGGTCTAGGTAGGGTTACCCTGCACTTTGGAGGTCACATACCCTTAGTAAGGGTACTTTGACCAGATTAGGAGCTTGAGTTGACTTGGGTCAACCTGGCCTCTAGGGCTGACCCCAATGTGTCCTTAGTGACCCATTGATCCCACTTTAGGGTTAGGAGGGCATGGGTGGGGTACTCTGGACTAGGAGTAGGTCAATTGGCCCTAAGTGGGCTAGGTTGACCTATTTAGGGCTAGGGTTGACCTTGGTCAACTGGGCCTCTTGGGTTGGCCCTAATGGGTCCTTTTGGCTCTAATGGGTCTCCCAAAATGTTTGGGAGTGTTGTGGTAGGGTCTTGGGGTCATGGTGAAGCCCCATTGTCATCCTAAACTATTGTTCAGAATTCTACTATCTGCAGACCATGGTGATCCCTACCTTGGCCTCCTATCTCTTGGCCCATTTCTGGCTTCCCAGGGTTTTGTCATGACCTAGTCATGGCCAAAACCACTCTTAGGGGTCTAGTTGGAAATGGGATGTTACACACCGAGGGCGTATTGCATAGCCCAAACGGCATGACTGTGACCTCATAATGCCCGTAACATGTTCCAAATGCGGTCTTGGGAATGTCACCTTCCCGAATTCTCAACTAGTTATAACCAAACTTCAAATCCAACTTGGAGTAGACGGTTGATCCCACTAGCTGATCGAACAACTCATCAATCAGTGGAATCGGATACTTATTCTTCTCGGTCAACTTATTCAGTTTGCTGTAGTGAATACATAACTGCAAACCACCGTCTTTCTTTTTCACAAAAAGCACAGGTGCCCTCCAAGGCTTGATGTGCCCGCGAACAGACTCTTACTGTGGTTGGTTCGGTGAGTCGATCGCCGCGGGCTTGCTCGGGTAGGCAAGTGCACCTATCGCAAGTAGTACTCGATATTCGGGGGAATACCGAGGTCGTATTGTTCTCGGGGTCGCGTTGACTATTCTTACTCCTCCGGGAGGACTATTATTTTACTGAAAGAAAAGGTGGATTTTTTTTGAAAACTAAAAACGGAAAAACAAAGGAGCGAAAAAACGGTTTAGAAAATATTCGATGAAGGGTTAACGCTCGGCATCGAATCGGATTAAGACTAAAATAATTTTTAATAATAAAAAGACTTAGTTTTCAAATTAATAATAAGGCAACTTGGCCGTGGAGGTTCCACAAATGTGAGCTCACCTAGCTATAGGGATATCGCTCACCTAAACGTTAAGACTATTCGACCGAACGTTAGTCCGACGAAGGATTCCTCTTAACGCCCGCTTTACGCTAAGAACCCCGCTATTGGGTGGGGGACCCAATCCGGTAGAATTACGCTGGTCCTCTCTCGAGGGGGTGCACGCAACTCTATTTACCCAGGGGTGATCGGTCCATATGCACGGCCTCTCGGCTAGCTAGCATATGGACTACGGAAATAGGGCCCACACATCGATTATGTGGTCCTACGCGTCGTAAACCCGGGGTAAACCCTAAGTGCTTAAATTAAAATGAAAATAAAGAACTTTAATTATTATAAATCATTTTAAATGTCCCAATGTTCTTCGATGCCAAGGCTAATAGCGATTAGCCACACATCGGTATGGGGACGGCTTATAATTTAGTGAGGCGCGAGTTCGAAATTAAATGCTACACGATTATAAGAAAGGGACAAAAGAAAAATAACAATATTTAGAGAGCTAAAAAGTTAACTAAACGAGAACTCACGCACACTCCAAATTATAAATAAAAAAGGAACTAAGTTACACATGAAAGAAAATTTGCATAATTCAAATTTGCGAGTCCCACTCAAACGAGTGGGGGCGGTAAATAAAGGCTGAAAATTGCAAGTCCTACTCAAACGAGTAGGACTGAAATGAAAGCGAGTCCTACTCAAATGAGTAGGAGAAAATAAATGCGATTACAGGGCTAAAAAGTCCGGCCATTTAACTCAAGTGAGTAGGCGGAAAAAAATAAAGAAAGTAAAATTGCAAGTCCTACTCAAACGAGTAGGATTGAAATAAAGTCCGGCCATTTAAACTCAAGTGAGTAGGCGGAAAAAAATAAAGAAAGTAAAATTGCAAGTCCTACTCAAACGAGTAGGACTGAAATAAAGTCCGGCCATTTAAACTCAAGTGAGTAGGCGGAAAAAAATAAAGAAAGAAAAATTACAAGTCCTACTCAAACGAGTAGGACTGAAAATGAAAACGATGCGCCATTTAACTCTTAACGAGTAGGCGGAAATAAATACACACAGACACACACACTCCATAAGAAATTCAAGAAAGCAATAAAATTATACACCTACACTCACACACTTTACAAAATTTGAATAAAGCATTAAAAGAAAGCATTAAAACAAAGCATGAAAATTATACACCTACACTCACACACTCTACATAATTTGAACAAAGCATAAAAATTATACACCTACACTCACACACTCTACATAATTTAAGAAGAACAAAAGAAAGTTTATTCTCATACACTCACACACACAAATAAAAAGCAAAATGAAAGTTACCTAAAAATTAAAATTTTTACTATTTCAAGCATAGGTTTTGCCAAAAACAAATAAAAAGAAGAAATTATAATTTTAGAAGACAAAAGTTTTTCAAAACAAATTAAAAACCAAAGTTTTTGGAAAATAAAAATTTCAACATTTTCATTCCTAGGATTTCATAAAAGAGCTAAAAAAGTTGAAATAAAAGAGAAAGAAGAAAAAAAGTTTTCATCCTAAAATAAAGCTAAGTAAAAAAAAAACAAAAGAAACTTTAGTAACTCTTTTACACACTCATAAGAGTGAAGATGTTGAAGAAATTAATAGAGGACATGAAAAAAAAAGGAAAAAACCTAATTCATCATTTGTTGAATTTTTAACAAAACCTAACTTAAGAAAAATTAAAGGCATGTAAAGAGGAAAACGTAACATTCCTAAGCATGGAAACAAGTTACAAACATGAATATTAAGCATGTTACACTCATACACACACACACACTTTTCATAAAAGAAGAAGAAAATGAAGAACAAAGATAAAACCAAGGATAAAAATGAGAAAGAAAGTGGGCACAAGTGTTCATTCCAAAGCTAAGTATGAAGAGAAAATCTAACATTTTATTGAATTTTTGGAACTATTACAAGCTATTACAAGGGTTAAAGCTAAGACAAAACAAGAAACGAAATAAAAAAGGGAGAAATCTCCTTACATAGCCTTGAAAATCACGGATGCAGCCCACAAAAAGACACTAAATTGGCCCAAAAATCTGAACCCTTGGACCTTACAGAACTGGGCTATTTATAGGAAAAAATTTCTAAGTACACGCCCTCGGTCACGGGCGTGTAGGGGGGGCGTGACAGTACTATTCATGAAGGCGGCTGGCGATTGGACAGCAAAGTTGACTTCGGGCTGAGTTCGCAGCAGTCACGCCCTAGGTCACGGGCGTGACTATGGGCGTGTCGGGGAGGTAGAGCCGGGCGCAGGTTGCGTCAAATGTCCTCGGCAGCATCTTGTCGGGCCAGCTGGAAAGGTCACGCCCCATGTCACGGGCGTGACTATGGGCGTGACAGTTGGGTCGACACTCGACGAATGTCGAGCGGAAAGTGTCGAGTCGAAATCGTTGAGCTGAAATTGGGTCATGCCCCAGGTCACGGGCGTGACACTGGGCGTGACAGTTGGTGTCGACACTCGAGGATCGTCGAGCGGAATTCGTCGAGAGGAGAGGACACGGGCTTGGGTCACGCCCCGTGTCGGGTGACACGGGCGTGTCGCCAGGCGTGTCAAGCCTTTTCTTCAGAAATTTTCCGATTCACGGGAAATGCACAGTCACGGCTCGGTCACGGGCGTGACCCATGTGTCACGGGCGTGTACTTCCCAAATTTTGGCAGATTTTGGAATTTTTCTGCAAAATCAAATAAAACAAGTTAGGAGAAAATTTACAAGAATAGGAACATTTTATTGAACAAAAATAAGTAAAAACGACGAAAATAAATAAAGATGACTAAATTAATGTGCATAAAAATACGCATATTTACAGTTCATCAAATACCCCCATACTTAGGCTTTTGCTATTCCAGAGCAAAAGTTTGAGGTGAATCTATAAGGAATAAAAAAAACTCTAAGTTTTGGCTATCGCTTAATCAATTATAAGAGAGATCGAAATAAATATACGGGGTGTAAGAGTTAAGTCCTAAAATTATGAATATGATTTAAATAGCGCAAAAGTTTTGGCCAAAAGACTTCTTGATGCAATCAAATAGAAGGCAACATTTGTAATGGTTAGGTTAACGAAAATAGTTTGGAATTATAAGAATTCTAGCTTATACGAGTGCTACCGGAAATAATACAATTTACTAATTATGCTCTCAAAAAGATTTTTGAATTAATTCTAGAATCGTGTAATTGGCTAAGGGGGTAGTATGGTTTATGAAGAGGGTTTTGATATTTGAGGTGAGGTAATTTTTTCTCGAACCTCCATTTTTTTTTCTTTTGGATTATTAGGAAAACGAAATCTTATTTTCCTAATATGATTTTTGTTTTTCAACTTCATAAAAAAAAATTAACCCAATGTATATTTATAGGAGTAATGAATTTTATCCTCTTACTCCCTATATAATCTTTTTAAACTTATTGGGTGCCTATGTTTACGGAACGAAATCTTGTTCCCATTGACATAAGATCTTTTAAGGATAAAATTTTTTTTTTCATGCCAAGTAGGTCATGAAAAGTGAGGGGAGAAAGGAAAACTAGATTGTAATCCTAAAAAATTTTGAGAGCAACCTTAATAATTTGTACGTTCCAATTTTTTTCAGAAAGCTAAAAGTAAGTATAATTGAATTCTATAATCGTTATTTCCTAACATAATATACGTGCTCCTATTAATGAAAAATTAGAAGCAGTGCCTAAAACGAGTCCGCTAGTTTTAACAAAGCATAAAGAATTCTTTAAAACTTAACCCCGGCTATTTAAATGTTTCAATCAATAATTAATAAACGGGTAGCAAACAGAGAATTAATAGTATTCACATATAAATAAACTCAGAACAGAATTTTTGGATAGCAGAAAAGTTAAGTATGGAATATTTACTTTATTTATTTCAAAACACATTTTTTTTTTTTGATTTTTATAGTTTTTGTTATCATTTTTTTGTTTGTTTTTCATTTATTATCTTTTTTTGTATTTTTGTTGTTCTCAAATTTTTTTTTTTGAAATTTTTTTTTTTTTTGAACTATTATCTTTTTTTGTATTTTTAAGAGAATTTTCATAATATGTACAAAAATAAGGGAGAAATTCAAAAAAGGTTTGTACAAGAATGAGGAAGGGGGAGAGAGAAAAAACAAAAAAATATATACAAAGAGAAAATATTTTTGTTTTTTTTCATTTAAAAATTTTTGTTTTTTCATTTAAAAATTTTTTTGTTTCATTTTAAGATGTTTTTTAATTTTTTTGTTTTTGTTTTGTTGTTATATGTATTTTTTTTGTATTTTTCTTTTTTTTGAGATGCAGAAAAATTGAAGTGCAGAAAGTAAAGCACGAAAATACCCTCATACTTAAGTCCAACATTGTCCCCAATGTTGTATCGTAAGTATGCGGAACAGAAATGAAAGACAATATGTACAAAAAAAAGAAAAGGAAAGGGTGTAGAAGCTTCCCTGAAACGCGTAGGGGGAGGCCGATCAGAATCCCTGCGTTTATTAGAAAAAAAAATAACAAAGATAATAAGGAAAGAGCGAAAAAAAAAGCGAGGGGTGCCTCCTAGGAGCGCTTTGTTTATAGTCGTGTAGCTTGACTATTTTGGCGGGTTTATAATGTGGAGGAAAGTTATGGTTTCGCTAAAACCGATCACTGGGTCGCCTGCTATATAAGACTTTAACCGATGACCGTTTACTTTAAAAGAGCCTTTGTCCGGGTGGGAGACGAGTACGGTTCCATAAGGAAAAACTTCTTCAACTAAGAAGGGACCGGACCATCTAGATTTTAATTTACCTGGAAAAAGCCTAAGGCGTGAATTGTAAAGAAGGACAAGATCGCCCGGAGAAAATAATTTTTGGGACTTGATTTTTCGATCGTGATAGAACTTAGAGCGCTCCTTATAGAATTTATTGCTCTCGTAAGCGTTCGCACGCCATTCATCGAGCTCGTTTAGTTGCAGTTTTCTATTCTGAGCGGCTAAGTTGGAGTCGAGGTTTAAGAGTTTTAAAGCCCAAAGTGCGCGATGTTCTAATTCTACGGGTAAATGGCACGCTTTGCCGTAGACTAACCGGAACGACGTACATCCAATAGCGGTTTTGTATGCCGTCCGATACGCCCACAACGCATCGTCGAGTTTAACGGACCAATCTTTCCTATTTAGCGAAACGGTTTTTTCTAAAATTCGCTTAATCTCTCGATTTACTACCTCGACTTGGCCACTTGTTTGCGGGTGGTAGGGGGTGGCAAGCTTGTGCGTGACTCCGTATTTAGCTAACGTCTTAGCCATAAGAGCGTTACAGAAATGCGTTCCCCTATCACTAACAATTGCGCGAGGCGTGCCGAAGCGAGAAAATAATTTTTTAAGAAATGTAACGACGACTCGCGCATCGTTGGTGGGGAGAGCTTGCGCTTCCGCCCACCTCGATACGTAGTCGACCGCCACTAAAATATACATATTTTTGAAAGATGGAGGTAGGGGGCCAACAAAATCTATGCCCCACAAATCGAAGACTTCACACTCTAAAAACATGTTTTGGGGCATCTCGTCGCGACGAGAGATGTTACCCGACCGCTGACAGCTATCGCATGCGCGCACAAAATTATGCGCGTCTTTGAAGAGAGTGGGCCAAAAGTAGCCCGCCTCTAGCGCCTTCCGAGCGGTCCGGTTGGCTTGATAATGCCCACCGGCTGGACCCTCGTGGCAGTGCTTAAGAATTTGTAAGCACTCCACACCCGCAACGCATCGTCGAACCGCTTGGTCCGCGCAGATACGAAAAAGAAATGGGTCCTCCCAAAAGAAATTTTTCAAGTCAGAAAAGAATTTCTTCTTTTGATGACTGGAAAATTCTTTTGGAAGGACCCGCGCTACTAAAAAATTTGCAAAATCTGCGAACCAAGGCGAAGATGACGAAGATATATTAATGGCAAGAAGGCGTTCCTCGGGGAATCTGTCATTTATTTCAGATTCGACGAGCGCTTCCGCACCTGGATTTTCTAAACGGGAGAGGTGGTCTGCCGCTAGATTTTCCGCTCCCCGCTTATCTCGGATCTCCAAATCAAACTCTTGTAGGAGGAGAATCCATCGAAGAAGGCGGGGCTTCGCATCATTTTTAGCTAATAAATATTTAAGCGCGGAGTGATCGGTAAAAACGATAACTTTAGATAGCGTTATATACGAGCGAAACTTATCGAAAGCGAAAACGACGGCTAAGAGTTCCTTTTCCGTTGTCGTGTAATTTATTTGTGCGGAAGTGAGCGTCTTGCTAGCGTAATAAATAGGATGAAAATGTTTTTCTACGCGTTGGCCAAGAACGACACCTAAGGCAATATCACTAGCGTCGCACATTATTTCGAACGGAAGGGACCAATTAGGGGCCACTAAAATTGGTGAAGAGATAAGTTTTTGTTTTATCAAATTAAAGGCGGACTCGCATTCGCTACTAAAGATGAAGCGTGATTCCTTTTCCAAGAGGTGAGTTAGCGGCTTTGTTATTTTTGAAAAATCTTGAATAAAGCGTCGATAAAAGCCCGCATGGCCTAAGAAACTCCTAATAGATTTTACGTTTGTTGGATGCGGAAGTTTTTCTATAATTTCTATCTTGGCCTTATCCACCTCTATCCCCTTAGACGAAATCATATGGCCGAGGACCAAACCTCCTCGAACCATAAAGTTGCATTTTTCCCAATTCAAAACAAGACTTGTGTCCTCGCACCGTTGAAGGACACGATCTAAATTGTGAAGGCAATCGGGAAAAGAGCGTCCGAAAACAGAGAAGTCATCCATAAAGACTTCCATTATGTCTTCTACTAGCTCGCCAAAGATTGCTAGCATACATCTTTGGAATGTAGCTGGCGCGTTACAGAGTCCAAATGGCATTCTTCGATATGCGAAGGTACCGAACGGGCAAGTAAAAGTTGTTTTCTCTTGATCATCGGGGGAAATGGGGATTTGGAAAAACCCCGATAATCCATCAAGAAAACAATAATACGGATGACCGGATAAACGCTCTAAAATCTGGTCAAGAAATGGCAGAGGGAAATGGTCCTTGCGGGTGGCGTCGTTAAGTTTCCTATAGTCGATGCACACTCGCCAACCCGTAACAGTACGAGTTGGGACAAGCTCGTTATGCTCATTCGCCACTACGGTAAGACCGCCCTTCTTGGGCACGACATGCACGGGACTAACCCATGCACTGTCCGAAATAGGGTAGATAATCCCCGCATCTAATAACTTAATGATTTCGGCTTTAACGACGTCTTTCATGTTTGGGTTAAGACGACGTTGCGGCTGTATCGTTTTGCGGCAATTATCGTTAAGGAAAATCTTATGGGTGCAAAAGGAGGGGCTAATCCCCTTTAGGTCAGAGATTTGCCACGCAATTGCGTGGCGATGTTTAAATAAAACTTCCAATAAATCGGAAGTCTCCGAATCACTCAAGTCCGAAGAAATGATAACGGGGAGCGTATCACCTTTTCCCAAAAAAGCGTACTTGAGCGAGGCGGGTAAGGGTTTGAGGTCTAGGATGGGCGGTTCTTCTAGGGAGGTTTTAATTCCTATGTCTTTCTTACCAATTGGTTCGAAAGGCAAGTCTATAGACGTATCCTCATCGCAGTTAAAATTTTCGAGCGCATAAATATCGTCATTTAAAAATACGGACTCGAAAATGAGAGAAGAACGATCTCCGAAAAAGGTATCTAAAGAATAGCAGAAATCGTCGCTCGATGACAAATTGTCCATCGAGGGATTAATAGAGAAAGTAACTTGGTCATCGCCTACTCGGAGGAGAAGGCTACCATTACTAACATCTATTAGTGTGCGGGAGGTGGCGAGAAAAGGGCGACCGAGTATTATTGGTACCTCGGCGTCCTCCTCGATATCTAAGATGACGAAGTCTACCGGGAAGGTAAACTTGTCGACTCGGACAAGGACGTCCTCCACTACCCCGATAGGGAACTTAACCGAGCGATCCGCTAATTGGATGCGCATATTCGTAGGACTAGGAGTACCCAAACCTAAACGCGAAAAGAGCGAGAACGGCATCATATTAATGCTAGCCCCTAAATCAGCTAAGGCGTACTTTACTAATATATCGCCAAAAAGGCACGGGATGGAAAACCGTCCAGGGTCATTTTGTTTTGTGGGCAATTTATTAGTAAGGGCCGCCGAGCAGACAGCGTTGAGAGATACATGCGAAATATCCTCTAATTTGCGTTTATTAGAAAGTAGTTCTTTTAAAAATTTCGCATATTTGGGCATTTGCGAGATAGCCTCGCAAAAAGGAACATTAATGTGAATTTGTTTTAATAATAAAATAAATTTTTCATATTGCGCGTCCTTACGCTCGTTTTCTAACTTATGCGGATACGGGAGAGCCTTGTTTAAAATAATTTTTTCTTTTATAATAGGTAAAGGCGGCGTGAGCGAAGAAAGGGGAAGAGGGGTCGGAGGTGAAATATGTACCTGAGGGTCGGTCCGTTTTGGATCGACCACCTCCTTTCCGCTACGGAGGGTTATAGCGTTGGCGTTTTCCCGCGGATTGGGCTCCGTGTTTCCCGGCAGTGCCCCGAGCGCGCGCTCGGACATCATCCTCGCCAGCTGTCCAACCTGTTGTTCGAGTGTTTTTAGCGATCCGGTGATGTTCTGGATATTTGACTCGTTGGACGCAATATACTTCGAAAAATTTTCCTCCATCGGGGAGGGTTTCGGAAGAGGAGGGGGAGGAAGAAATCCGGGCGCATAAGAAATAGGGGGACGCTGAGCATTATTCGGGTTGCTCCACGAGAAGTTGGGGTGATTCCTCCAACCCGGATTATAGTTATTACTATAAGGGTTGTTGTTGGGGTTGAAGGGAGGACGACCCGAATTTCCCATCAAGTCCACGAACCCTTCAGCTACGCAGACGTTAGGGGGAATAAAACAAGGCGGAGTGGAGGAGGCAACAGACATCTCCGCCACCTGCTTTGTTAACCTTTCAACTTGAAGGGTCAAGAGAGCAGTGGCATCCACTTCAAAAAGACCAGCCGCCGGCTTTGGCCGTCCCCGCGGGACGTTCCATTGATAGGCGTTCATAGCCATCTCTTCGAATAAAGCCTGGGCGGCCTCGGGGGTTTTGTTGTTAAGCGTACCCCCGGCAGCCGCGTCAATCATTTGACGCGTCTGAAAATTCAGCCCATTATAAAAAATTTGAACTTGCAACCACGTTGGCAGCGCGTGGTGCGGGCAACGGCGGAGGAATTCCTTAAATCGTTCCCAAGTCTCGTATAGAGACTCGGGATCGTTCTGCACAAACGAAGAAATATCCGCCCGCAACTTTGCAGTTTTGGCGGGCGGAAAGTACTTCGTTAGGAACCGTTCCGTCAACTCAGCCCACGTGGTGATACATCCTCGCGGGAGGGCATTCAACCCCGCCTTGGCTTTGGACTTAAGGGAAAAAGGAAATAAGCGCAAACGAATGGCGTCATCAGTGACGTCATTGATCTTGAAGGTGTCGCATATCTCCAAGAAATTGGACAAGTGGACATTCGGGTCCTCATCCGGCAGTCCATCGAACTGCACAGCGTTTTGGACCATTTGAATGACACTTGACTTTATTTCAAAATTATTATTGGCCACCGCAGGTCGAACAATACTCGACCCAGAATCATCCAGGTTAGGCCGGGCGTAATAAGACATAGTACGCTCGGCCGCCAGGGGAAGGTTAGGGGCGGCCATAACTACAACAGTGGGTTCTCCGATAGATTCCTCGGGATCTAAAGAAGGATTTCGGCGATGAGATCGGATACGCGCAAGAGAGCGTTCGATCTCATGGTCGAAGTCTAAATCTTCAGACTCTGAGGGTTGTCCTCGGGTCATACACCCAAACAAAAATAAAACAAAAATAAACTCTTTTTTTGTGTTTTTTAAAATAAAGTTTTTAGTTTTTTTTTTTATAGAAAATAAGTAAAATTAATAGACTCCGGAATTCGAAATAGCAACTCGAAAAGAGACTCCCCGGCAACGGCGCCAAAAACTTGATGTGCCCGCGAACAGACTCTTACTGTGGTTGGTTCGGTGAGTCGATCGCCGCGGGCTTGCTCGGGTAGGCAAGTGCACCTATCGCAAGTAGTACTCAATATTCGGGGGAATACCGAGGTCGTATTGTTCTCGGGGTCGCGTTGACTATTCTTACTCCTCCGGGAGGACTATTATTTTACTGAAAGAAAAGGTGGATTTTTTTTGAAAACTAAAAACGGAAAAACAAAGGAGCGAAAAAACGGTTTAGAAAATATTCGATGAAGGGTTAACGCTCGGCATCGACTCAGATTAAGACTAAAATAATTTTTAATAATAAAAAGACTTAGTTTTCAAATTAATAATAAGGCAACTTGGCCGTGGAGGTTCCACAAATGTGAGCTCACCTAGCTATAGGGATATCGCTCACCTAAACGTTAAGCCTATTCGACCGAACGTTAGTCCGACGAAGGATTCCTCTTAACGCCCGCTTTACGCTAAGAACCCCGCTATTGGGTGGGGGACCCAATCCGGTAGAATTACGCTGGTCCTCTCTCGAGGGGGTGCACGCAACTCTATTTACCCAGGGGTGATCGGTCCATATGCACGGCCTCTCGGCTAGCTAGCATATGGACTACGGAAATAGGGCCCACACATCGATTATGTGGTCCTACGCGTCGTAAACCCGGGGTAAACCCTAAGTGCTTAAATTAAAATGAAAATAAAGAACTTTAATTATTATAAATCATTTTAAATGTCCCAATGTTCTTCGATGCCGAGGCTAATAGCGATTAGCCACACATCGGTATGGGGACGGCTTATAATTTAGTGAGGCGCGAGTTCGAAATTAAATGCTACACGATTATAAGAAAGGGACAAAAGAAAAATAACAATATTTAGAGAGCTAAAAAGTTAACTAAACGAGAACTCACGCACACTCCAAATTATAAATAAAAAAGGAACTAAGTTACACATGAAAGAAAATTTGCATAATTCAAATTTGCGAGTCCCACTCAAACGAGTGGGGGCGGTAAATAAAGGCTGAAAATTGCAAGTCCTACTCAAACGAGTAGGACTGAAATGAAAGCGAGTCCTACTCAAATGAGTAGGAGAAAATAAATGGGATTACAGGGCTAAAAAGTCCGGCCATTTAACTCAAGTGAGTAGGCGGAAAAAAATAAAGAAAGTAAAATTGCAAGTCCTACTCAAATGAGTAGGACTGAAATAAAGTCCGGCCATTTAAACTCAAGTGAGTAGGCGGAAAAAAATAAAGAAAGTAAAATTGCAAGTCCTACTCAAACGAGTAGGACTGAAATAAAGTCCGGCCATTTAAACTCAAGTGAGTAGGCGGAAAAAAATAAAGAAAGAAAAATTACAAGTCCTACTCAAACGAGTAGGACTGAAAATGAAAACGATGCGTCATTTAACTCTTAACGAGTAGGCGAAAATAAATGCACACAGACACACACACTCCATAAGAAATTCAAGAAAGCAATAAAATTATACACCTACACTCACACACTCTACAAAATTTGAATAAAGCATTAAAAGAAAGCATTAAAACAAAGCATGAAAATTATACACCTACACTCACACACTCTACATAATTTGAACAAAGCATAAAAATTATACACCTACACTCACACACTCTACATAATTTAAGAAGAACAAAAGAAAGTTTTTTCTCATACACTCACACACACAAATAAAAAACAAAATGAAAGTTACCTAAAAATTAAAATTTTTACTATTTCAAGCATAGGTTTTGCCAAAAACAAATAAAAAGAAGAAATTATAATTTTAGAAGACAAAAGTTTTTCAAAACAAATTAAAAACCAAAGTTTTTGGAAAATAAAAATTTCAACATTTTCATTCCTAGGATTTCATAAAAGAGCTAAAAAAGTTGAAATAAAAGAGAAAGAAGAAAAAAAGTTTTCATCCTAAAATAAAGCTAAGTAAAAAAAAACAAAAGAAACTTTAGTAACTCTTTTACACACTCATAAGAGTGAAGATGTTGAAGAAATTAAAAGAGGACATGAAAAAAAAAGGAAAAAACCTAATTCATCATTTGATGAATTTTTAACAAAACCTAACTTAAGAAAAATTAAAGGCATGTAAAGAGGAAAACCTAACATTCCTAAGCATGGAAACAAGTTACAAACATGAATATTAAGCATGTTACACTCATACACACACACACACACTTTTCATAAAAGAAGAAGAAAATGAAGAACAAAGATAAAACCAAGGATAAAAATGAGAAAGAAAGTGGGCACAAGTGTTCATTCCAAAGCTAAGTATGAAGAGAAAATCTAACATTTTATTGAATTTTAGGAACTATTACAAGCTATTACAAGGGTTAAAGCTAAGACAAAACAAGAAACGAAATAAAAAAGGGAGAAATCTCCTTACATAGCCTTGAAAATCATGGATGCAGCCCACAAAAAGACACTAAATTGGCCCAAAAATCTGAACCCTTGGACCTTACAGAACTGGGCTATTTATAGGAAAAAAATTTCTAAGTACACGCCCTCGGTCACGGGCGTGTAGGGGGGGCGTGACAGTACTATTCATGAAGGCGGCTGGCGATTGGACAGCAAAGTTGACTTCGGGCTGAGTTCGCAGCAGTCACGCCCTAGGTCACGGGCGTGACTATGGGCGTGTCGGGGAGGTAGAGCCGGGCGCGGGTTGCGTCAAATGTCCTCGGCAGCATCTTGTCGGGCCAGCTGGAAAGGTCACGCCCCATGTCACGGGCGTGACTATGGGCGTGACAGTTGGGTCGACACTCGACGAATGTCGAGCGGAAAGTGTCGAGTCGAAATCGTTGAGCTGAAATTGGGTCACGCCCCAGGTCACGGGCGTGACACTGGGCGTGACAGTTGGTGTCGACACTCGAGGATCGTCGAGCGGAATTCATCGAGAGGAGAGGACACGGGCTTGGGTCACGCCCCGTGTCGGGTGACACGGGCGTGTCGCCAGGCGTGTCAAGCCTTTTCTTCAGAAATTTTCCGATTCACGGGAAATGCACAGTCACGGCTCGGTCACGGGCGTGACCCATGTGTCACGGGCGTGTACTTCCCAAATTTTGGCAGATTTTGGAATTTTTCTGCAAAATCAAATAAAACAAGTTAGGAGAAAATTTACAAGAATAGGAACATTTTATTGAACAAAAATAAGTAAAAACGACGAAAATAAATAAAGATGACTAAATTAATGTGCATAAAAATACGCATATTTACAGTTCATCAGTGACGTACTTGGGCGTATGTAACCCTGCTACAACAACTCTTGCAGTTGGACTTTCTACTCCGCCATTTCCTTTGGCGCGACGCGATATGGCGAGCGGTCTATAGGTTTCGCACCTAGTACCCACTCGATCGTGAAGTCAATCTCTCGTTGGGTTTGTAGCCCAGGGAGATCCTTGGTAAACACATCTGTAAATTTCGATAATACCGGAACATCGCTCACACCAGCCTTGGGCTCAATACCCTGAAACAGCGTGAAGTAGCACTCCGCGCCATTCCGAACAACCTTAACTACTTGGAGTGCAGACATCAACGTCCCGCCCACTCCTTGCATCCCCGCGAACATAGTCTCCTGCTCTGTATTCTGGCCTAACGTGATCTCTTTGGCATTACAATCAATCAAGGCATGCTGATCCGCGAGCCAATCCATACCAAATATCACGTCAAATTCCGATATCGGCAATACAGATGCAGTCAAATAGAAATCCCGACTTTCTATTTGAACCGCCACATCGCAAGCTCGATCCGCAAGCATCAAACAACCATTCGGCAACACCATCCTGACGCTATCTTCCTTCACACGACTAGGTATCACAAGCCGCTCTATGAACTCTTTAGACAAAAAAGAATGCGAAGCACCCGTATCAAACAGTGCTCGTGCCAGCGTGTCCTGAATCCTCATAAAGCCTGTGACAATCATGTCACACACACAAACCGCATACAAATAGACAATCAACAAAGCATGCGATAAGCAAAACAATGCAATCACTTAACTCGTACCTGTGACGACGTCACTCTGCTTAATGTCCTCCTGCAGGCCAAGATTGTAGACTCGGGGCTGCGCTTGGGAGGCAGAGGACTCCACCACCGCCTTTCCCTTCTCAGCATAGGACGCTCCCGCCTTCTTTTCACTCTTTGGCGGTACCACCCAACAATCACGGGCTATCTGCCCCGCCCGTCCACACGTAAAGCACATACGAGTCTCCGGCCTTGACGTGGTCCCTGACGTTGCTCCCGACGCAACCAAAGAAGGAGCATGTCCAACCGACTTGGACCTCTTGCCCCACTTTTTCTTATAGTATGATTTTCCAGTTTGGGGCACCTTGAATTCTGGCTTTATCACAGTCAAGGCCTGCTTCCCTTGCACCCTTTGCATGTCCTTTTCCAGCGCGCACGCAGTGTCAACCAATGCCTGGAAGCCTTGGTTCATAGAACTAGAGAGCAGGAATCGCAGCTCATCCCGCAATCCTTCATAGAACCTATTCGTCTTCCTCTGCTCATCAACAAAGATCGAACCCGCATACCGTCCCAACCTCGTGAACTCATGCAGGTAAGCTTCAACACTGCCTTCAACTTGCGCCAGCCTTTGGAATTCATTCTCCATGGCAATACGCTGTACCGCCTGGGGGTGCTTAGCTAGGAAGAGTCGGGAGAATTCCTCCATCGACACTTGTGTTAACGGCCTTCCTGCTAAGTGATGCCACTCCATCTCGTCTAACCACAACCGCGCCTCGCCTTCCAGCAAAAAGGTGGCCGAGGTGAACTTCTGATGTTCCTCCGTCCCGATCACCGTCATTATCCGCTTGACGCGCGACAACCAATCTTCAGCCTGCGTAGGAGATCCCACTCCTGAAAATGTAGGCGGGTTAAAGCTCATAAACTGCTTCAACTCCTTCTCAGCTGCTCGAGGATCGACAACCGCTATAGGTTCTGGCCTCGCCGCAACCTGTTCTGGCCTCAATGTCGGCTGCGTCTGCCTAACCGGATATGCTTGAAGCATGGCAAACAAAGCCTCAACAACTAATCTCATAATTTCTGTAGAAGGCGGAGGTGTAGGCACCTCAGGTGGTGTCGTACTCTCATCAGAATGCTGGGGCTCCGACTGCCCAACACCACTTCGTATCACCTATATATGAATAAGACACGGACATTAGTGACCGCACACATGCAAAACAACCAAAATATGAATGCGCAGGTTCCACAAACACTTGTATTTGCATTCCTAGAGTGGACATTCAAGAGTTCATTCGTGTTAACATGGTTCGCACAGACACGTGCGCGCCACCCCACAAAAGAATTCGACCACAAATTCGATAGGGAAAGACAGAGATAGCTGATACCAAAAATGTAACCACTCCATCCGTTCACAGGTATATACTAGAAGGTTCGGCCGGGGACCCACAACATATACCATAAAACAGGAAGGGAAGTCACGGAGTGATACCAGAGTTGTGCATCCTAACTCATTGCATTCTAGCGGAAGCCTATAACACGAAACCTGAACTCACACACATAAATGTCCACCATATAAAAGCTCCACATTTATATAAAACAGGAATGTCCAAATACAATTTCAGTTGGCCTTATGGCCTTACAAGGCTTTACACAACAGTGGCCTCAAACATTGGCGCGCAGGACGACCACGTATAAACAAGCATAGCATTTAGTTTAGCCTTCAAGGGCTAGCGGAGGTAGCAGCAACAGCAGTAGCAAGGCCTTCAGCCTTTATGCGTCCCGCTTGGTTCTCCAGCACCTGCACCAGTATAGCACACCCAACAGTGGTAAACAAGGCAACTGTCAGCATTCAGCTGACCAAATTATAATGACACTACCCCTTCCCGGGGCAGTGGTATTTATTCCCTATAGGCATAGCAATCTCATGCATATATATATTCATCACTTATTGTGCACTCACACACAAACATTCCATCACAATCATCAGCCACGCGGCCCGATGATCCGTGCACTCAGGGCACATTCTTGGTGTACCGACGAACCAGGGTCCCACCACCGTATCAGGGTCATAACCTAACGGTAATAATTGAGAATTTTACTCTATGGCATTAAGCCGGAGATTTTAGCCTTAATGCACCGGGATTGGCCCGTAGCCCCCCATTGTGTCATGGCGCGCAGGCCTAAGACTCTTGTTATGCGCTCCAACAGACCGTACCTTCAGGTCTCACGTCGGACGGACATAACGCAGGTCGGATCATCCACGCCCCGCTGCTCAAGTCGCCTTGCCATCACCGAGTACGGCGTACTCGCGGCTACATAAAAGGCGCGGGTCAGTTTCACCTTAATTACCTGTTTCCTTTAAGAGAGCCCATCAGCTCAAACATAGCCATCAGATCCTCGCAGGACTGGCTTCATATTCATCGGTTACCTAGGAGCCACACTTCGCGTTAGCGACAGAACACAATTTCCATCTCTAGGCTTAACCGTGCGTTCACAGCATTCACTTGAGGGTATTTTCCTGGGCTGCCAAGCCAGTACTTCCTGCTACTCCCCTTCACAGGCACAACCCATCAAGTATTCCAAGCATCAAGGGTATTTTCCCGGCTCACCACGCCAGTACTTCCTGCTACTCCCCTTCACAGATCCTACCCATGAATGTCAAGCATTACAAAGGGTATTTCCTGGACTCCCAATCCAGTACTTCCTGCTACTACCCTTCATAGGTACAACCCAACAACACAAGCATTATACAGGTATTTTCCTGGACTATCACTCCAGTACTTCCTGCTACTGCCCTTCACAGGTTTAACCCGTCGACTCTTAAACTACACATTTATCACAGAGTCTTCTCCAGTGCATATATGCAACATCACCAATCCAGACCAACCTGTCCAGATGGGCTTCACACAACATGCCTATTCCGTACTCCATTTCCAGATCTATATGCCAATTGAATGGGGATTCCACGAATCAACCCAAGAGACTCTCATAACAAGCCACCCTCTGGTGGGGGAATCATATGCACATGACAAAAAGGAAGCCTTCACATGGCTAGGAAGAGCAGTCGTTACCCTTGAAGACCGCTTCGGCGCCACGAGCTCCTAGGTGGCTGGAAAGAACCACAACGGCTTTTCCTCCACAACACTGGCCTCGGAGCTCTCGTTGGAACTTCGCAGCACCACCGGTGGCCGGCTCTCCTTCCTCCTCCCCCTTCCTCCTCCTCTCTCTAGGTGTATTGAAAGAGAATGACAAATATCAAATGAGTTGTTCCAACTCATTTCCTGGCCTTAAGGACACAGGGAGGAAGCTCAGTCATTGGATCCCAGCTGAAGGAACGGACGACCATGATTTTGCCATAAAATCTCATTTTTTTCCTGAAACAGCCTGTGACACGCCTGTGTCCCAGGCCTTATACCCTAAGCGATGCTCAACCGACCTGTCCAGACCAGTACACGCCCATGTGACACGCCCGTGTCACGGGTCGTGTCACCTGACATGCCTTCAGACACGCCCGTGTCTGTGGTCGTGTACATCAGGCTACATAAAATCATCTTCAACCTGAGTGTGACAAAGCTAGTAACACGCCCGTGTCACAAGCGGTATACCCCATGACACACCCGTGTCGTGTCCGTGTTCACCCGGACTCAATGCCTTGTGCACATACAGAAAAGGACACAGCCTGTGACACGGCCATGTCACAGGCTGTGTGCCCATACACGGCACCAGCCACGCCCCACCTCCACTTTATCAAGCTGAGTTCGTCGACCCACAGAGGACACGGCCTCTGACACGCTCGTGTCAGAGGGCGTGTTCCCTCAATTTTCGTGGAATGAATTTTCGTCGAACGCTCGCCGACTCCTCACCTGAGCAGGACACGCCCTGGGACACGCCCGTGTCCCAGGCCGTATCACCCAAACTTTTCCCAACTCTGGAATTTGGGGTGTTACATAATACCCGATTCCCGATCCCTTTAGTATTACACTGCTTCTAACCCTAATGTGTTTTGACTCTTTCTCTCTCTCCACGGGGAAGACGATGTTTCGTCGACCCCGAGCACCTCTTAACACTAGTCAACCACCCCCTCCTCATCACAACTCCCGATGATGAACTAATTTCACTTACCAGTTCAACAAACCAACATCCCAAATCTCTGGGTTCATTTTGCACCATATCATGATTTCTGCAGTTTTACTAAACGCAGACCATCCTAAGCTATATGATGTATGCAATGAGAGGTACTAAAAATAATCATCCAATATCCCTATAATAATTATTGGGGGTCTATCATGACATGTTTAGCCTAAATCCAGAAATTCATAATTTTACTAATTTATTTGATAATTTATTTAATTTTTCTAGTAATCCAAAAACCCAAGTTTGAACATGAAGTACTCATTTCAGACATGCAAATACTCCACAAAATTTATGATAAAATACAAGATTACTATTTAACATAGAAATCCAAAGTCTCTCAATTTTTTCAGCAAGGTTTAGGTCTCTAACCCAAATTTTAAATATAACCTACATTAATCATTTTAAAGAGGCAAGTATTATCAATATTCTTCTAAAAATTCTAAGAAAATTCAAGGATGATTATAAAGACATATAAACACTCCAGGTCAGGTTTCATAATTTATCTGTGAATAATGAACTCTAAACTTGATTTTCTCGTAAAATTCCAAGTTAAAAGGATAAAAAAGCTAAGTACATCAATTATTCATCTAAAAATTGTAATAAAATCCCCATATGAGCATATTGACTAGGAACAGTACTAATCAAGTTTCATAATTTTTCAACAAGAAATGAGCTCTGAAAGAATTATTTAACAAGTTCCCAAATTTATGAGCTTATGAAATAGGTACTATAATTATGTATTTAAAAATTCCAATAAAATTCATATATGAGCAATAATGGTCTGACACTCCCTCTGCCCAATTTTTCATGACTTTCCAATGGATAATGAGATGACAATATCCAAATAATTAAGTAGGGCTAACTCATGCATTACAAAGGAAGTACTAAGATTAATATTGCAAAATTCCCAATTAAATTTCCAGAGGTTCATACTAAACCTATGACTACACTACCCAAGTTTCATCACTGTTCAATGAGTTTTAATACCCTATTCTATCACTATAAAGTTTGTGACCTAAACTAGGGTTAGTATTTTGAGGGGTTTAACAACTTCTAAATCCAATAAGATTTCTACCATAGGACACTAGCTACCTTAGAGTCCTCTTCACCAAATTTCAAATCATTTCAAGGTCTTTTGACCACATGCCCTTCACAAGATACCAAAGACCATGCAAGGGGTTTGGTCTTGGGTCCTATGGCAAATCTAACCTAATCCTCCCCATCTTCCATGGGAGGGTGTTAAAAGTCATGCCAAGTCAGTGGCCAAAATTTCAGCTTCAGTTGAGGTGGTTTGGTCACCTAAACCCATAAGTGAACTTTTGACCTAAATACCCCTTTTTGGGGCAAGGCTACGGTTTGCCCATTCCCCAACTAAATCACCTCTAAATAGAGTGAACGTTTATACATAGACTCCTGATAACCCCAAGGACCACTCACCAAAATTTGGGAGGGTTTGGAGGTCGTTAGGGCACCTAATTAATTTACCCTAAGATTATTAAATTTTCATAAAACTATAGAAAATTAATGTCCGAAAATTCTAATTTTTGGACAGTATTATGGGAAGGTTATGAAAAGCCTATTCTGTAAATTTCAAGGCATTTGGGTGAGAGGTTAAGGGCGGGGATTAATTTTTGTGTCTAGACAACCCTATGTATAGGTTGCACCATTTTTGGTGTTGTGGTCAGACCACTTATCCAAATTTGGTGACAACAATTTTCAATTATAGTTAACCCCTTGGGCTAAAACTTTCATGTTGGACATTTTCTCATATAAAGCCTCTAGTTATTTTTAACATTTATTTCAAAGTACAGCAGTTTGTGTGACAAAAATATACAAAACTAACTTATTTATGTTACCATAAAATGATGATCAGCACAGATCTTAACGCACCATCCAACGGCGCTGGACTCGTCTTCTGCATCGAGCCGACGACCCCGATTCTCCCGTCCTGGAGCTCTTCCAGGCACCACAGTTGGCCAGCCGCCCACCTCCCTTGCCGGCCACTGCCTCCACCACCTCCGTCGAGGTGGTGGCAATCGCCAGCCGGCGGCACGACCGCCGGAGGGGCCATTTCTGGCGATCCCGACAAGATGAAAAATGCGAAAAAACCAGGAAATTACAAACTTTGATCGAGCTCAATTGAGCCATATTCCCATCCTAAATGATTCCTATGATCAACCCATAAGAAGGGGAGAAGGGGAGGACATGAATTGCGGCCTGAGAGCGGGTGTTGTGCCTCCTTGCCATTTCCGGCCGCCGGTTTGGGCTTCTCTGCAACCTCCACACCAATACCACTGAAACTGAAATGTAATCGGGGGAAAATCTTGCCCTTGCCCTGGTGAAGGTTTCTAATGAAGTAATTGGGGAGAGGTGGCTTGTAACTCCCCAATTCATCAAGGCACCATTAATGGCCATAAAGGCGAGTTTTCGGTTTCACCCAAATTGATAGGATGAGCCACCTGACTGGCCAGCCACCTCCTAAAAACTCCTCCCCTGCCTCCAAGGAGTTAAAGCCCCATCAAAAGGAGGGGTAATGGAGCATCCATGGCCATGATGGTCATTAAGCTCTTACTTTCTCTCTCCTCCAAATTTCGGTAACTTCCTCTCTCTCTCTCCTAGTCACCAAACTCTGAATTTGGTGGGCCCAAAATATGTCTCTCCACCTCCTAGACCAATGGGCCACACTTGTTTGGGACTAGCCCTAAAAAGGTACTTGGTGACACATAGGCCTCCGCTAAGGTCTAGAAGTACTTGGGTAGGGTTGGTTGGGCATCTTGGGGGTCACTTGACCCTTAGTTAGGGCACTTTGACCTTTTTAGGGCTAAGGTTGACTTGGGTCAACTTAGTCTCTTTGGTTGACTCCAATTGGTCCTAGGTGACCCATTGACCTCAATCTAGGATTAGGTGGACATGAGTGGGATCCACTTGGCTAAGGGAAGGTCAGTTGACCCTATGTAGGTCAGTTTGACCCGTTTAGGGTTAGAGTTGACTTAGGTCAACTTAACCACTTTGACTTCCCTCCATGAGTCCTTAGTGACCCATTGACCCCACTTTAGGTCTAGGAAGACCCTGGTAGGGTTGGTTGGGCTTACTAGGGGCACACTGCCCTTAGTTAGGGCACCTTACCCAATTTAGGCCTAGGGTGGTTCTAGGTCAACTTGGCCACCCTGGGTCGACTCCAATGGACCCTTAGGGCTCTAATGGACCTTCAAATAGGTTGGTGAGATCATGGTGGGATCTTAGAGTCATGGTGAAGCCTCATGGTCATCCTAAACTAGGGTTTAGGAATCTACTATTTGCAGTCCATTCATCGCAATCACCTTTATTCCTAAGTCCACTTGGTCTTCTTGGGCTCCCTAGGATTTTGTTATGACCTAGTCATGACAAAACCACTCCTAAAGGTCTAGTTGTTTGAGGGATGTTACAGTACAATAGGTCAAATTGCTACAATATGAATATCTAACAGACTCACATCAGTCACTGACGGCAACGACGAAACCATCACATCAGGACCTATTGCCCAAGCCTGGTTGTTTAATAGCATGACCAGTTGTTGCTCTATCTACGAGGTTTCCTCATAAAAAGGATGACGTAGCAACCCTTAGTCAAAAAGACTAAGTGGCTATCACATCCACTCCCCCAATGACTCCTCAGCACCGGGCAGAGAAAGGAACAAGGGTACAATATTGATATATAAACAGTAGTACAAGGAAGTGGTGTATGAGTAAATAATATCAGTGTATGTTAGAGTAAATACAACAAATGAGTAAACAATCTACTCTAGCAGTTCTACCATCAACAACTATATAAAATATAGAACTATGACACAAAGTAACTCAACTTATATGAATGCCCATACATACATATAAGTTGAGGATCATCTCAACAGTAAAGTAACTCATCGTATAAGAGTGTCATACAAACTTATACGATAAGGATCTTGTGCATGTAATGTAATGAAGTGAATGAATGCAATGTAATGACTCACCCATGATCACATGCATACAATTGCTATGTCGACACAGACTTGTAGTTCCCACTTTTCGCGTAGGTAGCTAACCTCTCAGACATTAACTGTAATGTCCAGATGGTGACAGTAGAGTGCACTTCTCCACTACCAGGCAGGCATCCACAATACCAAGCCTAGGCCTCTGTACGCCCCAAGGCTAAGAACATAACAGTATAGCTCACATGCATACCATGACATAAAAGGAGCCTCGGGTAAATGTGCACCGAGGACCAAGCCCAACTGCCTATGTCATGGCACAAAAGGAGCCTATGGGAGTGTATAACAATAGGACAAAGCCCAACTGTCCACTTGGCACGGAAGGAGCCCCAGAAATAAGCAACGAGGACCAAGCCCAACCTCCCAAGGTTTATCTGTCTACTCCTGTCGGTGTGACGACTAGCGAGCCAGTAGACCTGCCACACTATGCTTAACAAAGGATTATGACACCGTATGTCGACTCACACCGCATGCAGATTCATATTATCATGGAATGGAAGGAGCCTATGGGAGCGTGTTGTAACTCCCACTATCCATCGCATAGCATATAGCAGTAGGTCCGGCCGGGGCCCGACGCCGTATGCCACAGACAGACTGGGTGGTTACTCATGGAAACCATCCAACCAATCATAACGTCCTACACAGAGCATTCTAGCGGAAGCAGTTTATAAAAGTTGCAATAAAGAACCCGGCACTAAAGCATGAATGTCCACTAATACCAAAAAGGAATGTTGTACATACACAAGTACATGCCTTAAGGGCTTAACAAATTTGTTCACTTCATATTACATGATTTAGAAACCACGGCACGCAGGCTGGTCACACATGAATAAAAGCAGTAAATACTCCAATTAGGCCTTCGAGGGCCGGCTTCGCAAATTGGGCTTTAGCCCGCTATTGACTGCTTGGTCCAGCAGCACCTGCAAGCAACAAACCACCGCACGGTGGCAAAACAAGGCAATGGTCAGCAATGCTGACCAAATTATAACGATCCCGCCCCCAGCTCGGGGCGGCGATGCTCCTTCCCTGCATTTCACTAGCATAAGCGAGCAATATATCAATATTCATTTCATCACAGACGTTGGCTCGCACGGCCACACGCCCCGTGCTCTCAGGGCACATTCTCGGTGAACCGGTCGATGTCACGTCAATTAAAGTCATAGACATTCCGGACTCACCACCGCCACTTTGACGGCCAAACCTATGAGCATTTTGTCTTCTTAGCATGGGTCACGACAATTTAAGCCACAGACCTCCGAAGACCCTAATCTATGCCAACGGCAAGTGCCACGTACCCTTAGGTCTCTTTAGCCGAACGACATAGAACGGGTACGGTTCCATATAACCCGTGCTCACATCGCAACGACAATTTAAGCCATTTGCGCGGGTCAAACTTCTCCCGAGTCCCATATCCATCACAATTCACATAACTCAGTTATGTTCAAGTTGGCTCTCAGGCCTCCAAGTTGGCAAGATCACGCGTCCGCCCAGTTTTCCGGGTGCACCTTTGGTTTAATCCCCAAGACTCCCTGTTGCAATCTACCACGTAGAAAACCCGAAAAACAATCAATCGCACGGAGTCTTCTCCGGCATTTATGCAATGCAACATCACCGATCCAGACCAACATGTCCGGATAGGTTTCACACATCATGCCTATGTCCGTTCTCGCTTACGGACTCTACACAACGATGATTTTACATATCTACCCGAAGGAACGCCTACAACTCACCGCAAACTCGCGAGAGCGGGCTTCCTATGCAATGAAGGAGAGCTTCACATGCTCAAGAAGAGAATCGTTACCCTTGCGTTCTTCTTTGGCGCCATGGAAAAGTAAGCGGAAAAAAAAGCACCGCACTCTCTTCGCCTCCGTGGATCCGGAGTCGGCTCGAGGTTTGGAGCTTCAAAGCCCTCCAATGGCCGGATCTAGCTTCTTCTTCCTTCCTTGGCTCTCCTCTCTCTCTAAGCTTTAGAAAGATAACCACTCAAGTAAAAGTGAGGGTTTCAAGGGTCCAATCCCGGGTATATCCCATCAGGAACAACCCACAGCCATTGGATCACAACTTAAAGAAACGAACGACTTTGATTCGGGCCTGAAATGTCCAATCTGGACCGAACACGGCCTGGCACACGCCCGTGTGCAGGGCCGTGTGCCTTATTCGCCGTCAAACTCGACGCGCCTGGAACAACACACGGGCATCGAACACGCCCGTGTTCGACCTGACACGCCCGTGTTCCACCCGACATGGCCATGTTGCCGGCCATGTACCCACATCGATTTATCCCGAAAATAACCCGAGAACTACACGGGTTCTAGGACTCGCCCGTGTCCTTGCCCGTGTCTACCTCAACAAGCCTGGGCTCCAGGCCGTGTACACGGTCTCGACACTTGACACTTCGTCGAGCGAAGTTCGTCGACCTCATGACACGGCCTTGGACACGCCCGTGTCCTAGGCCGTGTGCCTTGTCTCGACACATCATCGAGCAAAATTCGTCGACTCCCCGGGATGAGTGTCGACACGGGTAGACACGCCCTGCGACACGCCCGTGTCGCAGGCCGTGTGCCATGTCTCGACACTTCGTCGAGCGCAAAATGTCGACTTCGCGGGCTGAGTGTCGACACGGGTCGACACGCCCTGCGACAAGCCCGTGTAATGACTCACCCATGATCACGTGCATATAATTGCTATGTCGACACAGACTTGTAGTTCCCACTTTTCGCGTAGGTAGCTAACCTCTCAGACATTAACTGTCATGTCAAGAAGGTGACAGTAGAGTGCGCTTTTCCACTACCTGGCAGGCATCCACAATACCAATCCTAGGCCTCTGTACGCCCCAAGGCTAAGAACATAACCGTATAGCTCACAAGCATACCACGACATAAAAGGAGCCTCGGGTATATGTGCACCGAGGACCAAGCCCAACTGGCCTATGTCATGGCACAAAAGGAGCCTATGGGAGTGTATCACTACAGGACAAAGCCCAACTGTCCACTTGGCACGGAAGGAGCCCCATGAATAAGCAACGAGGACCAAGCCCAACCTCCCAAGGTTTATCTGTCTACTCCTGTCAGTGTGACGACTAGCGAGCCAGTAGACCTGCCACACTATGCTTAACAAAGGATTATGACACTGTATGTCGACTCACACCGCATGCAGATTCATATCATCGTGGAATGGAAGGAGCCTATGGGAGCGTGTTGTAACTCCCCCTATCCATCACTTAGCATATAGCAGTAGGTCCGGCCGGGGCCCGACGCCGTATGCCACAGACAGACCGGGTGGTTACTCATGGAAACCATCCAACCAATCATAACGTCCTACACAGAGCATTCTAGCGGAAGCAGTTTCTAAAAGTTGCAATAAAGAACCCAGCACTAAAGCATGAATGTCCACTAATACCAAAAAGGAATGTTGTACATACACAAGTACAAGCCTTAAGGCCTTACAAAATTGTTCACTTCATATTACATGATTTACAAACCACGGCACGCAGGCCGGTCACACATGAATAAAAGCAGTAAATACTCCAATTAGGCCTTCGAGGGCCGGCTTCGCAAATTGGGCTTTAGCCCGCTATTGACCGCTTGGTCCAGCAGCACCTGCAAGCAACAAACCACCGCACGGTGGCAAAACAAGGCAACGGTCAGCAATGCTGACCAAATTATAACGATCCCGCCCCCAGCTCGGGGCGGCGATGCTCCTTCCCTGCATTTCACTAGCATAACCGAGCAATATATCAATATTCATTTCATCACAGACGTTGGCTCGCACGGCCACACGCCCCATGCTCTCAGCGTACATTCTCGGTGAACCGGTCGATGTCACGTCAATTAAAGTCATAGACATTCCGGACTCACCACCGCCACTTTGACGGCCAAACCTATGAGCATTTTATCTTCTTGGCATGAGTCACGACAATTTAAGCCATAGACCTCCGAAGACCCTAATCTATGCCAACGGCAAGTGCCACGTACCCTTAGGTCTCTTTAACCGAACGACATAGAACGGGTACGGTTCCATCTAACCCGTGCTCAAATCGCAACGACAATTTAAGCCATTTGCGCGGGTAAAACTTCTCCCGAGTCCCATATCCATCACAATTCACATAACTCGGTTATGTTCAAGTTGGCTCTCAGGCCTCCAAGTTGGCAAGATCACGCATCCGCCCAGTTTTCCGGGTGCACCTTTGGGTTAATCCCCAAGGCTCCCTGTTGCAATCTATCACATAAAAAACCCGAAAAACAATCAATCGCACGGAGTCTTCTCCGGCATTTATGCAATGCAACATCACCGATCCAGACCAACATGTCCGGATAGGCTTCACACATCATGTCTGTGTCCGTTCTCGCTTACGGACTCTACACAACGGGGACTTTACATATCTACCAGAAGGAACGCCTCCAACTCACCGCAAACTCGCGAGAGCGGGCTTCCTATGCAATGAAGGAGAGTTTCACATGCTCAAGAAGAGAATCGTTACCCTTGCGTTCTTCTTTGTCGCCATGGAAAAGTAAGCGGATGAAAAGCACCGCACTCTCTTCGCCTCTGTGGATCCGGAGTCGGCTCGAGGTTTGGAGCTTCAAAGCTCCTCCAATGGCCGGATCTAGCTTCTTCTTCTTTCCTTGGCTCTCCTCTCTCTCTAAGCTTTAGAAAGATAACCACTCAAGTAAAAGTGAGGGTCTCAAGGGTCCAATCCCGGGTATATCCCAACAGGAACAACCCCCAGCCATTGGATCCCAACTTAAAGAGACAAACGGCTTTGATTCGGGCCTGAAATGTCCAATCTGGACCGAACACGGCCTGGCACACGCCCGTGTCCAGGGCCGTGTGCCTCATTCGCCGTCAAAATCGACGCGCCTGGAACAACACACGGACATCGAACAGGCCCGTGTTCGACCTGACACACCCGTGTTCCACCTGACACGGCCGTGTGGCCGGCCGTGTACCCCCATCAATTTATCCCGAAAGCAACCCGAGAACTACACGGGTTCTAGGACACGCCCGTGTCCTTGCCCATGTCTACCTCAACACGCCTGGGCTCCAGGCCGTGTAGACGGTCTCGACACTCGACACTTCGTCGAGCGAAGTTCATCGACCTCACGACACGGCCTTGGACACGCCCGTGTCCTAGGCCGTGTGCCTTGTCTCGACACATCGTCGAGCAAAATTCGTCGACTCCCCAGGACGAGTGTCGACACGGGTCGACACGCCCTACGACACGCCCGTGTCGCAGGCCGTGTGCCATGTCTCGACACTTCGTCGAGCGCAAAATGTCGACTTCGCGGGCTGAGTGTCGACACGGGTCGACACGCCCTGCGACACGCCCGTGTAATGACTCACCCATGATCACGTGCATAAAATTGCTATGTCGACACAGACTTGTAGTTCCCACTTTTCGCGTAGGTAGCTGCTAACCTCTCAAAAATTAACTGTCATGTCCAGAAGGTGACAGTAGAGTGCGCTTTTCCACTACCAGGCAGGCATCCACAACACCAAGCCTAGGCCTCTGTACGCCCCAAGGCTAAGAACATAACAGTATAGCTCACAAGCATACCACGACATAAAAGGAGGATCGGGTATATGTGCACCGAGGACCAAGCACAAATGGCCTATATCATGGCACAAAAGGAGCCTATAAGAGTGTATCACCACAGGACAAAGCCCAACTGTCCACTTGGCACGGAAGGAGCCCCAGGAATAAGCAACGAGGATCAAGCCCAACCTCCCAAGGTTTATCTGTCTACTCCTGTCAGTGTGACGACTAGCGAGCCAGTAGACCTGCCACACTATGCTTAACAAAGGATTATGACATCGTATGTCGACTCACACCGCATGCAAATTCATATCATCGTGGAATGGAAGGAGCCTATGGGAGCGTGTTGTAACTCCCCCTATCCATCGCATAGCATATAGCAGTAGGTCCGGCCGGGGCCCGAAGCCGTATGCCACAGACAGACCGGGTGGTTACTCATGGAAACCATCGAACCAATCATAACGTCCTACACAGAGCATTCTAGCGGAAGCAGATTCGAAAAGTTGCAATAAAGAACCCAGCACTAAAGCATGAATGTCCACTAATACCAAAAAGGAATGTTGTACATACACAAGTACAAGCCTTAAGGCCTTAAAAAATTGTTCACTTCATATTACATGATTTACAAACCACGGCACGCAGGCCGGTCACACATGAATAAAAGCAGTAAATACTCCAATTAGGCCTTCGAGGGCCGGCTTCGTAAATTGGGATTTAGCCCGCTATTGACCGTTTGGTCCAGCAGCACCTGCAAGCAACAAACCACCGCACGGTGGCAAAACAAGGCAACGGTCAGCAATGCTGACCAAATTATAACGATCCCGCCCCCAGCTCGGGGCGGCGATGCTCCTTCCCTGCATTTCACTAGCATAACCGAGCAATATATCAATATTCAGTTCATCACAGACGTTGGCTCACACGGCCACACGCCCCGTGCTCTCAGGGCACATTCTCGGTGAACCGGTCGATGTCACGTCAATTAAAGCCATAGACATTCCGGACTCACCACCGCCACTTTGACGGCCAAACCTATGAGCATTTTGTCTTCTTGGCCTGGGTCACGACAATTTAAGCCATAGACCGCCGAAGACCCTAATCTATGCCAACGACAAGTGCCACGTACCCTTAGGTCTCTTTAACCGAACGACATAGAACGGGTACGGTTCCATCTAACCCGTGCTCACCTCACAACGACAATTTAAGCCATTTGCGCGGGTCAAACTTCTCCCGAGTCCTATATCCATCACAATTCACATAACTCGGTTATGTTCAAGTTGGCTCTCAGGCCTCCAAGTTGGCAAGATCACGCATCCGCCTAGTTTTCCGGGTGCACCTTTAGGTTAATCCCCAAGGCTACCTGTTGCAATCTACCACGTAGAAAACCCGAAAAACAATCAATCCCACAGAGTCTTCTCCGGCATTTATGCAATGCAACATCACCGATCCAGACCAACATGTCCGGATAGGCTTCACACATCATGCCTATGTCCGTTCTCGCTTACGGGCTCTACACAACGGGGACTTTACATATCTACCCGAAGGAACGCCTCCAACTCACCGCAAACTCGCGAGAGCGGGCTTCCTATGTAATGAAGGAGAGCTTCACATGCTCAAGAAGAGAATCGTTACCCTTGCATTCTTCTTTAGCGCCATGGAAAAGTAAGCAGATGAAAAGCACCGCACTCTCTTCGCCTCCGTGGATTCGTAGTCGGCTCGAGGTTTGGAGCTTCGAAGCTCCTCCAATGGTCGGATCTAGCTTCTTCTTCCTTCCTTGGCTCTCCTCTCTCTCTAAGCTTTAGAAAGATAACCACTCAAGTAAAATTGAGGGTTTCAAGGGTCCAATCCCGGGTATATCCCATCAGGAACAACCCCCAGCCGTTGTATCCCAACTTAAAGAAACGAACGGCTTTGATTCAGGCATGAAATGTCCAATCTGGACCGTACACGGCCTGGCACACGCCCGTGTCCAGGGCCGTGTGCCTCATTCGCCGTCAAAATCGACGCGCCTGGAACAACACACGGGCATCAAACACGCCCATATTCGACCTGACACGCCCGTGTTCCACCTGATACGGCCGTGTGGCCGGCCGTGTACCCCCATCGATTTATCCCGAAAACAACCCGAGAACTACACGGGTTCTAGGACACACCCGTGTCATTGCCCGTGTCTACCTCCACACGCCTGGGCTCCAGGCCGTGTACATGGTCTCGACACTCGACACTTCGTCGAGCGAAGTTCGTCGACCTCACGACACGGCCTTGGACACGCCCGTGTCCTAGGCCGTGTGCCTTGTCTCAACACATCGTCGAGAAATATTCGTCGACTCCCCGGGACGAGTGTCGACACGGGTCGACACGCCCTGCGACACGCCCGTGTCGCAGGCCGTGTGCCATGTCTCGACACTTCGTCGAGCGCAAAATTTCGACTTCGCGGGCTTAGTGTCGACATGAGTCGATACGCCCTGCGACACGACCGCGTCGCAGGACATGTGCCCAATCTCGACACAATGTCGAGAGCAAAATGTCGACTTCGCCGGCTGAGTGTCGACACAAGCCTGACACGCCCTGGGACACGCCCGTGTCCCAGGCCGTGTGCCTCCTGCCAGAACCCAAAACTGGCCCAAAATGTCACCTGTCGCTCTTTTGAGTTTCGGGGCGTTACACGTGTCACCAAACGATCAAGCACAACCGTCCACTTGGTACATAGGGAGTCTCGGAAGTAAACACCGAGAACTAAGTCCAACAGCCCAAAGTCTCTTTTCATCATTACCAAACCAGTGCATTCAATCACCTACACTTACACCCATTCACATTCTCATGCCCCAAGACACTTAAGGGTTCCTCATCAACATAGGTGGCAAACCACCTCATACAACATACAATCCACACTGCTACCCGTGGGGAGACACGACTCTAAGCAGTGGACCACTTTACACTTTACTTATTTGACAAGCCTTGTGACCATGCATCAAGCTTTTCCAATTTCTTTTAAGGATCAAGCATCCATCTAACTCTATGCTTCCATCGCGGTAATCTCATCAGTATAAAACAGTTCACCCCTTTTTATTAACATGGATACATGGTTTACTTGTTCGATTACCAAGGGTCACACCTTCTTCCAAACCTGTTCCATTACACAAATTATAATCATGCCTAATTGTGTTTCCAACTGTTTTTTTAATACATTCTCATTGTAACATCTCATTTCCAATTAGACCCCTCTACTTAAATTGGGTTAGGACATGTGGTGGGGGCATGATTTTAGGCTTGGTTTGAACCATGAAGTTAGGGTGTAGTCACATGGGACCCACTATAGGGCCCAAGTTAACCCAAGTCAAACTAGCCCAAATTGGGGTCTTAGCAACACATAGGCCCCACCACTACACCCCAAACCCTAATAACAATCTATGTGAACCATAAGCCATGTCATTGGGTCACCTATTGACCCAAGTTGACCCAAGTCAACCCTAACCTTAATTTGGTCAAACCCACACCTAAAGGTCCAATTAGTCCAAGTGGGGCACCACCATGGCCCAACCCAAGTTGGATGGAACCATTGGGTCCATGAACATCAAGTGGGGCCAGCCCACTCATCAAGTTGACCAAGTCAACCTAAAAGTCAACAAGTCAACCAAAGGGCCTAAATGATGGAAAGAAGGAACCAAAAACATTCCTAAAGGGCTAAGACCATAAGCCAAGGCCCATGACCAGCCCAAGTACACATTTACAGCTCATACTCTCTGAATCAGGATAAGGCTACGGGGAAGTAAAACATGAAATTAAAATAATATATGATTTGAAACCTTACCTTGGGGAAACAACTCCTGGTAGCTCTTCCGCATCAAGTCCACCGACTCCCAAGTATACCCCTCCTTCCAATAATTTAACCACAACTTTTACCAACGAGACAATTTTTCGCCGCAAGCTCCTTGTTTCAGTGTCCACTATCCACACCGGCTCTAGTTGGATGAATCAATCAGTTGCTCTCGCACCATCTGTGGTGAGGACATGTTGATCGGGCCGCATTAGCGCCTTTTGAAGTGACGACACATGGAATATGTCGTGTAAATTCTCTAGCTCTGGTGGTAGCTCCAATCGATAGGCCATAGGGCCTATACTTTCCAATACATCATAAGACCCAACATATGTTGGACTGATCTTCTTCATACCACGCACCAATTTTACTCCATGCATATGCCAGATCTTCAGGAACACCTTGTCACCCATTTGAAATTCCACAATCCGGTGTTTTGCATTATAATACTTAGCTTGCCGACTCTAAGACTCAAGTATGCGGTCTCGTATTAGCCTATCAACTGCATCTGTATCGTCAATGTACTCATCTCCCAAAACCTTCGGGTCTTCATCTTGCACCCATGACAATGGAGCTCTACACCTTCTTCCATAATGGGCTTCATGGGGTGCCGTCCCGATGCTGGCCTGATGATTGTTGTTATATGAAAATTCTACCAAGGGTAAGAGCCTTTCCCATGGCTCACCTCTATCTAGCACACAAAATCTTAATAGGTCTTCCAAGGTTCTGATGGTCCTCTCAGACTACCTGTCCATCTGAGGATGAAAGGCTATGCTAAAGGTAAGGCATGAACCCAAATATGCATGTACTTCCTTCCATTCTTTGGAGGTGAAACGACCATCCCGGTAAGAAACAATTGCCTTTTGCACGCCATGGTAGCGTACAAACTGCTTCACAAAGAGGTGCACCAAAATGTCCACATGTGCCTCCTTCATAGGAATAAACATGACTACCTTTGTCAGGTGATCCACGATTACCCAATCTGAATCATTCCCAGAGTGTGGGCGTGGTAATCCATGAACGAAGTCCATGGAAAAATCCTCGAACTTCCACTCAGCAATAGGCAGCGAATGTAACAATCCTCCGGGGCTCTTGCACTCCACCTTCACCTTCGGATAAGCCTCACAGTACGTAATATAGTACTTGACAGCTTTCTTCATTCACGACCAAAACATGGTCTTCCGTGGGTCATTATACATTTTAGAAATCCCGGGGTGCAACGAATATTTGGGGCAATGTGCTTCTATAAATATATCTTCCCAGATTCCTCCGCCCTTGGGAATGTAAAGTCGGCCATGGAAATGAATGAGTCTGTCCTTTAGCGTATAATCCTTAGTAGATCCATCTTCAATTGACTTAATCATTAGGGCCAGAGCAGCATCCTTCTCTTGCTGTACCCAGATTCGTTCTTGAATATCACACACCATACTCATTTCAATTAGGTACTCCGTATATTCTTCGTAATGATCTTTATACACCAGAGTGATCTCCATCTCTTCGAGCATCCGAGCTTACTCCATACTCATCACACCACCACCGTTGTCTCAGGTTCAACTCCTTCTGCGCATGAACATACTTTAAATTCGTATGGTCTGAAAATATCTCACAGAGGACACAATGTACATATTGTCTCCAAACCTTCAAGTCGAACACCACTGCCCCCAACTCCAAATGGTGAACTGGGTATTTAGATTTATGCTTCTTCAGTTTCCTCGAAGCATAAGCGATCACATGATCGTACTGCATCAATACAGCTCCCATCCCTTGGTATGATGCATCATTGTACACTTGGAATCCTTCCTTCCCGGATGGAAGGGCTAGGATGGGTACAGAAGTAAGTCTACCTTCAGTTATTGGAATGCGGCTTTGCACTGGGTTGTCCACTCGTACGACACACCTTTCTTTGTCAGAGCTATGAGAGGGAGGGCAAACTTTCAGAATCCCTTCACGAACTTGCAATAATACCCAGCACGTCTAAGGAAAATTCACACATCGGCCGCTGACTTCAAAGGCGACCACTCCTTCACAGTAAGCACCTTGGCTGGATCCACAGCCAGTCCAGCACCACTAATCACATGGCCTAAGAACGCAAGTTCTCGGAGCCAAAATTCACACTTGCTGAACTTGGCAAACAAGGTATGTTCCTTCAACTTCTTCAACACTAAGATCAAGTGTTCAACATGTGTTTCTTCTATCTTTGAATAGAGTAAAATGTCATCGATGAAGACGATGTTGAAAACATCTAGGTATGGCCCAAAAACTTTGTTCATCTAGCTCATGAATACTGAAAGGGCATTCGTGAGCCCAAATGGCATCACAGTGAACTCATATAACCCATACCTTTAGCCAAATGCCATTTTCTAGATATCCTCCTCTTGTATCCTCAATTGATAATACCCCAAGCACAAATCGAACTTGGAAAACCAATATGCTCCTACTAGCTGATCGAGTAACTCATCAATCTGGGGTAAGGGATGGGTGTTCTTCACCGTTAAACGGTTGAGTTCTCGGTAATCTATACACAATCGCAATGTCCCATCCTTCTTTTTAACAAATAGAATAGGGGCTCCCATAGGCGATGAAATAGGGCGAACGGTCGCTGACTATACTAATTCCAGCAACTGAACTCTAAACTGGAGATGGGCTTGGCACCCAGTACTAACATAATCTAAAAGTCCACCTATCGATGTGGGGGTAATCCGAGCAGCATCTCGGGAAGTACCTTGTGGAAATCCCGCACCACTCGCACATCTTTCATATCTACTGTCATCCATTTCAACTCAAAACAAATCATGTAAACTTTATCTCATTTCTTGTGTGCTTTTATGGTTTGAATTGAAGATAATAAGATATGAGGTGCAAATCAATACCTTGAAAGATGACTTCAGAGTCCCCATGTCTCAAGAAAATTTATTTCTCCGCACAATCAATTCTGGCACGGTGCCAATCCAACCACGCCAACCCCAAAATGAGGTCGAATTATGGGATTATCAATAATGTGGCAGGGGTTTCAAAGACCTTTCCTCCCAGGAGTACCTCCAATTCACACTTGGCAGTTGCAGTCATCTCAGAGACATTCGGGAGGCATACTCTCCGAGCAATACCGGTGAAGTATTGCACTCCTTCCAAGTCACTAATGAAGTCTGCCGACACAAACGAGTGTGTGGCACCGGTATCAAACAAAGTATATGCTAGTTTCCCACCAACCATCATGGTGCCTAGGAATCAATTACATACTCTCAAGTTTAGACTCCTAGTATATCCTAGGCAATTGAAGAGAAATGCTTATAACGTATTAATTGGATCACTATATACCTGCAATAATCTCCTGGGCATTTCTCTCTAGCTCCATGTGCAGCACAAGCACCTGATCCTGAGCAGTTCAAGGATTCCTTCCTCGTGGTCCTCGTCCTCGACCAGGGACATGTACCCATTCTCATGGAGATGCCAGAGGAAGGGTAGGAGGAGCGTTCCCACGTAGCTATTGGCAGTGACATCGGATGTGGCCCGGCTGGTTGCACTGGAAGTAGACTTGGTTGTATTGCTCCCTACACTGATGGTATTGTGGTTGTGGTGGGGGTAGTGTTGGTTGTGGTGCCGGATGCTCCATTCTAAAATTCTAACAGAAGCGACCTCCGCTCTATTGTTTCCTCTTCCCAGTTGTCTTGGCTCCTTTTGTAACTAGGACTGGCCTCCATCACACCCTCAACGGGTCTCTTATTACTCCCCAAATGATCTGCCTATAGCCTTTTTGTCATGTCAATGATCTCAGCTAAACTCGAGTCCGCTATGAACAAAAGGTCTTGCTTCAGTGGGTCCTACAAGCCTTTGTACAATATTTTAGCACAACCTCGGTAATCCAACTCATAGGAGTCAGCAAACCTTGCCACATGCTGAAACTCCCTCTAGTATTCGATAACCGACTTCGATCCCTGTTTTAACTGCAAGAATCTTTCCTCGAGTTCGCCTTTAGCGGTCGACGGGATGAAATGTTCCAAGAAATCTCCAAAGAACTCAATCAAACTAATCTTCGTATAAACTCGGCCCAGGAAGGTGGAACCCATGAGGGACTGAAAGTTATTTAACTTTAGGTTAGCTAATCACCTAGAGGGGGGGTGGGTGAATAGGTCTTTGAGCTTTTAATAAATCTTTTGATATTTTCAACTTGTTCTATCTAGAGCTTGTCCTTAAGTATTACAGTCACAGAAAAAAACAAGAACATAGAGAAAACACCAGAATTTATAGTGGTTCCCCAATTGGGTACATACACTTTTCCTCTCCACCTATCCAACTTATTTATTGGACTCGGGACAAACTCCTCCAAACTGCTCCTAAGAGCTTACACCTCAGATCCCACAGGATCTTCAAGTCTCCCCCAAGACTCACTTCTCAGCCATATGGGCCTATACTCAGTGGTCAGCAGACTACCTACCTCATGTTGCTAAGCCCTACACTTAGACTAGGAGGACAGCCCTACCTTAGATCCCTAAGGATCCTACCTCAGAGCTCTGCAGTGCTCCTACACTCAGTTACCTGCAAGCCACCTACCTCAGCCTTATCTCTAAGGCATACAGCTCAGGCCTTTCAGCCCTATAACTTCAGGCATAAGGCCCTACTCTCATAGTGATGCAGCACTCCTACATCTCAGTACCCTACCAGGTACCTACCTTAGTGCCCCTCTAGGTACCTACAGCTTAGTGACAAGCTTGTCACCTACCTCAAGAAAAAAGGCCCTACACTCAGAGAGCAGCACTCTCCTACCTCAGGCACTTAAGCCCTACAGCCAGATCCTCACTTGGATACTTCTTTAGTGCCCCAACAGGGCACCTACGTCAGGCACAAAATGCTCTACACTCAGATTCAGGAAACCAGTATCCTACAGGAAATAAATACAATAAGTTGAAGAATGTAAAATAACTAACTAAGAGAAATAACTCTGAGTCGACTTTGCTAGACTGAGCATATTTTAGTCCAGCTCACTTGCTGTAAAAGGAATCAACCTTCTTCTATAGCTATCACTTTTTACTGCTGTACTGATGGGTAGCTTCCGCCTTGCTGATGAGATGAATACGTTAAACTGTTCTGTTGAGAACAACCTTGCTGAGCTTAAAGAGCTTCAACTATCCTTCTTTTCCTTCGGGCTATCTTTGCTGGACTTCTGCTTTCAAGCTTGATCAGATGTAAATTTCCAGCCATCTCTATCAATTTCTCTTTTTGTTCGTTTGATTTGTTTACCCTAATCCCATTCTTGTTTCCCATTTTATATGCATTGATTTGAATTAACGGCACCATAGTATGTGGGCCCGCCAAGGATTGGTGAGCGCCAACTCCATCAGAAAGGGACAAAATAACTTTCGGCGCTGTAGCAGCTTTCCCTCACCGGTTTCCTGCAATTTTGATTTTGATGATGTCAGTAGTGGTCATCAACATCTGGACTTAGAAAATATTCCAGAATCTCATCAAGCGTTGAGTGGTGTTAAGACACTCAACGCCACCAGCCTTGGCTCTCAGCGCTTCTAGACTTAAAACATTCCCTGGATCTATCTCAGCGGATTAATCTCAGTGGTCTCAGCTATTTTTCATTATTAGATGAGACAAGGCTTTGTCTCAGCACTTTATTCTTATCTGCTATCTCAGCGGTTTTTGAATTTAACTGTCTCAACGGTTTTGTCTCAGTAGTCTCAGTGATATTTCATTATCAACTAAGACAAGCCTTTATCTCAGCGGTCTTAGCGGTTTTTTGCTTTTAACTTTCTCAGCGCTTCCTTCTTCATTAGAAGCATCGAGTGAACATACTTCACTCAACGCTTCTGAGCTTAGAAAAAAATCCAGCTAGATTTATTCTCAGCTATTTACCTCTTAATTGTCTCAGCACTTCCTGCTTTATTTAAAAGCATTGAGTGAACCTGCTTCACTCAACGCTTCTGGACTTAGAAAATTTCAGCCAATATTATCATTGTTGTCTCAGCCGTCTCAACGCCATCTTCTCAGCAGTCTCAGCTGTCGCAGCAGTCTCAATGCTATCTTCTTAGTTGTCTTCAGCTGTCTCATCGCTATCTTCCCAGCTGTCTCAGCTTTCTCAGCGGTCTCAACACCTTCTTCTCAGCGGTCTCAATGATTTTGCCTTAGATAGATTTTCTATTGCTTTAGCTTGAGAATCGTTGGGCTGAGCTCAAAGAACTGTAACTTGAGTTCGACGAACATCGAGGTAAGTTCGACGAATTTTGTATCCTGAGTTTTTAAGCATATGATGAGTTGAGCTCGACAATCAGCTAGCTGAGTTTGACGAACTCTGAGCTGAGTTCGACGGAATTTGAGTTTACTGCCCAACTCATTTTTCTTCACTTGTCCAACCATGGACTACTTGAATGCATGAACTAAAGCACACATCAAATACATTATGTGTGTATGTCATTGACCCGTTTGACTTCTTACAAATCTGGGATATTGGGATCAATAGACCCAACAATCTCCCCCTATTTAAAAAAGTCAAAATAATACATGTCATTGATAACACAACATTTCATCATAATAAAATTTAACAGTAGAAGTGTTACCTTTTCTCCAGCCTATGGAGAATTACTTACTCCCCATGACATGCTGCCATCCTTACTATTCCACTTGGCTGTACTTCTCAGCCCCTTGACTTCTTTCCTCCCCCTTGTTGACTTCTATAATAAGGAACATACTGATTGGTTGGTCTCCCCCTATCTATCTCAATTGTTGGTCTAGCTCCCCCTCAACAGTTGCAGATCATTTTCAATATCTGGAGGAAGAGCTTGTTCTTCCTGAAAAATAAACAATGGAGCATATGGTAGAAGAGAGAATTTAAGCTACACAAGATTCAACATGCCCAATTCAAATTTGAAGGTGTTGAACTTGGCTTCATCTAGTGGCTTAGTGAAGATATCAGCCACTTTCTTTTCTGTAGAGACAAACTAGGGGGAGATGTCATTCCTTTCCACATGTTCTATAATGAAATGATAACTAATTTCTATATACTTAGTCCTGCTATGGGAGACAAGAATCCCAGCTATAGAAATTGCACTAGTAGAATCACAAAAGAGTGGAGTTCTACTTATCTGAACATTATATTCTTGAAGTTGATACTGAATCGACAGCGACTAAGCACAGCAGCTTCCAGCTGAAATATACTCTGACTCTGCTGTTGAGATTGCAACACTTGTCTGTTTCTTGCTGCTCCAAGAGACAAGCCTTCCACCTAGAAATTGACATGATCCGGAAGTGTTATTCATGTCCACCTTGCATCCTACAAAATCTGCATCTAAATAGCCAGTTGTTAAAATTCCCCATTCCTGGGGTACCACAGGCCAAGATATGGGGTTCCCTTAAGATATCTCAAGATTCTTTTCATAGGAGTATAGTGAGACTCTTTAGGGCAGGCCTGATACCTAGCACAGACACATATTGCATACATAATGTCAGGCCTACTTGTTGTGAGGTAGAGAAGGGAGCGAACTATACCTCTATATAGAGTTTGATCAACTGGCTTCCTTGGATCATCTTTGCTTATAGGAATACTTGAGCTCATGGGAGTTCTTATGGTGGAAGCATTCTCCATTTCATATTTCTTGATTATCTCCCTGATGAATTTTGACTGGGATATGGATAAACCATCATCAGTCTATTTTACTTGGAGTCCCAAGAAAAAATTCAATTCACCCACACTACAAATCTCAAACATCCCCTGCATAAGTTATGCAAACTTCCTGTAGAGGTTGTCATTAGTAGAGCCAAATATTATGTCATCAACATAAATCTGGCCTGGGATGATCTTGCCCTTAGATTCCCTTTGGAATAGGGTCATGTCTATCTTCCCCCTTGAGAATTTATTCTCAATGAGGAAGGTAGACAATGTCTCAAACCATGCTCTTGGGGCTTGCTTAAGCCCATAAAGAGCTTTCCTAAGTCTATTCACAGCAGTGGTAGAGTTAGAATGAATAAAACCTGGATACTGCTCTACATAAACCTCTTCCTTTAAGTCTCCATTCAGGAAGGCTGACTTGACATCCTGTTGATCCCCAGTTTGGATTTGGGCCACGTTCACTAACTAGGATGAGTTTTTGACCCATATTGTATAGCCAGGGTCAAGTATTTGAGTCATAGAGTTTAGGCTAAGTCATTATGTTCAACCTTCATGGACCAGCCAACAGAATACTTCAGAACACTTAGGACTTAGAAGAATTCAAGTTCAAAATTATCAGTTCGAAATTCTTCGAACTCAGCTCTATGATCGTCGATCGTAGATCGACGAACTCAGAATCAATTCTCTGAGTTGAGCTCGACGATATTCGATCTCAGGACGACGAAATCTGGAGTTCAGCTTCAATATATTTTTTCTAGTTATTTTCACTGAACTTAGCTCGACGAAGATAGATTCTCTACTCGATGAACTTGGACCGCAGAATTAGAAAGATATTCGTAGAATGCAGTTCGCTGAGCTCTAGTCGACGAACAGTATTTCTCAGCTCGACGAACTTGGATCTCTAGTCGACGAAATCTGTTCAGAGCTCGACGATTTCTATCCAATGCCAGACTTAGAGTTTTTCCTTACTTTCTGTCCTTATTTCCATATATTATTTAGCAGTGATTCTCTGAGTAATTAATGCATATATTCCCCTGAATATAGCCAGTATTGGCAGCATTAATTATGGTCTTCATCAGGGTTAATTACTTGCTTAATTTATTGGGGCAGTTGGGAAACTCATTAAAGACAATATTCTCCAGCCGTATTTCATTCTGCAGGCAATCAACAATTAATGCTTGAGATTGAAGATTTGGAAGGAGATTTTGACAGAAAAATATAAAAGAGTTTTTTCTCTTTTCAGACGGTAGAGATACAAGCAATAATACAGAGAAGAATTACAGAAACATACACAAGATTATTTGCTTCTTCTCTTTGGAGAAAATAACCAGTTTTCTCCTTGTGCTTACTCAAGACTGAAGAAAAATAACAAACAAAGATCCAGAGTCTTCTTCAACTTCTTCTCCAGGAACATTCAAGGACAACAACATTCAATCAATCAGAAAGTTCCTGGACATCATTTCAAGATAAGGCTGAAGACCTACACCCTGAGCAAAACTCCAAATGATTTTAGAAGGAGCTTTTGACAACAATAATATACTAGTCCTCTCTGTTGAATAGAGAAAGAGAAGACACCATCACCTCTCTCACCTCCTGTACAAAGGGTTTATTAACTCCCTTCAAAAGTTTATTCTTAGTTTTTGGGCACCTGATCAAAAGCTCAAAGGGTTGTAGATCACCCTGGAAATAGATCTTATGGTGGCAGTCACCTGATCAAAAACCTGCTAGTGGATTCCTACCAGGGTGGTGGAAGAGTGGATATACCCAGTTTGGGGAACCACTATAAAATTCTTGTGTCGTCTGGTTGATCATTTTCTGTGTTGTTCTTGCTTTGCTGTGTTAGATTAGATTGATGTGTTGTTATAGTTTAGTTTAACGTATACATTCTGTTACTACTATAGTATCACCTACTTTACTCTGATAATACTTAAAAATAGCCAAAAGTTTTAACTACTCTATTCACCCCCCCCCCCCCTCTAGAGTAAATCAGGTCTACCCCCTTTCTTTCAAATGGTATCAGAGGGGTGTTCCTTTGGTTGTACAAGCTAATACTTGAAACAAAAGATCCTTATTAGATCTGATTTTCTTTTTCCTTAGTTTTTCTGTTTATTTCAGCATAACACAGAACAAGTATTATGCAAGCACCAGACCTCCAGTTTTCAACTTGAATAAGTTTGCCACCTGGAAGGCAAGAATCAGGCTTTATATGAATTCTATTGATTAAGACATATACAATGCTATTATGACAGGTCCTCCTCAACCTACAACTACTACTACATGTACCTATACTTCAAGCACACATGTTGTTCCACCACCTGAGTGGGCAGATGCTCAAAAGAAGGCAAAGATAGCAGATGCCAAGGCCATGAATATTCTGGATCAAACTATGTCAGATGACATATTCCAGAAGGTGGCTGCGTGCACATCTGCCAAAGCTATCTGGGATTCTCTAAACCAGATGATTGTTGGATCAGTAGATGAGAGAAAGGACAGGAGATCAAATCTTATCTCCCAATATGAGAATTTTAAGAAGGATGAATCAGTGTCTATCAGTGATATGTACAACAGACTAAGCTCAATCATCAATGAACTAAAGACTCTGGACAAAGACATCACTCTCAAAGAAGTGAATGACAAGATCCTCATGTGCTTTTATAGCTCATGGGATTCCAGAATATGGCCAATCAAGGAGACCAGAAGCTTAAATGAGATTTCCATTGAATCTCTTCTGGGAAAGCTCAAGTCATATGAGCAGCTAATAAAGTCAAGAGAAGCTGCAGAGCAAAAGACTCCTCCAGCAGCAAGAAAAGAACAAAGCATAACCTTCAAAGCTTCAGAAGAGACAGAAGAACCAACAGCAAGTGAGGAACTTCTGAGTCTCTTAGCCAAGAGATTTAACAAGATGGCAAAGAAGGACTTCAGAAGAAAGTCATCCAGGCAAGATGACAAGCCAAGGTATGACAAGACACCCACTAAAGAGGTTGTTTATTTTGGGTGCAGGAAACCAGGACACTTCATATCAGAGTATCCAGAAAATCAAAATAAGGAGAGAAGAAGAGAGAAAGACTCCAGAAAATAGCACTACAGCAAGCCTTCCTCCAGCAAGCATAAAAGAAAGGAGAAAGGCTTTATGGCTGAAACTTGGAGTGACACTGAAGATGAATCTTCATCCTCTAGCTCCAGTGAAACTGAAGAGGAGGCAAAGGCAAGGGAAGTTTGTCTTATGGCTATCAATGCCTCCTGCAGCCCATCTAAAGCTGAGTGGTCAGATAATGAAGAATCATCAGAATCTGAGGCAGCTCAGGTACTATCATCCTTTGATTAGAATTCAGATAATTTTAAAACTAAATTAAAATCATTATGTATTGATTTAATTAACTCTAAAAACGAAATTAAAACACTTAGAGAAAAACTGTTTGAGCAAGAAAACTTTATTTCTGAAAATATTACGTTAAAAGATGAATTAACTTTAGCCATTGAACAAATCTTGACATTAAAAACTGAATTGGCTGAGACTAGGCAACTTGAAGAATCCCTAAATGGGAGAAGTATCAAGTTGATGGATATTACAAGCACAATGAATGACAGGCTAAATGACAAGCTGGGCTTAGGTGCTTCATCAAGCCAACCCCCACTGATTCAAAAGAACATCTTAACAACCCCTATAAAATTTGTTTCAGAAAAGGGTAAAGAAATGCTAAATGAAGATAAACAACCAATTGAAATCACTCATAAAACTAAGAAAAAGAAAAAAAATAAGAAAAATACAAATCATAACAATGTTCAACAGATTCCGTCAAACTCAGATCGACGAAATATGTACAGTTCGTCAGACTTAAGTCGACGAACTCCAAACACAAATTTCCATTATAATTATTCGTTGAACTACGATCGACGAAATGAGTATGGTTTGTCGACTGAGATCGATGATTTTGGGGCCCAGATAATGAATACTCTCATTATCTGAGTGGAGTTCGACGAACTCATCCCCATTCATCGACCTTAGATCGACGAACTTACTTGAATTCATCGAACGCAGTTCATCTTAACATGAACTTTAATTCTTTTAGAACTAATAATCAACCAAGATCTTCCATTAATCAATTTAATCAATTGATAATTCCTCCAAGAAGATATCATGCCTTAGGTTATAAATGTCAACCTGAATATTCTTACATTTCCAGTTTTAATTATGTGAAGAAAGAAAGACCCAAGGTAACCTGTGTCAAGAATAACTAATCTATTTTATTGCAGGTGAAAGACTATCCCACCACAGAGCAACAGTGGTATCTGGAAAGTGGCTGTTCAAAACACATGACTGGAAACAAGGACAATCTAATCAACTACAAGTCAAAGCTTGGACCTAAAGTAATATTTGGTGATTCCAAATGTGGCCAGACTGAAGGATATGGAAAGGTCAAGATTGGAGCAGTCACCTTCAGGAATGTTGCTTATGTAAGTGGACTGAAGCACAACCTTATATCCATAAGTTAGTTATGTGATGAAAGGTTTCAGGTATCATATAATAAAACTTCATGTATTATTACTTCAGTAGATAACCAAGTAGTGTTAACAGGAACTTGAGTAGGAAACATTTATATAGTTAATTTTAAATCAGCTAAAACAGAAATATGCCTATTTAATCAAACTAATAATAACAATGAACTTTGGCGTAGAAGATTAGGACATGTAAACTTGAAAATATTGTTAAACTCTCTAGGAAAAACCTTGTTAGATGATTGCCTTCTCGCCCCTATAAAATTTTATAGTTTCCTACCTAAATCACCTAGAGGGGGGTGAATAGGTGAATTGTGCGTCTTTTTGCGGAATAAAAATTACAAGCCCATGCACAGATCTATCTACCAATCAAACACCGACGAGGCAAGATTTATAGTGGTTCCCCAACCTTGGGTACATCCACTTTCCCTCACTGATCTAGCAATACACTAGACTCGGCTACTCCACTATCTTGGATTGAAAATCAATCCTACCCTTGGAACAACGTTCCTACAATCTCGATCCACAAAACGGATCTACACTCGGAAGATAAAGCTTCCTACAAACTCGGAGACAAAAGCTCCTACACTCGAAGAAATTTCTCCTACAAGAATGAAATAAATTTTATAAAGAAATACAAATAGTGATCCCTTGTTCAGATCTGCAAAAATCGACCAGAAATTTCTTCTTCTTGGCTTTGCGGCTTTATCAGAATGATGAAGAGAAATATCGAGAAGAATGGATCTGAACCTTCTTGGCTTCTCACAATCGATCTAATCAGAGGATAAGGAGTTGAGCGAACCTCGATCTGGAGAGCCTTCTTGATCTGAATCCTCAAAAGATGAAACCCTAGCCGGTCGGGAATCAGCGACGGCGGCGGCGGCGGATTTCGTTTTTTTGAGAGAGAAAGAGGAAATAGAAATTCTTGAGAGTACAGCTGCAAAAACTTCTTAGAATAATCTTCTTTGAAAAAAATTAGGGTTTGTCGGTTTAGACATGACCTTTTATAGGATCAGAAAAGATTAGACATGATTAAGTCATTATGAGAGACACGTGGACCAATCACGTCAAAGTTTATGAATAAGACCGTTATCCGGGACTTAAAGAATTTTCTGAAAAGTCGAAGTAAAATACTCGAGATATAACAGACTACTCGAGTACCTGCAGCACTACTCGAGTAGGTAGAAGATGACTACTCGAGTATATTGTAAAAACTACTCGAGAGAGTATGAGATGATTACTCGAGTACATAGAGTCAACTACTCGAGTAAATAAAAGGAAAAAGGAAATCAGCTACTCGAGTAACAAGAATAACATACTCGAGTACTTAAGTAGTTACACGAGAGGTAGAGTAAATTACTCGAGTAAAACAAATACTACTCAAGTTTATAATAATGAACTACTCTAGTATAAGAGATACTACTCGAGACAAAGACTTAGAAAATTTCTGGAACAAGAAAACTGTATTACTCGAGTATAGAAGATGAACTACTCGAGACAAATAGAACTACTCGAGTATATAATATGACTACTCGAGTAATTCACTTAGAGAGATTTTCTGGAATGGAATTCTGGATTACACGAGTATAAACACTGGACTACTCGTGTAGTAGATGAACTACTGGAGTACATGACTTAGACTACTCGAGTAAGTGAGAACTACACGAGAGTCAGAATTCAACTACTCGAGATAGAAGATAGAGCTACTCGAGTACTATATAGTACTACTCGAGTATTTAATATAGAAAAATTTGAGAAGAGAATTTCTGTAAAACCGAGAGGTAAAAAGAAACTACTCGAGTAGTTGTTCTAACTACTCGAGAGCCATAATTGACTACTCGGGATATACCTTAGCTACTCGAGTAGGAGTATTATTACTCGAGTATGAATGCAGTAACTTACTCGAGTAAGTAAAGAACTAATCGAGTACTTTACTTAGGAAAATTTTTTGATAGAATTTTTCTTCTTCTAAGGGATGGCCAGCATCAAGCCTTTTCACATAGTCCTAGAGCTTGAATATGAAGTGTATCCCAATAGAGAGGCTACACATGAGTCAACACCTTAGAGCACACAATGAGGGATTACATTGTATGGTCCTATGTTTGGTGACCCATTGTAGACTGACATTGGTCTACACTTCCCATAAGATTCCTCAAACACATAACTCAAACCAAATATCAAATACAACTTAATTCATCTTATTTCAAAGATGACTTCATCATATCTGAGTTAGTGTGGATACAATACCCAACAATCTCCCCCTATTTGTAGAAGTCAGAACACTTTACACTAAGCTGAATTATGGACATAAAAAGAATGCTAAGTATATAAAGCAGTATAAGCAAGCAAAAGACTATTAAAAGGATAATAAGATCAAAAGCTTAGAATTATATAAGTGTGATTATCCAGAAATGTCATTAACAAAAAAAATCATTTCCACAACTCATAAGTCCTTTAAGCTAGTTCTGATGATTTTGTCTGTCCTGTTTCTCTTGCTGTCTCCTTTGGTACGTGAAATGCTTTGGATAATACTTGGGGGGTCTTGGAGGAGCAGCAGGATTGTTTCTTCCATATTCTCTGTCATATATCCTCCTTTTGGTCATAGATTTCTCATACAACTCCCACTCCTGGGAACTCTAGTGAATATTCCTGCTCTCATGGTAGTCCATAACTAATTTGAGAGTGTCCAAAATGTGGGACTTAGAAGTGGGAGACCAAACCTCAGCATGTTCAGGAGCTGGAGTAGGAATGGACTTGCTTGCAGAAGCACCATCACCATACTTTCTTTTCTTTTTGTATGTCTGAATTTCAGGAGGAGCTTTGAAGAAAAAATCTGCAGGATCTTCATCCTAACCCTGAGTGTAGGAATCAGGAGGAGCAATAGAATCACCATGCCTAGGAGAAAAAGTGGGTTGAGGAGCATGAGCAGGAACATCAGCAGCTAGTGGGTTCAAATGATGAGGGATAATGTTTGGATCAGCAGCAAATTCAGGAAGGATTTGGTTGTGCATCCAGACAGCAGTGTCATAGGTGTGGAATTTGACACTCTGTATTTGTTTCATGACATCATTGTGAATCTCTGTCATCTTAGTTTCCCATAATTCTTTCTTGAGGGATTCAGATTTTTCTAGATATTCTTTTACCAATCCCTCCCCCTTTCAGACTTCAACAGATAGCTTGGTAATAGCATCTTCTTTGAAGAGTCCAACTTCTTCACAAATCTTCACCTTGGTTGCTTCAGCTCTTTTGTACAACTCTATTTGATTTTCAGCTAGGGTAACACTCTGTTCCATAACTTGGCTAATGCTAGTTATAGTGTGGTCTAAGGTTTTACCACCAATTTGGAAAAGATATTTGAGCTGATCAGTATTATGCTGGATCTCAACAAATCCTCTGCTCATCTTAGTTTCTAGAGCAGTTACCTTATCAGTGATAGTCTTTATACAAGTATCAAAGTAAGATTTCTGTTCTTGAAGGAAAAGTACAATCTGAGTCATTAAATCTGAGGATGCAGGAGCTTTAGCAGTAGGAGGAGCAGAAGTAGATGGAGCAGAAGGAATAGGAGGAGCTACTCATGGAGCTATTTCTTGAATGGTCACAGAACTCTTAGCTCTTGTAGTATATATGAGGCCATCTCCTTCTTCCATTATCTGAGGGAGAGAGAAATCCAAATTCCTGAGAGAAGCTTCAGCTAGCTCAGGTGAGAGCTCATCAGAAATGAAGATTGTTTCTAGCTGTTCTTGGTGAGATTGAGCTGGAGTTCTTCCTGGAGGGATTTCTGGAGACTTTCCTGATGATGGCACTGGAGACTGTACAGGAGTGGGGTCCTTGGTAATTTCAGTGAGTGGAGCTTTTGGAGATAGAGGAGGAGGAGATTCAACTGCAGTTAATTCCTCTATCATCTCATTGATGGAAGCATCAGTGGATAGTAGTGCTTCTTGAATTTGTTGATCTGTAGGGATATCTTCTGGGTTGACTGGTGGAGAAGTAGGTGCTGGTGGAGTTGGTTTTCTGGCTGGAACAGCAGGACCAGGCTCCCCCTCATTTGGTGCACCAGAGGAGCTGGGGACCTATGATGGAGAGGGAGATGTGGTCCTGTCCTCTATGTCTAGAACTTCAGTTACTTTGGCAGCTTGAGAGGGATTCTGCAACTTGAGCTCCCATCTTTGAATGGAGGAGATGGAGTCCTTCTTCATGTTATGAAGGATACTCCCTTTGGAGAAAGTGAAGGTGTCTGGGTTTATCTCATGAAGGAGCAATGAAATGATCTTAGCATAGTTGGGGGATTTAATGCTCTCCTTTATTTTATTCAGGATGAGCAATCCAAACTGAAAATCTTTTCGAAAGACTATGGCTTGCAATACAAAGGGATATCTCTTATGGAGTTTATCTTGCATAAAAGAATTTTCCCTATAATGTCAACCAACAGTTTACCTTCTGCATTCATATCATCCCTTCTAATGTATTTAGCATAAGTAGAAATTCCACAAAATAAATAAGTTCGGGCATATTCTTCATCACCTAGAAAATCATCTGCTTCTATAACTGGCAGCCGAAGAAGTCGAGAAACAGAGGTTGAAGTAAGTTTGATGTTGATACCTTTAACTGTAGACTTTAAAACTGTCCAATGGTGCTTCACTTGGACATTTCTGAAAAATTTTGCAACGTCGGGGAAGAGGATTTGCATGGTTCTTAGAGAACGAAGGTTAATCCGGCGGTGTTGAGCAAAATCATGAGATTAAGGAAGTCGTCGGAGAGTTCTGCAATTCCGGCGGCGACTAATTCCGAACCCACACCGATTTTAGAGGAGGCGGCCATGATTCAGAAATCTTGGAGATGCAGTAACCCTAGAAAGGTTCGACGGGGTGAAGGAAATCGCGCAGCTCTGCAACTGACTGAGGAAGGCGAAGAGGCAGTCAGGTACTCGAGAGAGCAAAAATTATTTCGTGTAGGGAAATTTCTGAATTTTCTTATTTATATAACCCTAGTTTTAGGTCTAATTATACGACAATGAAGAATTAAACCATAGAAGAGGCGGCATTAGCCTTGGTTTGCGCATAAGAAAATAAAGAGGACTACTCGAGTAGGTCAAGTCGACTACACGAGTATATCATTCCACTACTTGAGTAGGTCAAGTCGACTACTCGAGTATGTCATTCTACTACTCAAGTAGTTCATATTCTTACTCGAGTAGGCTGTATCTTACTCGAGTCAAAGAGTTAGAATTTTGAAAAATTTCAGTATTTGACTAACCTTTGAGCCTTGAGCCTTCTTGAAAGTCATCTTCTCTAGTCTTCTTTGTTGAGCATCCCAAGTTCTATTTTGAAGAACGATAACTTGGTCTCGTCCAGTGGCTTCGTAAAAATGTTTGCAATTTGCATATCTGTAGGGACATATTGAAAGTCTATGTCCCCATGCTCCACATGCTCCCGGATGAAGTGATACCTTAGCTCTATATGCTTTGTCCGACTATGCGAGACTGGGTTGTTGGCTATTACTATTGTGCTGGAAGAGTCGCAAAATAATGGAATCTTTTCAAACTTCATGTTGTAGTCCTCAAACTGATTCTTTATCCAAAGTAGTTGTGCACAACAACTGCCTGCAGAGATGTACTATGACTCAGCCGTTGAAATTGCCATACAGTTTTGCTTCTTGCTACTCCAGGAGATAAGTCTTCTTCCAAAGAATTGACATGTCCCGAAAGTGCTTTTCCTGTCGTCTTTGCTCCCTGCAAAATCTGCATCTAAAAAACCTATTAGTTCGTTGTCATTACTTCTTGGGTACCATAAGCCAAGATTTTATGTACCTTTAAGGTATCTCAAAATCCTCTTTGCAGCAGCGTAGTGAGATTCCTTAGAGTTCACCTGAAATCTAGCACAGACACATGTTTAAAACATTATGTCAGGTCTACTTGCAGTAAGGTAGAGCAAGGATCCAATAATGCTTCTGTACTTGGTTTCATCAAAAGGTTTCCCTTTCTCATACTTGGTTTCATCAAAAGGTTCTGAACCCATTGGAGTCCTCATTGAGGTTGCGTTCTCCATTCCAAATTTCTTAATCAGCACTTTGGTGAACTTGGTCTGTGAGATGAAAATTCCATCTTCAGACTATTTCACTTGAAGCCCTAAGAAATATTTCAGCTCGCCTATACTGCTCATTTCAAACTTCCCTTGCATAAGTTTTGAAAACTTCTTGCAGAGGTTGTCATCAATAGAGCCAAAAATAATGTCGTCGACATAGATTTGCACTAGCAAAATCTTGCCTTTAATTTCCCTAAGAAATAATGTCTTGTCTATCTTTCCCCTTGTGAACTTGTTCTCAAGTAGAAAGCTAGACAGCGTCTCATAACAAGCTGGAGGAGCTTGTTTCAGGCCATATAACGCTTTATGCAGTAAATAAACATAATCAGGAAAGTTAAAATCAACGAAACCTGGAGGTTGTTCCACATAAACCTCTTCCTTTATGTCAATATTATGGAAGGCAGACTTCACGTCCATCTGGTAGACAATGAAGCCTTTGAATGCAGCATATGCTAGGAGTAACCTTATTGACTCCAGCCTTGACACTGGAGCGTACGTCTGCTCGAAGTCGATTCCTTCTTCTTGACGATAGCCTTTTGCGACAAGTCTGGCCTTATTCTTTACTATCGTTCCATCCTCGTCCATCTTGTTCCTGTAGACCCATTTTTCCCAATGACATTCTTCCCTTTTGGTCTTGGGACAAGCTTCCATACTTTGCAGCGCTTGAACTAGTTTAGTTCTTATTCCATCGCCATTATCCACGATGTGTCTGAGTTTGCTCCTCAAACTTATTTGGTTCAACCTGTGAGAGAAAACTTAAATATAGATTCTCATTAGTTGTACCTCTTCGAGTTCTGACACCATCCCGGGGATCTCCGATGATCTGGTCCATGGGGTGATCCTTCAGATGTCTGAGCTCTAAAGTCCTTGCATCTGGATTATCTTCTATCACCGGAGTGACTTCTTCAACTTGGACGACTACTTCATCTTGATCATAAACTACTATAACCTACAAAAAAACCTTCAAAACTCTTTTCGCTAAACTTTGTATTATGATGTCATTTTTAGCACGAAGCATTTACAGCCAAAGATTCTAAAATATGAGACTGTCGGTTTCTTGCCCTTCAGAAGTTCGTAAGGTGTCTTATCGTGGTTTTTGTTTATGAGAGCTCAATTTTGCACGTGTCATGCAGTGTTGACGGCTTCAGCCCAAAAATATTCCGGAAGTGAAGCATCACTCAACATGGTCCTACAGGCCTCTATGAGCATTCTATTCCTTCTCTCAGCCACTCCATTTTGTTGAGGAGTGCGAGGAGAGGAAAACTCATGAAAGATACCCAGGCTTTCACAAAATTCTCTCATGGCCCCAGATTTGTACTCTGTTCTATTGTCACTTCTGATTTTGACTATAGAGCAGTGGTACTCATTCTGAACTTGCCTGACAAAATTAGCAAAGATGTTGAAGGTATCTGACCTGTGTTTCAAAAAGAATACCCACGCAAAGTGCGAGTAATCATCAACAATTACCAACGTATAATCCTTACCTCCCAAACTTCTAATTTGCAGTGGACCAAACTAGTCCATATGTAGTAGATGAAGACATATATTAGAATCTTTGCCAATAACACTTTTAAAGGTAGCCCTTGTTTGCTTGCCTTTTACACATGCATGACAATGTCTATCTTTGACGTACTTGACATTTGGGGCATCACGTACTAAGTTCATTGAAAATAATTTATTAATATCTTTGTAATTAATATGTGCTAGTCTCTTGTATCATTGGTCACCAAGCGACGCACTATCTTTTGCTAAAAAGCACACTGGTGTCGAAGAATCTATACAAATGAAATTCAAGCAAAATATGTTTCTGCTTCGAGTGTAGGACAGAATCGTTTCCATATTGTCAACACATTTTATCAAGCACTTATCAGCATGAAACTCAACTATGTATCCTTTATCGCAGAGTTGACTTATGCTTATAAGGTTATGTTCCAAACCTTCAACGTAAGCCACATCTGAGAAGGATACATAACCGTTCATAATCATACCGCAGCCTTTAGTGATTCCACGGTCTGAACCTCCAAAGATGACCTTCGGTCCGTTCACGACTGGAGTAAAGTTCTGAATTAGTCTTCTTGTCCCAGTCATATGCCGAGAGCATCCACTGTCCAAATACCAGATTGGCGTTTTGGTGGCCTTTGGACATACCAGCATTCACAATCAGTTTGCCTTAGGAACAAAAATATGTTTGGGTCCTTGGTCTCGGGTTAGAACACTCCCCCTATGAATATTAGCATTAGGAGTGGTCTTCCTCATATTGCCAACATGTGGGGTTGCAGTATTTCTGGGATTAAACCAACAATCAATGGCAAACTGACCAATTCTGCCCCAACACCAACAGTCAAATCTGTTTTATCTTTGCCTTATGTTCTCCTGCTTGACCTTTTGGAATTGTGGTCTAGTAGGGGCAGCATTCTTGGGGGAAGAAGCTTCATGATGATGGCAATCACATGTTTTCTTCTCCTTTAGTGGCTTTTCTACAACAGGCTTTGCCTTTGGTGCCTTCTTGAAGTTATTACCATAATTGAAAGGGCCATAGCTCTGAAGAATCACTTCTTCATAAGATTCCTTAAAGACACTTTCGCCAAAGTTTCTGGGGCGAGACCATCCTTGATAATGGGAATTTGGCTCTACATAAGTAAGCCTGGCAAAGTGTCCATAGGATGAGTCAAGATCAAACTCATTTGAGGGAAATATGACCTTTTTGAAAGAGATTTGATCTTGAGGGGATTTCCCCTTCTCTTTGGCTAAGGCCTTTTTGGCGGCCTTATTCTTCCGCTGAGCCTTGTTTCTCCTAGAAGACTTACTAGGAGCTCCTTCATGACCTAGTCCAGCACCCACGGCCTTAGCTGAGAATTCAGCAATGAATGGAAGAACAGTCTTAGGCTTCGAGAAACTTTCAACAAGTTTCTTTTCAGTGGTGAGTTGTTCTTCCAATTCTTTGATGATTTTCTCTTTAAGATTAAGGTGCTCTAGAGCCTTCTTATGTTCTTCAATAGCATTATTGAAGTTCTCTTTGAGCGAGTCAGTCTTTGAGACTTTTTCTCGCAAGGCGCTCTCTTCAGCTTTGAGAGACTTTATCTCTTTAGCCTGAGTTTTCACGACTCGATGACATTTGTCGTAAGCCATGATTAACTCCTTATATTGGGCCATGAGTTCTAACTCATCGTCAAAAGATCTATCCTCACAATCATGTTCAAAAACTTCAGAATCTGAAAGAGGAGTGTGAGAGTTTACCTTCCCAGTGAACTGGGCTCTTGTTCATCATCTGTTTGAGCCATGAGACCAAATTAGGCTTCATCTTCTTCACTTGACTCAGATGAGTCAGAGTCACTAAGAGTCTTTCCCTTTTTGGCCATCAAGTTCTTCTCTGTCCTCTTCTTGTTGTACGAGGACTTCTTTTCCTCTCTTCTACCACCCTCCTTTTTCTTGTGAGGGCAGTCAGTGATGATGTGTCCTGGCTTATTACAACAATAACAAATAATGTCAGTAGAAGCATGTTTGTTCTGTTTAGAATTATACTTGTCATGGCTGCTTGAGCCTTTTCATTGACGATCACCATCGTGTCGTGATCTTCTATAGGAGGCATCCCTGCCTTTCCATTGCTTCTTCTTGTTCAAGAATTTCTTGAACTGTTGAGAGAGTAGTGATAACTCTCCTTCTGATAGTTCAGAGCCTGAGGTGCTTGGCTCTGAGGTTTCTTCTTCACTAACTTCTTGTGCTGGAGTAGGAGGAACAACCTTTGTCTTCTTATAGGTGTCTGTCTTTAAAGCAACAGACTTCTCTTTGAATGCAGACCCGCTCTTCTCTTCTTCAGCCTTTCTGGTGTTGAGTTGAAGCTCATATGACATAAGCTTCCTGAAGAGATTCTGAGAATCTGTCTCTGCCAGTTTTCCAAACTCCCTTATGGGACAGACCTTGTTATCCCATTCCTTAGTCAGGGATCTCAAGAACTTATCGTTCAATTCTCCATTAGTGAAGACTCTGCCATAGACCCTTAGCCCATTCACTATCTTGAAGAAATTCTCAAAGGTGTCAGCAATGGTATCTTTGTTTCCTTGTCGGAAAGCTTCATATTTCTGATTAAGAAGGGATCTTCTATCATCCCTCACTTCTTCGGTACCTTCCATTAAGTTAACTAGTGACTGCCACATCTCCTTCGCAGACTGGAAGTGAATCAGGTTTTGCAGCATTGAATCATCGACTGCACTTGCTATAAAATTTTTTGCCTTTTTGTCCAATGAAACAAGTGCAATCTCATCCTTATCTAGATCCATGAGTTTCTTTGGGACTTTCTTGGTTGGATCTATAGTGGAGATTGTCATGGGAATATAAGGACCTTCTTCAACAATCATGAAGATCCTTGGATCCACAGCTTCCATAAAGAACTTGATTCTCTCTTTCCATATGGGAAAAATATTTTTGGTACATAAAGGAAGCTTGGCAAAATCTATAGCCTTGTCCATGTTTTGGTAGATCTCAAAGGATAACTATTGAAGGATCTGATCAAGATGTTAACCTTTTAACGATGAACCTCCCTCTGATACCAATTGAAAGTATATAGTTGCCTACCTAAATCACCTAGAGGGGGTGAATAGGTGAATTATGTGTCTTTTTGCGGAATAAAAATTACAAACCAATGCACAGATCTATCTACCAATCAAACACAGACGAGGCAAGATTTATAGTGGTTCCCCAACCTTGGGTACATCCACTTTCCCTCACCGATCTAGCAATACACTAGACTCGGCTACTATACTATCTCGGATTGAAAATCAATCCTACCCTCAGAACAACGTTCCTACAATCTTGATCCACAAAATGGATCTACACTCGGAAGATAAAGCTTCCTACAAACACGGATACAAAAGCTCCTACACTCGGAGAAATTTCTCCTACAAGAATGAAATAAATTTTGTAAAGAAATACAAACAGTGATCCCTTGTTCAGATCTGCAACAATCAACCAGAAATTTCATCTTCTAGGCTTTGCGGCTTTATCAGAATGATGAAGAGAAATCTTGAGAAGAATGGATCAGAACCTTCTTGGCTTCTCATAATCGATCTACTCAGAGGATGAGGAGTTGAGCGAAGCTCGATCTAGAGAGCCTTCTTAATCTGAATCCTCAAAAGTTGAAACCCTAGCCAGTCGGGAATCAGCGACGGTGGTGGCGGTAGATTTCATTTCTTGGAGAGAGAAAGAGGAAACAGAAATTCTTGAGAGTACGGCTGCAAAAACTTCTTAGAATAATCTTCTTTGAAAAAAATTAGGGCTTGTCGGTTTAGACATGACCTTTTATAGATCAGAAAAGATTAGACATGATTAAGTCATTATGAGAGACATGTGGACCAATCACGTCAAAGTTTATGAATAAGACCGTTATCCTGGACTTAAAGAATTTTCTGAAAAGTCGAAGTAAAATACTCGAGATATAACAGACTACTCGAGTACATATAACACTACTCAAGTAGGTAGAAGATGACTACTCGTGTATATGAGAAAAACAACTCCGGAGAGTATTAGATGATTACACGAGTACATGGAGTCAACTACTTGAGTAAATAAAAGGAAAAAGGAAATCAGCTACTCGAGTAACAAGAATAACATACTCGAGTACTTAAGTACTTACACGAGAGGTGGAGTAAATTACTCGAGTAAAAGAAATACTACTCGAGTATATAAGAATGAACTACTCGAGTATAAGAGATACTACTCGAGACAAAGACCTAGAAAATTTCTGGAACAGGAAAACTGTATTACTCGAGTATAGAAGATGAACTACTCGAGACAAATAGAACTACTCGAGTATATAAGATGACTACTCGAGTAATTCACTTAGAGATTTTTTGGAATGGAATTCTGGATTACACGAGTATAAACACTGGACTACTCGATTAGTAGATGAACTACTTGGGTACATGACTTAGACTACTCTGGATATATCTTAACTACTCGAGTAGGAGTATTATTACTCGAGTATGAATCCAGTAACTTACTCGAGTAAGTAAAGAACTACTCGAGTACTTTACTTAGGAAAATTTTATGACAGAATTTTTCTTCTTCTAAGGGATGACCAGCATCAAGTCTTTTCACATATTCCTAGAGCTTGAATATGAAGTGTATCCAAATAGAGAGGCTACACATGAGTCAACACCTTGGAGCACACAATGAGGGATTATATTGTATGGTCCTGTGTTCGGTGACCCATTGTAGACTGACATTGGTCTACACTTCCCATAAGATTCCTGCAAACACATAACTCAAACCAAGCATCAAATACAACTTAATTCATCATAGTTCAAGGATGACTTCATCAAATCTGGGTTAGCGTGGATACAATACCCAACACCCTATAAGAAGGAAAGCCTTTGCAGGGCTTGTCAGTTAGGCAAGCAAACAAAAAAAAAGTTTTAAATCTATAAATAAAAGTGTCTCCCCTAGAATATTGCACTTGCTACATATGGACCTTTTTGGCCCTATTGCTGTATAAAGCCTAGTAGGGAAATCTTATACTTTAGTGATTGTAGATGACTTCTCAAGATTCACATGGGTATTTTTTCTGAGATCTAAGTCAGATAACTTCAAGGTTATTACAGATTTTCTCATGAACATACAGATTGAGTACTCTACTCCAGTTGCATTGATCAGAAGTGATCATGGTACTGAGTTTGAGTCTCTTCTTATGCAAGAGTTCTGTGAGAAGGAAGGTATCAGACACTGCTTCTCAGCTCCTATAACTCCTCAAAAAAATGGGGTTGCTGAAAGGAAAAATGGAACTCTAATTGTATCTACAGGCACATTACTTGCAGATGCTCATTTGCCCTTATCCTTTTGGGCAGAGGTTGTGAGCATAGCAAATTATGTACTGAGTCTGATACACAAGCTCAAGAATAAGACTCCTTATGAGCTACTTAAAGGGTAGAAACCTAAAGTAGATAACTTTAAAATTTTTGGTTGTATTTGTTATATTCACAACAATAATAAGAAACACATTAGGAAGTTTAAGGCCAAGGCTAAAATGAGAATTTTTCTTGGATATTCCCAAGTAAGCAAGGCTTATACGGTATATAATAAATCAACTATGAAAATAGAAGAATCTATTCATATTTTATTTGATGAAACTAACATGTCTTATAACGAGAAAGAAGTTTCTACCAATGACATACTGTGGGTACCTCACTTGTGTGGGAGATTGGATGATCTAAGCCTCATCCAAGAGGCTCCATCACATCCTTCTCCACTTATTGAAGAAGAGAGTGAAGAAGAAAGTTTGGAAGTGGCTGAACTTCCTCCAACAACTATTATAATTCCACAAGAGGAATTAATTCCTGAAGCTGTTGCTCAACCAACTCCTCCCACTGAATTTGTCACACTTAGAGATCACCCTATATCTCAAGTGATTATAGACATTTCAGTTGGTGTGCAGACAAGACATCAACTCCACCAGGACATGATGCATGCCTGCTTCATATCTCAAACTGATCCCTAATCTATAAAAGATGTTGAGCAAGATCCACACTGGATTATTGCAATGCAAGAGAAGGTAAACCAATTTGAGAGATATAGAGTTTGGGATTTAGTTCCAAGACCCAAAGACTATCCAATCATTGGAACTAAATGGGTATTTAGAAACAAGCTAGAAGCTCAAGGTCTAGACTAGTTTCTCAAGGATACAGACAAGAGGAAGACATAGACTATGACCAAACATTTGCACCTGTTTCAAGGATTCAAGCAATCAGAATTTTTCTAGCTTATGCAGCCTATAAAAAGTTCAGTGTACCAAATGGATGTCAAGAGTGCATTCCTTAATGGTGAACTTAAAGAAGAGGTGTATGTAGAACAACCGTCAGGTACTATTTCTCCTACTCATCCCACTTATGTTTTCAAATTGCATTAGGCTCTCTATGGTCTAAAGCAAGCTCCAAGGGCGTGGTATGAAACCTTAGCTAGCTTTATCTTAGAGCATAAATTTTCTAGAGGCATAGTAAATAGGACATTATTTATGAAGCATCATCATGATAAAATATTGTAAGTACAAATATATGTAGATGACATCATATTTTGTTCTACAGATTCCAAACTATGCAAAAGGTTCTCCAACATTATGCATTCAAAGTTTGAATTGAGTAGCATGGGTAAGCTCTCCTACTTCATTGGTCTCTAAGTGAAGCAGTCACCTGATGGCATCTTCTTATCCCAATCTAAATATGCTAAGGAGCTAATTAAAAGGTTTGGGATGGCTGATGCTTCAGCAAAGAAAACACCTATGACTACCAATGCTGTAATTGATTCTGATGAACATGGGAAACTTGTAGATCAGAAATTATATAGGGCCATTGTTGGGTCCCTGTTATATCTTACAGCAAGTAGACCAGAAATTATGTTTGCTACAAGCCTTTGTGCTAGGTTCCAGGTAAACCCTAAAAAATCTCACCTTATTTTCCTAAAAAGAATTTTAAGATATATAAAGAGTTGCCCTAATTTAGGACTCTAGTATCCAACTGAGTCAGAATTTGAGTTAACTGGATACTCTGATGCTGACTTTGCTGGATGTAGAGTTGACAGAAAGAGAACATCAGGGACATGTCAGTTCCTTGGTAATAGGCTAGTGTCATGGTTTTGCAAGAAACAAACATCTGTGTCTACCTCAACATCAGAAGCTGAATATATAGCAGCTGGCAGTTGTTGTTCACAGATGTTGTGGATTCAAAACCAACTCCTAGATTATGGTGTCAACTTAAATAATTCAACTCTACTGTGTGATAATACAAGTGCAATTTCTATTGCATAGAATCCGGTGCATCATAGTAGGACTAAGCATATAGATGTAAGACATCATTTCATTAGAGAGTGTGTAGACAAAAAGAAAATAAATCTCACCTTTGCCTCTACTGATTTGCAAAAGGCAGATATCTTCACCAAACCCTTGGATGAGAAGAAACATCTATTCTTTATGAATCAGCTATGTATGATCAATGGAGATGCATTAATTTAATTTTCTATCTGTGGTCAAAGAATCTGCCACAGTTCTTCGAACGGAGATCTACGAACTAAGAAAAGTTCTTGAGAAATTCGTCTACCTGAGATTAACGAACTCTCTGTCTGTGAAGTTCTTTTTGCCGAACGGAGATCGACGATATTGCTTCAAAAAATGTTTCGTTGACCTGAGATCGATGAATTGTTATCCCTTCTTCTGAATGAGATCGACGAACAATTTTATCAATAAAACATTTCGTCGAACCCCGATCGAAGAATTTTTTATTTTTCGTCAGACGGAGTCTGCCGCTTCATATTCTGAAAACCATATATCTAGGTTTTCTTTGAGCTCCATCCCGTGTTTTCTGTTCCCCTTGCACTTGACCTCTCTATTTTCTTTTGCAGGCGAACAATGACGATTCCGGCGAACTCCCTTGCAGCGATGAAATTTGACATGGGTTTTCACATCGATTTTGACTCTTTCCAACATTCCGATCAAGTTTTTCTAGACATACTGAAACTGTTTGAGGACCAACAACTAAAGAACATCATGACAACAAGAATAAAGATCGTTGTAATAGAGATAAGAGAATGGGTATTTACCTCCTCAACTCCAAATGCAGACACAATGATCGGGACTATATCTGGTAACCAGATTTCTCTAACCCCCACTGTGTTAAATGAAATTTTCGGTTTGATGAATGGTGATGAAGATATAGAAATGGATGTATTGAATATGATAACATGCTAATTAAAATGGGTCATGTTGGAGAAAACCCTAATAAATTACTAAAGATGAATTTGTCGTCTGAATATAAATTTCTTGTGATGTTGTCGGGAAAGTTCTATTGCGCAAACACACATCCCATGACTACATCACCAGACTTCAGTTTCTAGTGATGTGTGCTCTGGTTGAGAAGAAATCAATCAACTGGGGAAAACTGTTGTTTGATTTGATAAAGAAGAAGAATAATAAGAAAGAAGTTTATTTTAGAAGAGTTCTGGGTATTTTCCTATAAGAGAAAGCTGCTGAATCCCTGGTCTCCCAGACCATATTCATCAATGCTTCCAAAAGGATTACTTGTGCCTTGTTGGGAAGGTCGGAGAGGACTATCTCAAAGCCATCTAAGGGTTCAACCTCCTTAAGAGGTTCTGAGGGTACAAGAGCTGCAATAGCTGATCCCCTACCCCCAGAAGTTGTCCCCTCCACTAGCATTCCATCCTCCCAAATACCTACACCTCCATCTCAACAACCATCCTCTTCTCCAACACATACTCCCACACCAATTCAATCCCCTGTACATCAACCAAATCAACAAATTTCATCTCCTGAGCATCAACCCACACACATTCAACATATACCAACACCAGTTCCATCTCCAGAACATCCTACACCACCTCCATCCCCACTTCCTCCTCATCTGGATGACATTCCCCTCCATAACCTCACATCCATTCCATCTTTTAATCTACTCTCATCTAGCATAAATTCTCCATCATCTCATGATGAGCAAATGCCAGAAATCACCACTTTTCCTTCAGCATCCATCCTCCATGTATCAACTCAGACGCCCTCTGAGTTGATGGAAATGGATTCCCCTTCAATTCCATCTCTTATAGAACTCCTCACTCCCCTCAACTCAACTCTTATAGAAGAGGCCATTAAACCTCTTGCTGACTCTATTACATCCCTTTCTGCCATCATCTATGCTGCCTCCATTGTCCCTTCTTCTGGGGGCCTGGCTTTAAGACCCTCTGAAACCAGGCAGGAGGAGATACTCAATGAAGAAGCTCCAATTTCCTCTCCTCCAGTAGCAGCAGATATAGTAGTTTTGCAGACATATACAGATGTACGTATGACTACAAAAGATGAGACAGATGCTGACTTTGATTCTGATTTTGATTTCGATATGGTGTGTACAGATGCAGCAGTAGAAACTGCAGAGATTATTACTGTTGGTGATTGTATTATCAATCCCACAGTTGATTTATTTCATTTGTTACATTATTTTTATACAGCTTATCTAAATTATCTTCCAGATGTTTGCTCACAGCAATCCAAAGCTATTATAGATTATACTGCTCCAATAAGCCCTGCAGTTCCTAACCAACTTAAGGCAAGTTTTGCAGTAGTAGAGCCTCCAAAAGTATCAGCCCCCAAGGCCATTTATCCTCCAAAGGCTATCTCTCCTCCTACTTATAATATGGATGATAGTCCTTTACCTAATCTAGATGATATTATTCTGGCTGATATAGCAGAAGTAAGTTTAACTGTTCTTGAAATTATTGCTGAAACATAAGTTGCAGAAATAGAACTTCCACTACAGCCTCAGGCTGAGAAGCAGATATCCAAAGATGTTCCGAAAGCAATTGATGACTTATATGCAAATCCTTCAGGATCTTCTGATGATGATGATGATGAAGACTCTGATGTGTCTGATGATTAAAAAGCAAAGAAGAAAGTTGTCAAGAAAAGAAAAGCTCCTGCTAAAGCTATTCCAAAGCCAAATCCTAATGCATACACTCCCTACTACATCTTGCAGAAGATCACTCCTTAACTAGGGATGCATAATTGGTTATGGCTATCTAAGAATGACCAGAAAGCCAGGAAGAAAAGCAGAAGGTACTCTCCTCCTCCTCCTTTTCAAAGGAATTGGAGAAGTCCTCCTCCTCCTCCAGCAGGTGCTCCAGGAAATATTTCTCAGAGATCTACTTCATATACTCAGACTTATCAAAGATAACATGGCAGATCTTCAAGATCTCAATTTCAAGGAAGCGGTCAGCACAAACATTCTAGCAGTAGCAGACAGCAGCAACAACATTAGAAGCAAGAAATGCAACAGACAATATCTGAAGTTGAAATATCTAAAAAGGATAACAGTCCAAAAAGGGTAGAATCTCCTCCAATCTCTTTTGTGGATCCTGAACAAGATACAACTGCAAGAATAGCCAGATTTCAAGAACTGGTTGAACTCTCCATGATTAACAAAGCTAAAGCTGAAGGCAGAGATCCTTCTCAATACACTACAATGTCAACCTACAAGAAAGAAGAACTAAAAAGATATGACAAGGCTAATAAGTTATTCAATGTAGATGCTTATATGAATCTGCATCCAGAGGCTATAGTTCCAAGAGCCACTTCTCTCAATATCATTGGAGCAGCTGACATGACAATGTCTAAAAGAGAAGCTGCCAATCCCAACAGAGAAATCAAATTCAGACTGCCCTCTGAAAGTTCTAAAAAAGCTGATAAGGATAAGCCTAAGAAGAACAAATGAACATTTTGTTTAGTTTTTATTTCTGAAATCTATTTGTTATAACTATCACAAAGCTACTATTATGTACATATCTGCTAGATGCTTTTAAATTTTCTGCCAGATATATTATTTTTTGCTTTGTGATTATTTTCCTTTGTTTTTATTAGTGACCTCAGCCAAATAGGGGGAGATTGTTGCATCCCTAGTTTCGATTTGGGCTAGGTTCACTAACTAGGATGAGTTTTTGACCCACATTGTATAGCCATGGTCAAGTCTTTGAGTCCTTGAGTTTAGGCTAAGTCATTAGGTTCAACCTTCATGGACCAGCTAGCAGAAGACTTCAGGAGACCCAAGACTTAGAAGAATTCAAGTTCAAAATTATCAGTTCGAGATTCTTCGAATTCAGCTCGACGATCGTCGATCGCAGATGGACGAACTCAGAATCAATTCTCTGAGTTGAGCTCGATGATATTCGAGCTTAGGACGACGAAATATGGAGTTTACCTTCAACATATTCTTTCTAGTTATTTTTGCTGAACTTAGCTCGATGAAGACAGATTCTCTGCTCGACGAACTTGGACCGCAGAATTGGCAAGATATTCGCAGAATGCAGTTCGCTGAGCTCAGGTTGACGAACAGGATTTCTCAGCTCGACAAACTTGTATCTCCGGTCGACAAAATCTGTTCAGAGCTCGACGATTTCTGTCCAGTGCCAGACTTAGAGTTTTTCCTTACTTTCTGTCCATATTTCCTTATACTATTTAAAAGTAATTCTCTAAGTAATTAATGCATATATTCCCCTCAATATAGTTGTTATTGGTAGCATTAATTATGGTCTTCATCAGGGTTAATTACTTGCTTAATTTATTGGGACTGTTGGGAAAATTATTAAAGACAATATTCTCAAGCCGTATTTCATTCTCCAGGCAATCAACAATTAATGCTTGAGATTCAAGATTTCAAAGGAGATTTCAACAGCAAAATATAAAAGAGTTTTTTCTCTTTTCAGACGGTAGAGATACAAGCAATAATAAAGAGAAGAATTACAGAAACATACACAAGATTATTTGCTTCTTCTCTGTACAGAAAAAAACTAGTTTTCTCCTTGTGCTTACTCAAGACTGAAGAAGAACAACAAACAAAAATCAAGAGTCTTCTTCAACTTCTTCTCCAGGAACATTGAAGGATAACAACATTCAATCAGTTAGAAAGTTCCTGGACATCATTTCAAGATAAGGATGAAGACCTACACCCTAAGCAAGGTTCCAAGTGATTTTAGAAGGAGCTTTTGACAACAACAATCCACTATTCTTCTCTATTGATTAGAGAAAGAGAAGACACCATAACCTCTCTCACCACCTGTACCAAGGATTTATTAACTCTCTTCAAAAGTTTATTCTTGGTTTTTGGGAAACTGATCAAAAGCTCAAAGGGTTGTGAGATCTCCCTGGAAATAGATCTTTTGATGGCAGTCACCTGATCAAAAACCTTCTAGTGGATTCCTACCAAGGTGGTAGAACAGTGGATGTACCCAATTTAAGGAACCACTATAAAACTCTTGTGTCATCTGGTTGATCAATTTTCTGTGTTGTTCTTGCTTTGCTGTGTTAGATTAGATTGTTGTACTGTGATACTTTAGTTTAGCTTATATTTTCTGTTACTACTATAGTATCACTTACTTTACTCTGATAATACTTAAAAACAGCCAAAAGTTTAACTACTCTATTCACACCCCTCTAAAGAGTAAATCAGGTCTACCCCCTTTCTTTCACATCCATCTGGAATACCTTGAATCCCTAGAAGGCTGCAAATGCAAGGAACAACCTGATTGCTTCCGACCTTGCAACTGGGGCAAAAGTTTGATCATAATCAATCCCTTCTTCCTATCTATACACTTTGGCCACTAGTCTGGCTTTATTATTGATTATAATGCCATTTTCATCAAGTTTATTTATGAAAATCCACAAGACTCCAATAACATTGAGTCCATCTGGTCTGGGAACCAGCTTCTAGACCTTGCACCTTTTGAACTGGTTCAGTTCTTCCTACATTGCACCAATCGAGAATGGGTCTTGATTTGCTTCTTCAAATTTCTTATGCTATCCTTGTGATAGGAAGCTGGAGTAGAGTGCTGTTTTGAGACTCCTGGTTCTGGTTTGTACACCTTGGCTTGCCTCACCTATTATCTGCTCTAGAGGTTGATCACTAAGATATTTGACTGCAGTGGGTAGTCTGACTACTTCCTGCTGATTATCATTTTCTTCAGCAAGATGTTCTTCATTTCCAGCTTGACTGCCCTGTGCTTCCTCTAGACAGCACCCCTCTCTATAATATTCATGTAAAGCTGGGTCTTTATCTTTGATGGAGAGCTTTTCCATCATGACTTCTATTCCTGCAGAGCTAGGAAAAGAGCCTGATAGGTCACTGTCAATCATACATGACTCATCAAATACCACATGGACAGACTCTTCTACAACTTGATTTGTCAAGTTATAGACTCTATATGCCCTACTATTATTGTTGTACCCAACAAATATCCCCTCATGGGATTTGGCAGCAAACCTAGTCATTTTTGACTTACCATTGTCCAGGATGAAACACTTGCAACCAAATACCCTGAAGTAGGATATATTTGGTTTTCTGCCCTTCAAGATGTCATAGTGAGAATTCTTGTTGCCTTTGGTGATAGAAGCCCTATTGAGCACATGACATGCAGTGTTAACTACCTTAGCCCAGAAATATTCAGGGGGAGAAGTGTCACTCAATAGTGTTCTCCCAGCTTTTATGAGAGTCCTATTTTTCCTCTCAGCTAACCCATTTTGATGGGGTGTTCTTAGAGAGGAGAATTCTTGATGAATCCCTTGCACTTCCAAGAATATAGTCATAGCAGCAGACTAAAACTTAGTTCCATTGTCACTTCTCATTCTGACCACAGAGCATGCAAGCTCATTCCAAATTTGCCTAACAAAATTTGTGAAGACCTCAAGGGTTTCATCCTTTCTTCTAAGGAAGAACAACCAAGTAAACCTGGAATAGTCATCAACTACCACATGGGTCTAGACCTTCCTACCTAGACTATGAACAGACATAGGACCAAACAAGTCCATATGTAGGAGATACAAGCTTCTCACAGAGTCCTTGGCCCCAATGCTTTTAAAAGAGGTCTTAGTCTGCTTACCCTTTTGGCAAGCAGCATAGATACCCTCCTTGGTGCATTTCATTTTGGGACCATTCCTAACATGCTCACCACTGAAGAGCTGACCAATGGTCTTATAATTCAAATGAGCCAGTCTCTTGTAGCACTGGACACAATATGAGACTTTCTCATCTACAATTAGGCATATAGGGGAACTGTTTTCCAAGCAAGAAAAATTCAAGCAATAAACATTCCCACTCTTAGTACCTGTTAAGATGACACTTTGGTCACTTAACCTCTTGATGTGACACTTATACTTGTGGAAGGAAATGTCATAACCAAGATCACATAGTTTTCTTATGCTTATGAGGTTGTGTTGCAACCCCTCCCCATAAGCCACCTTTGTGATGGTTATTATGTCATTTGAGATATTACCATAACCTCTGGTTATCCCCTTGTCTTACCCTCCAAAAATGACCTTGGGTCCGTTCAAAGTCTGAATCCTCAGAGTCTGAATCCCATTCATCTCTTGATGATTGAGCTTCAGAGACTAAGTCAGCCTCATGAATAGAAATCAAAGAATGTGGTTTAGCATGTGCCTGAGACTGACCAGGCTGGTCCTGCCTGCTTTCTTCATCTGTCATTGCCATTAGTCCATAGTACTGAGCATCTCCTTCTTCATCTTCATCCACCTCTAAGTCACTATCTGAGTGTGACAGAGGGGCCCTGATCCCTATTCTAGCAGCAAGGAATTCTTCAGGTTCCTCTTCAACAACATCATTAAGCCTAATGTAGGCTTCATCTTTTTCACTTTCTGACTCAGAGTAAGAGTCAGACCAGGTCTTCTCCTTCTTAGCCATACGGGACTTCTCTTTGTTCTTTCCCTTGTGGTGCTTCGTCACTCTTTCTTCTTTACTCTTTACTGGGCAGTCAGCAATTACATGCCCAGGTTTGCTGCAACAAAACAAATAATATTAGAGGAAGATTGTTTATTAGAGTTAGGAGCATACCTGTCCTCCTTAGAGGATTTCCTTCTGTACTGAGAGGAGGAAGAAGGCCTTCTGTTTTTCTAATGCCCTTTCTTCATGAATTTCTGAAACTTCCTGGAGAAGGCAGCAAGGTCCTCGTCAGATGTATGGCTGTCAGATGAGCTGGACCTGGAGCTCTCAGATTCTGACACAGTAGTTCACCTCACTGGAGAGATCTTCCTTCTACTCTTAGTTGAAGCATCAGCTTTGAAAGCCACAGATTTCTCCTTGCTCTGTGACTTGCTGGTTTCTCTTCTTATTCCATCCTTGCAGTAAGCTGCATTTCATAGGATAGTAGCTTTCCAAATAGGGTTGGAGGTGGTGTGTCTGCTAGCCTGCCCATCTCCCTGATTGAACAGATCTTTGTGTCCTAATCCTTAGTGAGGGACCTGAGATATTTGTCATTCAGCTCATAGGTGCCGAAACCCTTCCATAAGTTCTCAGTTCATTAACAGTTTTGAAATTTTTTTCAAAACTGTCAGCAATGCCCTTAGACTTTCCTTGTCTGAAGGCCTCATACTCCTACTTGAGAATGGATTTCCTGTCATCCCTCACCTCTTCTAAACCCTCCATGAACACCACTAGGGTGTCCCACATCTCCTTGGAGGTCTTGCAATGCACCATATTCTCGAATATAGAACCATCTACTGCACTAGCAATGATATTTTGATCTCTCTTGTCCATAGAGGCAAGGAGGAGCTCATCCTTGTTCATTTCTTCATATGATTTAGGAGTATGGATGTTGGCATCTAGAACTGCGATCTTCAAGTGCTCGTATTATATTTTAAATTTACTAGCTCTTGACCTCTCTTTTTTAGAGATTAGCAGGTATTCGTGATTTCACTTCAGGTGCTTGCGTTAAATTTAAAATTTACCTGCTTTTGACTTCTCTTTTATAGAGATTAGCATGTGTTCGTGAATTAACTTCGGGAACTCTAGAAATATTTTAAATATACCTGTTTTTGACTTCTCCTTTGCATAAATTAGCAGGTGTTCACAAGTTCAATTCAGGTGCTCGTGTTATACTTAAAATTTACCTGGTTTTGACTTCTCTTGGGATAGATTAGCATGTGTTCGTGAGTTTACTACAGGTACTCGCATTATATTTTAAATTTATCTCCTTTTGACTTCTCTTTTGTAGAGATTAGCTAGTGTTCGTGAGTTCACATCAGGTGCTTGCATTATATTTTAAATTTACTTGCTTTTGACTTCTATTTTATAGAGATTGGCTGGTGTTCGCGAGTTCTCTTCAGGTTCTCGCATAATATTTTAAATTTACTAGCTTTTGACTTCTCTTTTTTAGAGATTAGCAGCTATTCGCGAGATCACTCTAGGTAATCTCATTATATTTTTAATATACATGCTTTTGACTTCTCCTTTCCAAAATTTATCATGTATTTATGAGTTAACTTTTGGTACTCGCATAATATTTTAAAATTACTTATTTTGACTTCTCTTTTATAAAAACTAGCAGGTGTTTGTGAGTTCACTTCAGGTACTCGCGTTATATTTTAAATTTACTAGCTTTTGACTTCTCTTTTGCGGAGATTAACTGCTAATTGCGAGTTCATATCAGATACTCGTGTTATATTTTAAATTTACCTTCTTTTGACATCTCCTTTGTAGAGATTAACTAGTGTTTGTGAGTTAACTTCAAGAACTCATGTTATATTTTAAATTCACCTGCGTTTCACTTCTCTTTTGTAGATATTAGCAAGTGTTCTCGGGTTCACATCAGGTACTCGCGCTATATTTTAAATTTGTCAACTTTTGACTTCCCTTTTATAGAGATTAGCCGGTGTTCATGAGTTCACATCAGGTACTCATGTTATATTTTAAATTTATCTATTTTGACTTCTCTTTTATATAGAATAACAGCTTTTCATGAGTTCACTCTAGGTACTCGTGTTATATTTTTAATATACATGCTTTTGATTTCTCCTTTACAAAGATTAGCATGTATTCATGAGTTAACTTTTGGTACTCGTGTTATATTTTAAATTTACTTATTTTGACTTTTATTTTATAGAAATTAGCAGGTGTTCGCGAGTTCACTTCTGGTACTCGCGTTATATTTTAAGTTTACCTCCCTTTGACTTCTCTTTTGCAGAGATTAGCCGGTATTAGCGAGTTCAAATCAAGTACTCACGTTATATTTTATATTTACCTTCTTTTGACTTCTCTTTTGCATAGATTAGTAGGTGTTCGCGAGTTTACTTTAGGTACTCGTGTTATATTTTAAATTTACTTGCGCTTGATTTCTCTTTTGTAGAGATTAGCAGGTATTCTCGGGTTCACTTCAGGTACTCGCGTTATATTTTAAATTTAGCTGCTTTTGACTTCTGTTTTGGAGAGATTAGATGGTTTTCATGAGTTCACTTCAGGTACACGTGCTATATTTTAAATTTACCTTCTTTTGATTTATACTTTATAGATATTAGCAAGTGTTCATGAGTTTACTTCAGGTACTTGCGTTATATTTTAAATTTATCTGCTTTTGACCTGCGTTTGTTAGAAATTAGTAGGTGTTCGCGAGTTCACTTCAAACACTCGCATTATATTTCAAATTTACCTGCTTTTGACTTCTCTTTTATAGAGTTTAGTAGTTGTTCGCGAGTTAACTTCAGGTACTTGTGTTATATTTAAAATTTACCGACTTTTGACTTCTCTTTTGCATAGATTAGCAGGTTTTCGCGAGTTCACTTCAAGTACTCACATTATATTTTAAATTTACAAGCTTTTGACTACTCTTTGGAGAGATTTGCAGGTGTTCGCAAGTTCAATTTAGGTACTCGCGTAATATTTTAAATTTACTTCCATTTGACATCTCCTTTGCTGAGATTTGCCGGTGTTTGTGAGTTCACATCAGGAACTCGCGTTATATTTTAAATTTACCTTCTTTTGACTTCTCTTTTATAGAGATTAGTCGTTGTTCATGAGTTCACTCAAGGTACTCGTATTATATTTTTAATTTACTTGCTTTTGACATCTCCTTTCCAGAGATTAGCAGGTATTCACTAGTTAACTGCTGGTACTCACGTTATATTTTAAAATTATCTATTTTTGACTTCTCTTTTGTAAAGATTAGTAAGTATTCATGAGTTCACTTTTGGTACTCGCATTATATTTTAAATTTTCCTGCATTTGACTTCTCTTTTAGAGAGATTAGAATGTTTTCATGAGTTCACTTTAGGTACTCGCATTATATTTCAAATTTACATGGTTTTACCTTCTCTTTTTCAAAGATAAGTAGGTGTTCACAAATTCACATCAGGTACTCGTGTTATATTTTTAATTTACCTGTTTTGACTTCCTCTTTATAGAGATTAGCAGTGGTTCACGAGTTCCCTTCTGTTACTCGTGTTATATTTTAAATTTACCTGATTTTGACCTCCCTTTTGTTTAGCAGGTGTTCGAGAGTTCACTTCAGGTATTCTCGTTAAATTTTAAATTTACACGCTTTTGACTTCCCTTTTATAGATATTAGCAGGTGTTCATGAGTTAATTTTAGGTGCATGTGTTATATTTTAAATTTATCTGTAATTGACTTCTTATTTGACGAGATTAGCTGGTATTCTCGTGTTCACTTCAGGTACTCGCATTATAATTTAATGTACCTGCTTTTGATTTCTATTTTGGGGAGATTAGCAGGTGTTTGCGACTTCACTTTAGGTACTCGTGTTATATTTTAAATCTACCTGATTTTGAGTTCTCTTTTGGAGAGATTAGTAGGTATTCACTAGTTAATATTAGAAACTCGTGTTATATTTTAAATTTACTTGCTTTTGATTCTCTTTTGCATAGAATAGCAGGATTTTATGAGTTCACTTCAGGTACTTGGGTTATATTTTAAATTTACCTTCTTTTGACTTCTCTTTTGGAGAGATAAGAAGGTTTTCACGAGTTCAATTCAGGTACTCGCATTATATTTTAAATTTACCTACTTTTGGCTTCTTTTTTGAAGAGATTAGCGGGTGTTCATGAGTTCACTTCAGGTACTTGCATTATATTTTAAATTCACCTACTTTTGACATCTCTTTTGTAGAAATTAGTAGATATTCTCAAGTTCACATCAGGCACTCGCGTTAAATTTTAAAATTTCCCGCTTTTGACTTCTCTTTTATAGATATTAGTAGTTGTTTGCAAGTTCACTTCGGGTACTCGCATTATATTTTAAATTTAACTTCTTTTCATTTCTCTTTTGGAGAGATTAGCAGGTGTTCGCGAGTTCACTTCAGCTACTAGTGTTATGTTTTAAATTTACATGATTTTGACTTCTCTTTCACAGAGATTAGCTGGTGTTTGCGAGTTTCCATCAGGTACCCCCATTATATTTTGAATTTACCTGCTTTTGAATTTTCCTTGGTAGAGATTTACAGGTGTTCACGAGTTTACTTCAGGTGCTCGCGTTACATTTTAAATTGACCTACTTTTGACCTCTCTTTTGTAGAAATTAGTAGGTATTTGCGAGTTCACTTCAGGTACTTGCGTTATATTTTAAATTTACTTATTTTTTTACTTCACTTTTATAGAGTTTTATAGGTGTTCGCGATTTCACTTCAGGTACTGGTATTATATTTTAAATTTACCAGCATTTGACTTCTCTTTTATAAAGATTAGCATGTATTCACTTATTTTGAATACCAGCATTTACTAGCATTTATTCGCGTTATATTTTAAATTTACTTATTTTGACTTCTATTTTATAGAAATTAGCATGTGTTCGCGAGTTCACTTCAGGTACTCACGTTATATTTTAAGTTTACCTCCCTTTGACTTCTCTTTCGCAGAGATTAGCAGGTATTAGTGAGTTCAAATCAAGTACTCCTGTTATATTTTATTTTTACCTTATTTTGACTTCTCTTTTGCATAGATTAGCAGGTGTTCATGAGTTTACTTATGGTACTCATGTTATATTTTAAATTTACTTTCACTTGCTTTCTCTTTTCTAGAGATTAGCAGGTATTCTCGGGTTCACTTCAGGTACTCACGTTAAATTTTAAATTTACCTGTTTTTGACTTCTCTTTTGGAGAGATTAGATGGTTTTCATGAGTTCACTTCAGGTACACGCGCTATATTTTAAATTTATATTCTTTTGATTTATACTTTATAGATATTAGCAGCTTTTCGCGAGTCTACTTCAGGTACTTGCATTATATTTTAAATTTACCTGCGTTTGAACTGATTTTGGTAGAAATTAGTAGGTGTTCGCGAGTTCACTTCAAACACTTGCATTATATTTTAAATTTACCTGCTTTTGACTTCATTTTTATAGAGTTTAGCAGGTGTTCGAGAGTTATCTTCAGGTACTTGTATTATATTTTAAATTTACCGACTTTTGACTTCTCTTTTGCATAGATTAGCAAGTTTTCGCGAGTTCACTTCAAGTACTCACATTATATATTAAATTTACATGCTTTTGACTTCTTATTGGAGAGATTTGTAGGTGTTCGCGAGTTCAATTTAGGTACTCGTGTTATATTTTAAATTTACCTCCATTTGACATCTCCTTTGCTGAGATTTGCCAGTGTTCGTGAGTTCACATCAGGTACTCGCATTATATTTTAAATTTACCTGGTTTTGACTTCTCTTTTATAGAGATTAGCTGTTGTTCATGAGTTCACTCAAAGTACTCGTATTATATTTTTAATTTACCTTCTTTTGACTTATCCTTTCCAGATATTAACAGACATTCATGAGTTAACTGCTAGTACTCGCATTATATTTTAAATTTACCTATTTTTGACTTCTCGTTTCTAAAGATTTGTAAGTATTCGTGAGATCACATTAGCTACTCGCATTATATTTTAAATTTACCTGCTTTTGACTTCTCTTTTGGGGAGATTAGAATGTTTTCACGAGTTCACTTTAGGTACTCGCTTTATATTTCAAATTTACATGCTTTGACTTCTCTTTTTTAAAGATAAGTAGGTGTTCACGAATTCACATCAGGTACTCGTGTTATTTTTTAAATTTACCTATTTTTGACTTCTCCTTTTTAGAGATTAGCACTAGATCGCGAGTTCCCTTCAATTACTGGTGTTATATTTTAAATTTACCTGCTTTTGACCTCTCTTTTGTTTAGCAGGTGTTCGAGAGTTCACTTCATGTATTCTCATTAAATTTTAAATTTACATGCTTTTGACTTCCCTTTTATAGATATTAGTAGGTGTTAACGAGTTAATTTCAGGTGCTCGTGTTATATTTTAAATTTTTCTGCTATTGACTTCTTATTTGAAGAGATTAGTAGGTGTTCTCGTGTTCACTTCAGGTACTCGTGTTATAATTTAATGTACTTGTTTTTTATTTCTATTTTGGAGAGATTAGCGGGTGTTTGCGAGTTCACTTTAGGTACTCGTGTTATATTTTAAATCTACCTTCTTTTGACTTCTCTTTTGGAGAGATTAGTAGGTATTCGCGAGTTAACATCAAGAACTCGCGTTATATTTAAAATTTACTTGCTTTTTGACTTCTCTTTTGCATAGATTAGCAGGATTTTACGAGTTCACTTCAGGTACTCGGGTTATATTTTAAATTTACCTTCTTTTGGCTTCTCTTTTGGAGAGATAAGATGGTGTTTGCGAGTTCACTTCAGGAACTCGCGTTATATTTTAAATTTACCTACTTTTGGTTTCTCTTTTAAAGAGATTAGTGAGTGTTCGTGAGTTCACTTCAGTTACTTACATTATATTTTAAATTCACCTACTTTTGACATATCTTTTGTAGAAATTAGTAGATATTCTCGAGTTCACATCAGGTACTCGCGTTAAATTTTAAAATTTAACGCTTTTGAATTCTCTTTTATATATATTAGCAGTTGTTTGCAAGTTCACTTCGAGTACTCGCATTATATTTTAAATTTAACTTATTTTTACTTCTCTTTTGGAGAGATTAGCAGGTGTTCGCGAGTTCAGTTCAGGTACTCATGTTATATTTTAAATTTACATGATTTTTAGTTTTCTTTCGCAGAGATTAGCTGGTGTTCGCGAGTTCCCATCAGGTACCCCCATTATATTTTGAATTTACCTGCTTTTGACTTCTCCTTGGTAGAGTTTTACAAGTGTTCGCGAGTTCACTTCAGGTGCTCGAGTTACATTTTATATTGACCTGCTTTTGACCTCTCTTTTATAGAAATTAGTATGTGTTTGCGAGTTCACTACATGTACTCGCGTTATATTTTAAATTTACCTGTTTTGACCTCTCTTTTATATAATTTAGTTGGTGTTCGCGATTTCACTTCAGGTATTGGTATTATATTTTAAATTTACCAGTATTTGAGTTCTTTTTTGCAGAGATTTGCAGGTGTTCGTATGTTCACATTAGGTACTCGCGTTATATTTTAAATATACCTACTTTTGACTTCTCTTTTGGAGAGATAAGAAGGTTTTCACAAGTTCACATTTGGCAATCATATTATATTTTTAATTTACTTGCTTTTGACTTCTCTTTTTGAAAGATTCGCAGGTGTTCGCGAGTTCATATTAGTTACTCGTGTTTTATTTTAAATTTGCTTTCTTTTGAATTCTCCTTTGCATAGATTCACTGGAGTTCACGAGTACACATCAGGTACACGCGTTACATTTTAAATTTACCAGCTTTTGACTTCTCTTTTGTAGAGATTTGGAGGTGTTCATGATTTCATTCTTGGTACTCGCGTTATATTTTACATCTACCTATTTTTGACTTCACTTTTGTAGAGATTAGTAGGTGTTCGCGAGTTCATTTTGGGTACTCGCATTATATTTTAAATTTATATGCTTTTGAATTCTCTTTTGGAGAGATTAGAAGGTTTTGGTGAGTTCACTTCAGGTTCTCGCATTTTATTTTAAATTAATCTACTTTTGACTTCTCTTCTGCAGAGATGAGCAGCTGTTCACAAATTCACTTCAGGAACTCATATTATATTTTAAATTCCTGATTTTGACTTATTCTTTGCAGAGATTAGCAGGTGTTCGCGAGTTCACTTCAGGTACACATGTTATATTTTAAATTTACCTGCTTTTGACTTCTCCTTTTTATAGATTAGCAGATTTTCGGGAGTTCACTTCAGGTACTCTTGTTATATTTAAAATTTACTAGCTTTTGACCTCTACTTTACAGAGTTTAGCAGGTGTTTGCGACTTCACTTCAGGTACTAGCATTATATTTTAAATTAACCTACTTTAATCTTCTCATTTCCAGAGATTAGTAGCTGTTCACGAGTTATCTTCTGGTACTCAAATTATATTTTAAATTTACCTGTTTTGAATTCTCTTTGTAGATATTAGCAGGTGTTCGCAAGTTCACTTCAAGTACTCACATTAAATTTTAAATTTACCTGCTTTTAACATCTCCGTTTTAGAGATTAGCAGGTGTTCAAAAGTTAATTTTAGGTACTCGTGTTATATTTTATATTTACCTAATTTTGACCTCTATTTTGTAGAGATTACCAGGAATTCGCGAGTTTACATCTGGTACTCGCATTATATTTTAAATTTATAATCTTTTGACTACTATATTATATAGATTTACAGGTGTTCGCGAGTTAACTTTAGGTATTCGGGTTATATTTTAAATTTAACTACTTTTGGCTTCCTCTTTGCAAAGATTAGTAGGTGTTTGCAAGTTCAATTCAGGTACTTGAATTATATGTAAAATTTAGCCGCTTTTGACTCCTCTTTTGGAGAGATTAGCAGGTGTGTGGGAGTTCACTTCAGGTACTCGCATTATATTTTAAATTTACCTTCTTTTGACTTCTCTTTTGGAGAGATTAGCAGGTTTTCGCGAGTTCACTTCAGGTACTCGTGTTATATTTTTTTCACCTGCTTTTGAGTTCTCTTTTATAGAGATTAGCTGGTGATCGTGAGTTCACTTCAGGTACTCATGTTATATTTTAAATTTACCTACTTTTAAATTCTCTTTTGTAGAGATTTGCAGGTGTTCTCAGGTTCACTTTAGGTACTCACATTATATTTTAAATTTACCTACTTTTGACTTCTCTATTGGAGAGATTAGAAGGTTATCATGAGTTCACTTCATGGACTCGTGTTATACTTTAAATTTACCTGCTTTTGACTTCTCCTTTACCGATATTAGTAGGTGTTCGTGAGGTAACTTCAGGTACTCGCATTATATTTTAAATTTACCTGTGTTTGACTTCTCAATCACAAAGATTAGCCGGTGTTTGCGAGTTCACATCAGATACTCGCATTATATTTTAAATCTAACTTCTTTTGACTTCCCTTTTATAGAGATTAGCAGGTATCCGCGAGTTCACTTCAAGTACTAGCATTAAATTTTAAATTTATCTGCTTTTAACATCTCCGTTTTAGAGATTAGCAGGTGTTCGCATGTTCATTTCAGGTACTTGCTTTATATTTTATATTTACCCACTTTTAGCTTCTATTTTATATAGATTAGCAGGTGTTCGCGAGTTAACTTCAGGTACTCGGGTTATATTTTTAATTTACCTGCTTTTGACTTCTCCTTTATAGAGATTAGCATGTATTCGCAAGTTTAATTTAGGTACTCATGTTATATTTTAAATTTACTTGTATTTGACTTCTCCTTTGGAGTGATTAGCATGTTTTTGCGAGTTCACTTCAGGTACTCTCATTATATTTTAAATTTACCTACTTTTGACTTCTCTTTTGGAGAGATTAGTAGGTATTCACCAGTTCACTTCTACTACTCGTGTTATATGTTGAATTTACATTCTTTTAACTTCTCTTTTATAGAGATTAGCAGGTGTTCGCGAGTTCACTTCAAGGACTCATGTTATATTTTAAATTTACCTACTTTTGACTTCTCTTTTGTAGAGATTAGCAACTGTTCTCGGGTTTACTTCAAGGACTCGGGTTATATTTTAAATTTAACTACTTTTGACTTCTCTTTTACAGAGATTAGAAGGTTTCCATGAGTTAACTTCAGGTACTTGGGTTATATTCGCAGGTGTTCGTGAGTTCACTTCACGTACTCGCATTATATTTTAAATTTACCTGCTTTTGACTTTTCTTTCGCAGAGATTTGACGATGCTCGCGAGTTCAAATCAGGTACTCGTGTTTTTTTTTTAAATTAACCTGCTTTTGACTTCTCCTTTGCTGAGATTATCATGTGTTCACGAGTTCACTTCAGATACTATGTTATATTTCAAATTTAACTTCTTTTAACTTCTCCTTTTTAGAGATTAGTAGGTGTTCATGGGGTAACAAGTGGTACTCTTATTATGTTTTAAGTTTACCTGTTTTGACTTCTCCTTTGTAGATATTAGCAGGTTTTCGTGATTTCACTTCAGGTGCTCACATTATATTTTAAATTTACTTACTTTTGACTTCTCCTTTCCATAGATTAGTAGGTGTTTACGAGTTATCTTCAGGTAATCGCGTTCTATTTTAAGTTTGATTGCTTTTGACTTCTCTTTCATAGAGATTAGCAGGTGTTCGCGAGTTCACTTCAGGTACTCATATTATATTTTAAATTTACCTGCTTTTGTCATCTCCTTTTTAGAAATTAGCTGTTGTTCGCGAGTTCACTTCAAGTACTCACGTTAGATTTTATATTTACGTGCTTTTGACATCTCTTTTGTAGATATTAGTAGGTATTCGTTAGTTCACTTCAAGTACTACATTATATTTTAAATTTACCTTCTTTTGACTTCACTTTTATAGTTTTTAGCAGGTATTTACGAGTTAACGTCAGGTACTCGTGTTGTATTTTAAATTTACCTATTTTGGAATTCTCTTTGGATAGATTAATAGGTGTTCGTGAGTCCACATCAGGTACTCGCATTATATTTTATATTTACCTCCTTTTGACCTATCGTTTGCATAGATTAACCTGTGCTCGCGAGTTCACATCAGGTTCTCACATTATATTTTAAATTTACGTGCTTTTGACTTCTCCTTTCCAGAGATTAACATGTATTCGTGAGTTAACTTTTGGTACTCGCATTATTTTTTAAATATACTTATTTTGACTTCTCTTTTATAGGAATTGCCAGGTGTTCACGAGTTCACTTCAGGTACTCACGTTATATTTTAAATTTACCTGTTTTTACTTCTTTTTCACAGAGATTAGCCGGTATTAGCAAGTTCACATCAGGTACTCACGTTATATTTTAAATTTACCTTATTTTGACTTCTACTTTGCAAATATTAGCATGTTTTCGTGAGTTCACTTCAGGTACTCGTGTTATATTTTAAATTTACCTGCGTTTGACTTCTCTTTGGTAGATATTAGCAGGTGTTCTCGGGCTCAGTTAAGGTACACACGTTATATTTTAAATTTACCTACTTTTGACATCACTTTTGCAGATATAAGCAGGTGTTCACGAATACACTTCAGGTACTCGTGATATATTTTAAAATTACCTTCTTTTGACTTCTCTTTGTATAGATTAACAGGCGTTAGCGAGTTCCCTTTAGGTACTGGTGTTATATTTTAAATTTACCTGCTTTTGACATCTCTTTTGATTAACAGGTGTTCGTGAGTTCACTTTAGATACTCTTATTAAATTTTAAATTACCCGCTTTTAACTTCCCTTTTACAGAGATTAGTAGGTGTTCACGAGTTAACTTCAGGTACTCGTGTTATATTTAAAATTTTTCTGCTATCGACTTCTCCTTTGCAGAGATTCGTAGGTATTCTCGTGTTCACTTCAAGTACTCGCGTTATACTTTAAATTTACCAGCTTTTGAGTTCTATTTTGGACAGATTACCAGGTGTTTGCGAGTTAACTTTAGGTACTCACGTTATATTTTAAATCTACCTGCTTTTGACTTCTCTTTTGGATAGATTAGCTGGTATTCACGAGTTCACATCAGGTACTCGCGTTATATTTTTAATTTACTTTCTTTCGACTTCTCCTTTGCGTAGATTAGCAGGATTTTATGAGTTCACTTTAGGTAATAATGTTATATTTTAAATTTACCTGCTTTTGAATTCTCTTTTGGAGAGATAAGAAGGATTTTGTCAGTTCACTTCAGGTACACGCATTATATTTTAAATTTACCTACTTTTGGAATCTCTATTGAAGAGATTAGCGGGTGTTCGTGAGTTCACTTCGCGTACTTGCATTATATTTTAAATTCACCTGCTTTTGACATCTCTTTTGTAGAAATTAGCAGATGCTCTCAAGTTTACTTCAGGTACTCGCGTTATATTTTAAATTTTCCAGCTATTGACTTTTTTTTATGAAGATTAGCAGGTGTTCGCGAGTTCACTTCGCGTACTCACATTATATTTTAAATTCAACTTCTTTTGACTTCTATTTTGGATAGATTAGCATGTGTTCACGTGTTCACTTCAGGTACTCGTGTTATATTTTAAATTTACATAATTTTGACATATCTTTCGCAGAGATTAGTTGGTGTTTGGGAGTTCACATCTGGTACTCGCATTATATTTTAAATTTTCCGGCTTTTGACTTCACCTTTATAGAGATTAAAAGGTTTTTGCGAGTTCACTTCACGTACTCATGTTTTATTTTAAATTTACTTGCTTTTGACATCTCTTTTGTAGAAATTAGTAGATATTCGCAAGTTCACTTCAGGTACTCGCGTTATATTTTAAATTTTCCTACCTTTGACTTCTCTTTTACAGAGTTTAGCAGGTGTTCGCGATTTCACTTATGGTACTCACATTATATTTTAAATTTACCACCATTTGACTTGTCTTTTGCGGAGATTAGTAGGTGTTCGCGTGTTCACTTTAGGTACTTGCATTATATTTTAAATTTACCTACTTTTGACTTCTCTTTTGGAGAGATAAGAAGTTTTTCACAAGTTCACATTAGGCTCTCGCATTATATTTTAAATTTTCCTGCTTTTGACTTCTCTTTTGGAGAGAATCGCAGGTGTTCGGGAGTTCACGTCAGGTACTCGTGTTTTTTTTAAAAAAAATTACTTGCTTTTGACTACTCCTTTGCATAAATTACCAGGAGTTCACAAGTTTACTTCAGGTACATGCGTTGAATTTTAAATTTACAGGCTTTTGAGTTCTCTTTTGCAGAGATTAGAAGGTGTTTGTGAGTTCACTATAGGTACTCGCATTATGTTTTAAATATACCTGCTTTTGCTTCTCTTTTGTAGAGATTAGCAGGTGTTCGCGAGTTCATTTCAAGTAATCTCATTATATTTTAAATTTACATGCTTTTGACTTCTCTTTTGGAGAGATTAGAAGGTTTTCGTGAGTTCACTTCAAGTACTTGCATTTTATTTTAAATTTACCTATTTTGACTTCTCTTTTGTATATATTAGCAGGTGTTCACCAATTCACTTCAGGAACTCATGTTATATTTTAAATTTACCTGCTTTTCACATCTCCTTTGTAGAGATTAGCAGGTGTTCGCGAGTTCACTTCAGGTACACATATAATATTTTAAATTTACCTGCTTTTAACTTCTCCTTTGTATAGATTAGCCGATGTTCGTGAGTTCACTTCGAGTACACATGTTATATTTTAATTTTACCTGCTTTTGACTTCTCCTTTGCAGAGATTAGTAGGTGTGTGTGACTTCACTTCAGGTACTCGTGTTATATTTTAAATTTACCTACTTTTGGCTTCTCTTTTGGAGAGATTAGCAAGTGTTCGTGAGTTCACTTTAGGTACTCGCGTTATATTTTAAATTTACCGGCTTTTGACTTCTCTTTTGTATAGATTAGCTAGTGTGCGTGAGTTCACTTCATGTACTAATGTTATATTTTAAATTTACTTTCTTTTGACTTCTCTTTTGTAGAGATTAGCAGGTGTTCTTGGGTTCACTTCAGGCACTCACGTTATATTTTAAATTTAGTTACTTTTGACTTCTCTTTTGGAGAGATTAGAAGGTTTTCGCAAGTTCACTTCAGGAACTCGTGTTGTACTTTAAATTTAACAGCTTTTGACGTCTCTTTTGCAGTTATTTGCAGGTGTTCGCGAGTTAACATCTGGCACTCGCGTTAAATTTTAAATTTATGTGTGTTTGACTTCTCTTTCGGAGAGATTCGCATGTGTTCGCGAGATGACATCAGTTACTCACGTTATAATTTAAATTTACCTACTTTTGACTTCACTTTTAAAGAGATTAGCAGGTGTTCGCGAGTTCACTTCAAGTAATATCATTAAATTATAAATTTATCAGCTTTTAACATCTCAATTTTAAACATTAGCAGGTGTTCGCAAGTTCATATCAGGTACTCGCGTTATATTTTATATTTACCTAATTATGACTTCTATTTTATATAGATTAGTAGGTGTTCCCGAGCTGACTTTAGGTACTCGGGTTATAGTTAAAATTTACCTCCATTTGACTTCACACGTTTAATTCAGGTACTCGTATTATTTTTTAAATTTATCTGCTTTTGACTTCTCCTTTGGAGAGATTAGCAGGTATTTGCGAGTTCACTTCTGGTACTCGTGTTAAGTTTTAAATTTACCTGTTTTTGACTTTGCTAGATCTTGTGGCCAACCTTAGTGGGCGGGGGGGGGGGGGGGGTGAATATGTTTTGACGCGTTAAATGGAATTTAAAAATATTTCGCACCAGGAAATCAAGTCCTACAAGGTACCGCGGGGAGTTAGGTATCTAACACGCGCCGGTACATCTGTGGACTCGTTTTCCTGCGCAAGTTCATTCGCAAACCCACAACACAAACACTTACTTTATACAACCAGAAAAATCACAAAATCAGATGAAGAAAAACAAAAGTTCCATTTCATGAATAAAAATGACAATTGTTCTAAGTGATTACACCAACGTGATCTCCGTGGGGCCGGAGATCGAAGGCGATGAAATATAAAAACTCATTTGGTTTTCTATACCAACCCACTACCCAGACCGGTTGGCTCTCTCCCTTTCCCTCCAAGAAATGTCTTTGAGCCGCTCTTCACCTCCACGCAAGGAAGGGTCTTAGAGCCCCACTAGATCCTCTCTTCAAGGTTTAGAAAAGTCAAAAGTTTAACAAAAACAAGAGATATAGATATTCAGAAGAATGATGTTTTCCCTCTTGAAAACTACTCTGTGGAGTGATCCGCGACCGGTGCTTAAGATCTCTATTTGTTGGCAACCGGTCGGCACTTTGTGTTCGTTGTAGTTCTTGGATCTTCAGAGTCTTTTGATCACGAGCAGGAGGTAGACGACTAACTTCTTCTTTGATGGAGACTTGTGTAACAGAGCGCAAGAAGGCGGCTGAACCCTAGAATTAACGAACTTTCATCCTTTCTTTTTCACCAAGTCCTCATGCATAGAAACCAAGGTGGCCTTTTATATGTCTTCGTGAAAATAAGCTACCATCGGTGGTAAGACTAGCGCCCGGAGGTTGGTGCGGGCGCTTGTTGTGCCAGTTGTCCTCTAAATCTGGAAAGAAATATTCAAAACAAATATTTGCCATTTCAAATATTCTAGCACCGCGTGGTTACCGCTTCCGCCGCGCGATAATGTTGCACGCAAAGATACGCCGTTCGGCAAGCACGGCGCGGTAGGGCTAGCGCCGATTTCGTCCAGTGCACGAAGTCTAAATAATTCATTTCGGTAGCACCTGCGGTAGTACTGGCGTTTGGCGGTAGCCTAGCAATTGACGAATCTGGCTCGACGTTCGTCGAATGGATAACACGGGGCTCTAAATGCTATCGCCAGTGGTATAGTAGCATTCGTCGAACGACCATGCTTGACGTTCGTCTAACACCTAGCACTGTGCGTTAGCACTAACGCCTGGCGGTAGGTCAGCACGACGAACCCGGCTTGACACTCATCGAGCGGATAGCGCATCACGGTAAGTGATAGAGCTTGGCGGTAGCATCCATTCAATGCCACTGTCTCGACGCATTCAATGCTTTTCTTCTCAGAGCTCTCGACGCGGTGTTGAGTGAGCTAGCATGGGGCATTAGTACTAGCGCTTGCTGATTACTTCCCGAGCGCCAGGTCCATTAAATTCCAACGACTACTCAGCGATAACTTCTAACGCCCGATGGTAACATCTGTAGGAAGCTTCTTCTCATCACTTGAACCTGACAACCTGCACACTCTATCAACAGAAAACATGATCAAATACAATCTGGGAGTTGAAATTCTCAAACACAGGGCTTGTGAATCATCAGTTCCAACAAACTCCCCCTTTTGATAATATCAACTTCTGTTCATGAGAAATAATCAATAAGATAGAGTGCGTGGATAAAGAATAAACATTAGGGACTACCAACAGGTTGCGGCAGGTTCTCTATATGGTTTCCCTACACATGCTCCCACTATCTACATGTTCGACATGCTCATCCTATCAATGTGCACTCCCCCTACATGTGACCTCTCATAATCCCATACTCAATAGCGTACTCATGAATAATTTATTCTCCCACTTTGATAATATCAAAAGGTTAGGTAAGGCCAACCTGACATGCAGGATATGAAAAAATAGGAGAACTGATGAGCATTGAGACAAATATCCTGTAGTGCAAACACAAAGGTAAAGATAAATATGACACTTAAAGATGACTCAACAAAGATACATATTAGAGAATTTCAAGCACATGAGTCACACACTGGAGCAACGTACACAGTTAGAGACATACAATTTTCAGATTTAACATGAACTGAACAACACTGACTAAACTAAGCACACAACGAGTACGTCTACAAGGAACCTAACACAAGAGAAATATGATGAATAATCACCTCACATGTCAGTCAATGTCATACCATGGCAAAACAAACAAGGGCACTAAGCTAAATATAAAGTCATTGCACAAGATCGAAGTGACTCTTTAACCAAGGTGCTCATCCTCACAATGCTCTTGATGGCTTATCAGGAGGAATTAGTAGTGCTTGGGGGTTCCGTGACAAGAGATGTGATAGCTTTCATAGTTTTATTTTGTTAGCATAAATCAATCACTTTAATCATTTTTTTAAAAGATTCACGAAGCCCCGAGTCATTCGAAATATATCCACCTATATAGATACACTTTAACTTGTATACATGCAACCTTTGTACTAGAATTTTGGCCCAATGTTACACACCTGGTATAATCACAAATGTATAGTGACATTGATTATTCAATGTATTTCTAGTGTGTTAGAATATACTGTCGCGATTTATAGCATGTACGCATAATAATTTTCGTCTTGAGTGCATCGGCTAGGGATGTGTGTATAAGGTGAAGTCATTTCCTTATCTAAATCCTCACAAATACCTATTAGCATAGTCAACACACATGAACTCGTCTTGTCGCACTCAATAGCTAAGCACCGATAGATTCAGGCCACTATGGCCGGAGGATAATGTTTACATAGATTACACGTCTAAACTTATACAATGTACGTATGCGTTATGGTCTAAGCCACAGTCATGTGAGCCCATAGCATGATAGTTCAACAACATATTTTTTTAAAAGAAAATTCAAGTAACCAAAAACGAAGATATAGCAGAAAGGAATCTCAAACAAATATCAGACATAAGAAACAAACAACACTTAAAAACACATTGAGAGAATGGAACATCACAACGAAGACCGAAAGATAGAACGATAGACAATTTTGCATATAACTGAGTATTAAGATGTTTGAAGCATTGCTCGTGCTGTGAGTGAGCGCCCATGAGAAACCTCAAAACACATTTCACCTACGCATTGTGTCCACACTCTAGCCCCGTATAGAGTGACAGATGGGCATGAGAAGCTGCATAAAATGCCGTAGGGTGGGATGTTAATCCCATATGCACACTGAATAACCCGCTCAACCTAACACTCTTTCCTCCAGCGGCACACAAGGACCTACTGGAACCCTCCCCGGTTAAGGACAAGACGTGGTTTACAGGATAGCGATCCTACTGACAACACACTTACACCCTCGCTAATGTGTGAGACACAACACAATGAACTGTGTTGTTGATGGTATTGATGAAAGCACGAGGACAACTTGTTTAAGAAGGTACCGCCGACTTTAATCTCATCGCGCCGCGGTAGCTTTCGAGTATATAGGCCTCGATTCAGATCTAGATCTGCACACCTCATCACTTCCACTCTCTCCTGCCGATATTTTCCTTCCCTCTTCACTCCCTTCAGGTACACACTTTCTCTCTCTGTCTCTCTCAGATTTCTTATAGATTAGATTTCAGAATTAGAATTTTTGACTCCTCGTGTTGCTTTGATCACGTTCTAAGATGTTTTTCAGATTTTTTTCGGTTGATTATTCTATTTTTGCTATGGATCACTTCCGTTTTTTATAGATCTGGCTTGTCTAGGCTCAGATTTCATGTCTTTGGTATTTTCAAATGGCCTATTTACTCAAAAATCGTGTTTCTTGGTAGGATCTGGAGCCGAAACATCATCCATTTGTCTTTCCATGATTTTACAAGTTAGATGAGTTTCTCTGCTCGTATCTTGGATACTACCTCTGGTCTACTCAACAAATGCATGAATCTGTTTGTATCGTGCTTGAGAGGAGATTTGAGACGAAAAGTGGGGTTTTGGGACCTACCCGGTGGATGGAGATGAAGAACAGTCGGTCACGATGCCGCCAGGTGATAACAAATTATTGGCCCACGGTATGTTCCAGAAACCGGTATCTAAACCAAAAACAATTCCATTTTATTTTGTGTATCTGCTACTGAGGCGGTTTTTTGTTGTATTTGTTTACTTGCAGGAAATGGCTTCGTCGAGCTCCCAGACTGCAAGCCGCAGTTTTTTAAAGAGGTCCCGAGTGCCGTTCTCCACCTACCAAGCCATAGATGAAGCCACTGTGACCATTCCAATGATAACAGAGATTGATGATCGTTATACTCATATCTATGAGTATTTAGAGGCATTTGGTGTGCTTTCAGTGATCTCATCTGGTTCTCCATTCTCCTCTGCCCTCACCCGAGAGTTCTACAATAACCTTCGGGATCCTGCTCAGATGCACCTAGGTGGGGGTGTCCAATCCTACATTGGGACGGAGGTAGTCACAATAACTCATGTGGATTTCACCTCTAAATATGTATAGACCCGCAACTGTCCAACCCTAGACATTGTGGAATCTTTTACAACAATAAGGGACTAGAGGGAGATGAACGTGGTTCTTTACGGTGTGGAGGGGCGTTCAGACCTCTTCACCTTGGTAGACACTCTCACTCCCAATGCTCGCATTATCCAGGATATCCTTCATCATTCCCTCATGTTCAAGGCTAGGGACACCAGGAAGGTCACGGCCCAGCTGTCGATGGTGACATATTATAACCTGGCTTAGAAGTCCTTTAGCGTCTCAGATGTCATACTTTCCATGATTTGCTACACTTTTTGCCTCAAATCTCCAGACCGGCAAGAGGTGAACACACTACCACTGGGTGGTGTATTTCAGAGCATCTTGACCAAGAAGTACCCAGCCATTGACTGGTCTGCCTACCCTATAGATAGCTTCCCACAGGTCTATAAGGTAGGAGAGATTGCTTCTTCTTCACGGGCACGGGCATCTCCATCACAGACACCGATACACCGCACAGGGTCCCTCAGGGAAGCCAATCGGGACATTTATAGCTTGTTGGAGGAGCAAGGTCGGGAGATCACACGGACAGCGAAGGAGGTGAATGGAATAAAAAAATATTCAAGAAGATCATGGGCAAGCTTAATATTTCACCTACCTCTTCAGTGGAGTAGCAACATATATATATATTGTTCATGTGTTAACTATTATTGATTTATGTGTAATAAACAGGTGGGCTCCAGACTTAATTACTTATCATCTATCATGAGATGTGTTTTCTGATATTTCTACACACACTGTGATTTTCTGATATTATGTTGTACTTAATTTAATATTGACGTCTTATCGTGCTAGATAACAACAAGAAGAAGATACACTCAAAGGAGATAAAAAAGAAAAATGTAATAAATAAATACAATAAAAAAATGAAATAAAAGAATAAGCATATCGTGATGTAGATTATCGAGTAGTTTTTGGTTTGATTATTTCCAACATCACGCAATTCATGGATACTAATGGATATGAGATTTAGTTATCCAATAGGAACCAGGGGTGGCGGTTCCTTCGGGTACCCAAACATAACGTGGTACACCTTGCGGAGATGGCGGTTAATGGGCCATTTTGAGTGGAATGGGTGCGCTATTTTGAATGATGGGCCTCCATTCATACTTTGGTTTAATGTTATTTTTATGTTGCAAATTTCCATCTGAAATTCTATGAGTCTTTGTATGATGATTTCTAATTGAATAATATTGCGTTGGAGGATTAATGAATGTGTTCAGTTGTCTACCTAAATCACCTAGAGGGGGGTGAATAGGTGGGTTATGCGACATTTTGCGGAATAAAAATTTAGAGATCTATGCACACAATAATCAACCAAGCAATCACAGAAGACAAAAGATTTAGAGTGGTTCCCCAACCTTTGGTACATCCACTTTTGCTCACCGATCTAGCAAAGCACTAGACTCGGCTAGTCCACTATCTCGGATTGAAAACCAATCCTACGCCTCGGAACAAAGTTCCTACAATCTCGATCCACAACACAGATCTACACTCGGAAGATAAAAACGTCCTACAACACAGAGACAAAAGAAGCTCCTACACTCGGAGATAAATCTCCTACAAAAATAAATTGGGAATAATGAAATAAAAATAGAAATTATTTCTCAAATCTGAAAATCTCGGGCAGGATCTTCTTCTTTTGAACTTTGCAGATTTTTCAGAAATTGTAGAAGAAGAAACTCGGCAAGATCTGGATCTGAAATTCCTTTGACTCACACGATCTAAGAGGTGATGAAGAGTTGAAAAGCGATATCGATCTGTAAGTCGACTTTGTTCTGAATCTTCTTACATGAAAACCCTAGCCGTTATGCACGATGAAGGTCGGTAGCTTCCGTTTTTAGAAAGAGAAACTGTGATTCAGAAAACTTAGAATAATACTTCACAACTTGTTAGGTTTAGTCGGTTTTGATAAGACCGTATATAAGATCTCCCGAACAGTCATAATTAGCATTAATGACGTACACATGGACCAATCACGTCAAGCCATATGAAATTCCCATCGATTCTGGACTTAGCGAATTTCATAAAAAATCAGACTGATTTACTCGAGTAAAAGATTACCTACTCAAGTACTAATAAGATTACGCGAGAGAATTGAAGGAGACTACTCGAGTAGAAGACTTTGGCAAAATCCAGAATGGAATGAGTAATTACTCGAGTACACAAAGACTTACTCAAGTGCTAATATGATTACTCGACACATGGAGATGGACTACTCGAGAGGTAGAAGGATTACTCGAGTCAAAGACTTAGCGGACTTTTCTGAGAGAAGAATACTGGTTACTCGAGTACTGGAACTGGACTACTCGGGTAGTAGATGGACTACTCTAGAGGAGATTAACTACTCGAGTATATGAATATTACTACTCGAGTATAGGACTTAGAAAAATTCTAAGAGATAAAAATTTGATTACTCGAGTATTAGAGCTGGACTACTTGAGTACATGAACTTGACTACTCGAGAGGGGTAAAACAACACGAGAATCTGTCTTCTGTAACTCGAGACAAAAGACTTAATTACTCGAGTGGTTAATATAACTAATCGAGTAAATGACTTAGAATAAATTCTTAGAGGAAATTCTGTTAACTCAAGAATAAGAGAAAGTCTACTCGAGTAACGGACTTGGCTACTCGAGAGCCATTTCCCTTACTCGAGTACAGATAGATTTACTCGAGTATTAACTAATTATTCAACTCGAGTATGTAAACTACTACTCGAGTAAAAGACTTGCAAAATTTTCTTCAACATAATTTTCTCTTCTTCAATAAACTCAGCAACACTTCTTTCTCCAATCAATCCTAGTGCTTGAAACATGAAGTGTGTCCCAATAGAGAGGCTACACATGAGTCAACACCATGGATCACACAATGAGGGATTACAATGTATGGTCTTGTGTTTGGTGACCCATTGTAGACTGATATTGGTCTACACTTGACAATATAGTCCTGCAAACACATAACTCAAACAAGAAATCAAATACAACTTAATTCATCTTAGTTCAAGGGTGACTTCATCAAATCTGGGTTATTGTGGATATAATACCCAACAATCTCCCAATATTTGTCGAAGTTAGAACCCTTTATACTAAGGTGAATTATATAGCCATATAAAAAACTAGATATGCAATAGAGAAAGCAGTATAACAAGCATAAGATTAAAAATCAAAGAGTAGATGATCAAAATTAAGAATTATATTAATAAGATTGTCCAAAAAGTCATTTCTACATAGATCGTATCCCCACTCTCATAACTTCTCTATGCTTAAACATGATGTTGTTGTTTGTCCTTCTTCTCTTGATGTCTTCTCTGGTAACTATAAGGAGTGAATCAGGTTTTGCAGCATTGAATCATCGACTGCACTTGCTATGATATTTTTTGCCTTTTTGTCTAATGAAACAAGTGCAATCTCATCTTTTTCTAGATCCATAAGTTTCTTTGGGACTTTCTTAGTTGGATCTATAGTGGAGACGGTTATGGGAATATAAGAACCTTCTTCAACTATCATGAAGATCCTTGGATCCACAGCTTCCATAAAGAACTTGATTCTCTCTTTCCACATGGGAAATTATTTTTGGTGCACAAAGGAAGCTTGGCAAAATCTTTAGCCTTGTCCATCTTTGGTAGATCTCAAAAGACAACTTTAGAAGGATCTGATCAAGGTGTTAACCTTTTAACGATCAACCTCGCTTTGATAGCAATTGAAAGTTTATAGTTGCCTACCAAAATCACCTAGACGGGGGTGAATAGGTGAGATGTGCGTCTTTTTGCGGAATAAAAAATTACAAACCAATGCACAGATCTATCTACCAATTAAACATAGACGAGGCAAGATTTATAGTGGTTCCCCAACCATGGGTACATCCACTTTACCTCATCGATCTAGCAATACACTAGACTCGGCTACTCCTCTATCTTGGAACAACGTTCCTACAAACTCGATCCACAAAACGGATCTACACTCGGAAGATGAAAATTCCTACAATCTCAGAGTTGAAAAACTCCTACACTCGGAGAAAACCTCTCCTACAATAATGAAATAAATTTGTAAAGAAATACAAACAGTAATCTTTTTTTCAGATCTGCAAACTGTCGGCCAGGATCTTCTTCTTCTAGGCGTTGAGGCTTTATCAGAGAGGTGAAGAAAATATCGTCAAAATCTGGTGGCGACGACGGCCCCCAAGTTGACGACGGCCCCCAAGTTGACGACGACCCCCAAGTTGTTGATGACGGCACACTAACGGAAGACCCTCCTTCGTCCCCAACTACGGACTCGCGTCGCCATGGTGTTCGTATGGAGCGGCGCTACAATTTCCTCCCTCGGCGCAAGACAAATAACTAGTGGCACTTATCTTATTTTTAGCTTACGAGCATTCGTATTTTAGTATGCTATTTTATTTGGATTATGTTATTTTGGGATGTATGTAGTCATTTTATTTTTATTTTCATTTGGGCTACATATAGCCAAGACTTGGTGTTAAGCCTATATATAGGCATGTATGGTTTGTTTAACTTAGATTGAATGAGAAGAAACCATCAACTTTCCTTTCTTGCTAAGCCTTCTCTCTCTCTCTCTCTCTCTACCTCTCCTAGCCGCCACCCTCCTCTCCCCCTCTCTCTCTAAAATTTCGGCCAGCCCCTCCTTCATCCCCCTCTTCCAAAGCCGCCACCCTCCTCTCCCTCTCTCCCTCTAAAGGTTTCGGCCAGCCCCCCTTCATCTCCCTCATCCAAGCCGCCACCTCCTCTCACCCTCTTCAACCCGACCACCACCCTCCATAGCTGGCCGGCAACCTACCTCCTCCACCCGAGCAGCCCCTTTGAAGAGAACCCGGCATCCCCCCTTCACGTGAAGCTTTATCCGGAAGGGTCTCCTTCTACGACGAGGAATCTGGACTTTGGTGTGAAGCGGCCAAGGCGGACGATCTATCTCTCCATCCGGCGCAACTCCGGTGGAACCGTGGAAGAGCGATCCTTCAAAGGTAGTCGGAATCATCTATTCTGAGTGGGGTAACGATCGTCTCCACTCACGTGTGATTCCCTCTTGATATTCTAGTGGCCGGAAAGATTTTTGCGTTGGATTTGAATCGTTAGATTCTTCGTGGTTTTCCTTTTGATTTGCATCTATCTTAATCGCGTTATTTTTCGAAGGGTTTTGCGAGCCCCGCATTTTTGTTGGGGAGATCTACCATTTTTCGATCGCACTTTGGGTAGATCTCTTTGGTACAACTTTCGCTCGGTCGGACCCAATATTGGTCCTCTTAGCTTGGGAGAACGTCGGCCTATCGCCATTCGTTTGACCTTCCCGCGGAGTAGCTACTATACGTTGGTGACCTGTGATAAAACGTTGGCGAGTGCGCTGCGGTTAAGCTAGTGCGAGTGTGTTTTGTGGAATGAGAGTGGCGTCCGTTTTATTTCCGTAACCCATATAGTGTCCGCGGTAAAGGCCTACATCAATTTTGGTATCAAAGCGAGGTTCTTGTCAATTTTTTAATTGGCACCCTCCCCTCTTTTTAGCACGTTAATCTGCACTTGTGTTTGCACGTTAGTTGTCACAAAAAAAAATCTCAAACAAAATTATTTTTGGTCTGCCAATAGCGGCGTAGTTTTCTTATTTTCCAACCAAAAAAATCAAAATAAATTTTTTAACAATCCTCTTTTTATTTCCTGTAAGAAAATAAAAAAAAATTATTTTCCTATAGTCTTTAAGCGGGATTAATTCCTTCTTTGGTCTGTCTGAATCTGTTGTCTTCCTTTTTGCATGCGCACTAGGCTCGGTACGGAGTATCCTCCATCGTCGTCTAATATGGATGATGACCGGGGTGAGGGTCGTGCCCTCACTGAGATTGAGGAGCTCCGTCAGGATTTCACGGAGCAGTTGATGGCTATTAGGGAGGCACTTCACGGACTGGGGTTACCACAAGGGGTACCTCGTAATCAACCCGCTCACCCACGGGGGGGAGAACATCACAACCCTTACCCCCACCCTCCTAATGAGAACGCCCCATGAGCACCGTACGAGTTTGACCTTACTCGGGCCGTCCGAGTCAAGCCACCATCCTACGATGGTTTAGGAGATCCCCAAGTCTTCCAGGACTGGATCATGGAGATCGAATGTTATTTTGAGTGGTATACCCTGAACGACGCGGATAAAGTGTGATTAGCGAGAATGAAGTTGCTAGGGCGCGCTAAAAGATTTTGGCTGAATGAGGAGCGGCGTTTGAGAGTCGAGAACGGAGCGTTGCCCATAGGCTGGGATGCAATGAGGGCTAGGCTAACGGAACAGTACGTCCATACTTACCATCGAACACAAATGTTCGATGATATAGCTACCCTTAAGCAAGGGACTAGGTCGGTGTCTGAGTATATGAGTTTGCTGAAGGACATGATGGTTAGGTGTGACGTGAAAGAGATGCCCGAGGTCACCCTCTCCAGGTTCCGTAAGGGACTAAACCCCTACATCCAAGGAAAGCTTCTGCGTTATGGTCACACTGACTTGCACACCACTTTCAACGCTGCCTTAGATACTGAGCAGCACAACGCGCTTAAGGGCAAGTCTTGCTCATTCCAAAAGGGCAAGTCCATTTTAGGACCGCCTCCCACCGCCACCTATAAGGCTAAAGGAAAGTATCAGTCCCCTGATTCGACCTCCATAGTCGTAACGGCTAGGAATGATAGAAACCCCTCTGGTGCGAGAGTCCCGGTGGGTCGGGTCAACAGAACGAATGTCACCTGCTACGCTTGCGGGATCCAAGGGCACTATGCTAGTGATTGTCCTACTACGCCCAAACCATTAGCCCTGTTAGATTCCACCGGTGGGACAGACGACATTACTTACGAGGCGGGCGAAGAGAGCGAGTCGGACGGAGTTCCTAGTGATATGGATGATGACTCCCATATGATGGTTATGAGGTGTATTCTGGCGACCCCTCGAGTGTTAGACGATTGGAATAGGACAAACATTTTCACGTTGAATTTTAAGAGTGGTGAAAAATGGTGTAGGTTGATCATTGATGGCGGTAGTTGCATGAACGTTATTTCTGAAACCGCGGTGAGACGAATGTCTCTTGATGCCGAGCCGCACCCCCACCCTTATAAGGTGGCATGGGAAGACAAGTCGTCCCTCCCTGTGTCGAAGCGATGCTTGGTACCCCTTACCATCAAAGCTTATTCTGAGCAGATTTGGTGTGACGTCATCCCAATGGATGCTTGTCACGTCTTGTTGGGTCGCCCTTGGTTGTATGATCATGACGTCACCCACTTTGGTCGGGCCAATACTTACGAGTTTAAATTTAATGGCAGAACCATACTCTTAAAACCGGCCCTGCCAAAGGATCCTTCGGCCCCCTCCAAGGATACGGTCATCCCGGTCGAGAAGAAGATGTTGAGTCTGATAGGAAGGAAAGAATTGAAGTGTACTACCTTTTTAGATGGTGTCCTCTATGCCTTAGCGTGTCTACAAGTTAAGGAAGATGCGGCAACTTTTGAGAACTTGTCGTCGGCATTGAGGAAACTCTTAGAAGAGTTTGTGGACGTGTACCCGGATGATATACCGGCTGAGTTACCCCCGTTGCGGGAAATCCAACATGCCATTGATTTCATTCCGGGCTCCTCATTGCCCAACCTCCCACATTATCGGCTAAACCCCTCCGCACACTTAGAGTTGCAAACCCAAATCTCGGATTTATTGCAAAAGGGTTTTATCCGCCACAGCAAGAGCCCGTGTGCCGTACCCGCCTTACTTGCCCCCAAGAAGGATGGCTCTTGGAGGTTATGTGTGGATAGTAGAGCCATTAATAAAATCTCTATTAAGTATCGCTTTCCCATCCCTCGCTTGGATGATTTATTGTACATGTTATCTGGTGCCACGATTTTCTCGAAATTGGATCTTAGGAGTGGCTACCATCAGATCCGAATTAGGGAAGGTGACGAGTGGAAAACCGCCTTTAAGTCTAAGGAAGGGCTCTACGAGTGGTTAGTTATGCCGTTTGGGCTTTCCAATGCGCCGAGCACGTTTTCGAGGATGATGACCCACGTCTTCCAACCCTATATGGGAAAATTCATCGTGGTATATTTTGACGATATTTTGGTATTTAGCACCTCCACGATTGATCACGAGTCACATTTAAGAACCATCCTTACCACGCTGAGATCGGAAAAATTATTCGTGAACATTAAGAAGTGTACCTTCCATGTGACATCGGTTGAGTTCCTCGGTTATATTGTGAGTTCGAAGGGGATCCACGTAGACCCCAAGAAGGCACAAGCCATTAGAGATTAGCCCGAGCCCGCTAACATTCGGGATGTTAGGAGTTTTCACGGGCTCGCTACATTTTATCGGCGATTTATTAAGGACTTTTGTAGTATTATGGCCCCCATTACCGAGTGCATGAAAAAAGGTGAATTTACATGGACGAAATCGGCCGCTACGGCGTTCCAATTAACTAAATCGCGCATGTCGGAAGCCCCCCTTTTGCGATTACCGGATTTTACCAAGGTTTTCGAGTTGTCATGTGATGCGTCTGTAGTGGGAATTGGTGGAGTGTTGAGTCAGGAAGGCCACCCTGTGGGGTATTTCAGTGAGAAACTAGCAGGTCCAAAATTAAATTATTCCAATTATGATTGGGAGTTTTACGCGGTCATTCGATGCCTCCAACATTGGCGGCATTATTTACTTCCTAATGAGTTTGTCATCCTATCCGATCATGAAGCGCTAAGGTTTCTTAACTCTCAAACTAAGGTTAGTCCTATACATGCCAAATGGGTCTCCTATCTTCAGGAGTAGACTTTCATTATCAAACACCTCAAAGGGGACTCTCAACCGCGTAGCCGATGCCCTTAGTCGTGTTTCGTTATTGCTCTCCACGATAGAAGTTAAGGTGATTGGCTTCGATAGGATTAAGGACGAGTACGTCCACTGCCCCGATTTTAAGGATATCTATTTCGCCACTCAAGACGACTCGCCTACAACCATTACTTCATTTTTCATTCGAGACGGCTATTTATTTAACAATTCGAAGCTATGCATCCCCCGTTCCTCCCTACGACACTTCATAGTGTGGGAATTGCATGGCGGAGGGTTAGGTGGACACTTTGGCCGTGACAAGATGATCACGTTAGTTGAAGACAAGTTCTATTGGCCCGGTCTTAAGGCCATGGTTAGTAAGATCGTGGGAAGTTGCCGGGCGTGCCAACTGGCAAAGGGGAACAAAACTAATGCGGGGCTTTATACCCCTCTTCTGATTCTGTCTATTCCCTGGGAAGATGTTAGCATGGACTTCATCCTCGGCCTCCCAATCACATTTCGACGTCACGACTCTATCTTAGTTGTTGTAGATCGTTTCTCTAAAATGGCTTATTTTATCGCGTGCAATAAAACCAACGATGCGTCACACGTTGCACAATTATATTTTAAAGAGGTGGTTGGCCATCGAGGAGTTCCAAAGTCTATAGTTACCGATAGGGATGTGAAGTTTACTTGTTATTTTTGGAACACCCTGGGGAGGATTATGGGCACCAAACTTCTATTCTCTTCCGCGTACCATCCGCAGACGGATGGGCAAACAGAAGTTGTGAACAGAAGTTTAGGTAGTTTGCGACGATGCCTTGTGGGAGACCACAAGGGTACATGGGACCTTATCCTCCCTCATGCTCAGTTAGCGTATAATAATTCAAAAAATAGGTCCACGGGTTTGTCCCCGAATGAGATTGTGCATGGTTATAAAGCTCTCGTGCCACTTGAATTGATTCCGTTACTGCCATCTTTTAAGTCAAGTCAATTTGCACAGGACTTTGCCTCTCACATCCATGTTCTTCACAAACGCATAAATGAAACGCTTACCACTCAATACGCATCTTATCAAGTTCATGCTAACGCACATAAGAGAGTGTCTCACTTGAAAGTGGGCGATTTAGTCATGGTACGTCTCATCCCAGAACGGTTGCCTACGGGCACCTTAAAAAGTTAGCGGATCGGCGAGCGGGACCTTTTCGGATTTTAAAACGGTTATGAGACAATGCCTTTCTTTTGGAATTGCCAACTGATTGGGGTGTTTCCCCTGTTTTTAATGTTTCGGATTTAATGCCATATATTGCTCGGCCACTAGAATTATCTTCTTGTCCATTTAGTTCCACTACAGATTCTCATGGGTATGGGGTTGAGGGGGGTAAGGGCTCGCTCTCTCCGACGGTCTCCAATGGAGGTATGCTACATGTTGATGATATAGATTTTCCCCCTTTGCTGCCTAATGCTTTTCCCAGGTTTGCCAGGACAGCATTTTTGCCCAACAAGATTCTCCAGGATGACGTGTTTCCCACTGCAGATGGCGATGTGCGCCGCTACTTGATTCAATGGCATGATCGCCTCGCCTCTGATGACTCTTGGCTCCCGGAAGCGGAGGTGGCTCTCTTGGATGGTGTTCTTCTCCGACGGTATCTTCAAGACAACTCATCGGTGATGAGTCCTTTCAAGCGGGGGAGGACTGGTGGCGACGACGGCCCCCAAGTTGACGACGGCCCCAAGTTGTTGATGATGGCACGCTAACGGAAGACCCTCATTCGTCCCCAACTAAGGACTCGCATCGCTATGGTGTTCGTATGGAGCGGCGCTACAATTTCTGCCCTCGTCGCAAGACAAATAACTAGTGGCACTTATCTTATTTTTAGCTTAAGAGCATTCGTATTTTAGTATGCTATTTTATTTGGATTATGTTATTTTGGGCTGCATTTAGCCATTTTATTTTTATTTTCATTTGGGCTACATATAGCCGAGACTTGGTGTTAAGCCTATATATAGGCATGTATGGTTTGTTTAACTTAGATTGAATGAGAAGAAACCCTAAACTTTCCTTTCTTGCTAAGCCTTCTCTCTCTCTCTACCTCTACCTAGCCGCCACCCTCCTCTCCCCCTCTCTCTCTAAAATTTCGGCCAGCCCCTCCTTCATCCCCCTCTTCCAAAGCCGCCACCCTCCTCTCCCTCTCTCCCTCTAAAAGTTTCGCTCAGCCCCCCTTCATCTCCCTCATCCAAGCCGCCACCTCCTCTCACCCTCTTCAACCCGACCACCACCCTCCATAGCCGGCCAGCCACCTACCTCCTCCACCCGAGCAGCCCCTTTAAAGAGAACCCGGCAGCCCCCTTCACGGAAGCTTTATCGGGAAGGGTCTCGTTCTACGGTGAGGAATTTGGACTTTTGTGTGAAGCGGCCAAGGCGGACGATCTATCTCTCCATCCGGCGCAACTCCGGTGGAACCGTGGAAGAGCAATCCTTCAAAGGTAGTTGGAATCATCTATTCCGACTGGGGTAACGATCCTCTCCACTCACGTGTGATTCCCACTTGATATTCTGGTGGCCGGAAAGATTTTTGCGTTGGATTTGAATCGTTAGATTCTTCGTGGTTTTCCTTTTGATTTGCATCTATCTTAATCGCGTTATTTTTCGAAGGGTTTGGCGAGCCCCGCATTTTTGTTGGGGAGATCTACCATTTTTCGATCGCACTTTGGGTAGACCTCTTTGGTATAACTTTCGCTCGGTCGGACCCAATATTGGTCCTCCTAGCTTGGGAGAACGTCAGCCTATCGCCATTCGTTTGACCTTCCCGCGGAGTAGCTACCGTACATTGGTGAACTGCGATAAAATGTTTGCGAGTGCGCTGCGGTTAAGCTAGTGCGAGTGTGTTTTGTGGAATGAGAGTGGCGTCCGTTTTATTTCCGTAACCCATATAGTGTCCGTGGTAAAGGCCTACATCAAAATCAGATCTGGATCTTCTCGACTTTACACGATCGAATAGAGGATTAAGAGTTGAGCTGAAATCTCGATCTATAAAGTCTTCTTAATCTAAATCCTCTGAAAATGAAAACCCTAGCCGGTCGGGAATCAGCGATGGCAGCGGCAACAGATTTCGTTTCTTGGAGAGAGAGAGGAAACATAAATTCTTAAGAGAGTACGACTGCAAAAACTTTCTTAGAATAATCTTTGAATAGTTATGGTTTGTCGGTTTAGACAAGACCTTTTATAGGAGAGGAGAAGATTAGCCATAATTGAGTCTTTATGAGAGACACATGGACAAATCACGTCAAAGTTTATGAATAAGACCGTTAGGTCTAGGACTTAACGATTTTTGGAAAAGTCAAAAGTAAATTACTCGAGATGTAACAGACTACTCAAGTACATGCAGCCCTACTCGAGTAGGTAGAAGATGACTACTCGAGTACATAAGAAAAACTACTCAAGAGAGTATGAGATCATTACTCGAGTACATGGAGTCAACTACTCGAGTAAAAAAAATTCAAGGAATCAGCTACTCGAGTAACAAGAATAATATACTCGAGTACTTAAGTACTTACACGAGAGGTGAAGTATATTACTCGAGTATAAGAAATACTACTCGAGTATATAAGAAAGAACTACTCGAGTATATAAGAAACTACTCGAGTCATAGACTTAGAAAATTTCTGGACTGGAAAACAGAACTACTCGAGTATAGAAGTTGAACTACTCGAGACAAGTAGAACTACTTGAGTATATAAGATGACTACTCGAGTAATTCACTTAGAGAAATTTTCTGGAATGGAATTCTGGATTACTCGAGTATAAATACTGGAGTACTCGAGTAGTGGAGGAACTACTCGAGTACATGTCTTAGACTACTCGAGATAAATGGAACTACTCGAGTAATATCTTAACTACTAGAGTAAGAGTATTATTACTCGAGTATGAGTTTAGTAGCTTACTCGAGTAAGTATAGAACTACTCGAGTACTTTACTTAGGAAATTTTCTTGACATAATTTTTCTTCTTCTAAGGGATGACCAGCATCAAGTCTTTTCACATAGTCCTGGATCTTGAATATGAAGTGTATCCTAATAGATAGGCTACACATGAGTCAACACTTTGGAACACACAATGGGGGATTAAATTGTATGGTCCTGTGTTTGGTGACCCATTGTAGACTGATATTGGTCTACACTTCCCATAAGAATTCCTGCAAACACATAACTCAAACCAAGCATCAAATACAACTTAATTCATCTTAGTTCAAGGGTGACTTCATCAAATTTGGGTTAATGTGGATACAATACATAACACATGTTCGGAGTGAAGATAATCTTGCTGACATCGTCACGAAGCCGCTGTCGAAGGGGCCATTTCAGCGTTTACGAAGCTTGCTGGGTTTGATCACCACCTCTCACTTTAAGGGGGAGTGTTGAAATTTGTGAAGTGGAAGTGGGTGATGGGCAGGCCGGGCGGACTGTGCGGCCTGAGCGGCCTGAGTACGCGGCCTGGCAGACTGCTGGTTGTGGCCTGGGTACCATGGCTTGGCTGTTCTTGAGGAGCAGCCTGTGAAGCCTGGTGTGCGGCCTGAGCGGCCTATTGTGCGGCCTGGCTAGCCTTTGGCTAAGGAAGGGCTTCAAGCGAAGCGACCTGAGCGGACTACGGTTCGCGGACTGGAGGCAGTGCTTAGTTTGATCCGATGGTCTTGTGGTTTTGTAAGCTTGTGTTAACCGACAGATTGGGTGTTCTATCCGTGGGAGGCTTTGTGGACTGGCGAGTCCGCGGTGTCCGCTGTTGCAGACTGGCCTTAATTTTCGACTGTAGCCTTTGCTGAGATCTGGCGATGCAGTAGGTGTTAGCTGCTGTGGAGGACTGCGCGGACTGGTGTTGAAGTCTGACAGGTGGCTGATGTCTTGGCAGCTATGTGAGTAGGGCTTGCGAGATCTGCCTTTTGGTGGTGTGTTTGGCGATCTGCTTTGGGCCAAGCGGATTGGTCCTTGTCCGCCCAGCTCGCACTTGCTCTTGGTGGTTTTCTAGACTTTGTCACATTTAGTGACAAGTTCAGTGTGTCCGCAGTATCCGCCGAGTCCGATGTTGACTGGGCAGACTGCCTGTTTGTCATGGACTTGTGGAGGTTGGAGGCTTGGCTTTCGAGCTGTTCAGACTGCCTCCTTGTCTGCACATATAGTGTGCTGACTGTCGCATTGGTGGCTATCCTTGTGAGGTATTTACGGGCTATGCGGACTGGTGCCTTGTCCGCATATTATGGGCGGACTGATGCGAGTTCGCTTGTTGCCGAACAACTTCGTTTTGCTCCTGGCGAGTTTTCTTGGAATCAGGCTAAGTCCATGCAGACTCAGCGAATGAGTCTTTGCTAGTGCGCGTGCTGGGGTGGTGACTCTATTCACTAGGGTGGTGACAACACTACTCACCTCGCCTATAAATAGACCTCCCGGCACGTCTACAGTAACTGAGTGAATAGTAAGTGGGGCTTTGGCAATAGTTACGGTTTGGATTTCCCTGTCCGCGTGGGTTGAGTAGAGCTGACAGTTTGTTGTATGCATGTCGCGCGGCTAGCTTCAAGGAGCCAGGAGTTTGGCTTTGACTTCGGTCAACTACATTGAAGTGTGCGGTCTCTACGGTCTCAGCTGGTCGCTTCTGCGGCTTGTTAGTGGTTCTCTGCTTCAGCGTTTCCAAGTGCCAAGAACCTGTCCACCGGCCACAGGCGGGTAGGCGGTCTGTTCTTCAGTTCATCAGCAGTCAGCAAATAACGGTGTGTCCGTGCGACCTCGCAGTCTCGGCGGACTCCGTGTTCTATTTGGCTTGTAGCAGCAGCAGTTCGGGCGGCTTCAGCGACCTTGGCGGGATGGGCGGTCTCGGCGGTCTCCAGTGTTGTCCGCCCGGCTTGTTTTGTGCTTTCTGTTTTTAGCTTGTGTACTAGCGAAATCATGTCTCGCTATGTATCCCTTGTCCTGAAAAGAAGTGTTAATGAATATAAGACCTGCTTGTTCTTCCATTGACATTTGGTGTTAAGCTTTCTCTTTGGGCTTCCGCATGATCAAGGTGTTAACTGGATAGTTCTGAGAATATTAATTTGGTTTAGGCTATCTTGCTGATCACTTTGAGAAATGTCAACACACATGTTATATTTTGAATTTACCTGCTTTTGACTTCTCTTATATAGATATTAGCAGGTGTTCCCGCGTTAACTTCTGCTACTCGTGTTATATTTTAAATTTACATGCTTTTGACTTCTCCTTTGTAGTGATTAGCAGGTGTTCATGAGTTCACTTTAGGTATTCACATTATATTTTAAATTTACCTGCTTTTGGCTTCTCGTTTGAGTGAATAGCAGGTGTTTGCACGTTCACTTCAGGTACTTATGTTATATTTTAAATTTAACGGCTTTTGACTTCTCTTTTGTGGAGAATAGCAAGTGTTCGCAAGTTCAATTCAAGTAATCGCATTCTATTTTAAATTTACCTATTTTGACTTCTCATTTGAAGAGATTAGCAGGTGTTCGATAGTTTACAACAGGTACTCGCTTTATATTTTAAATTTACCTGATTTTGACCTCTCTTTTATAGAAATTAGCAGGTGTTCGCAAGTTCACTTCAGGTACTTGCATTATATTTTAATTTTACCTGCTTTTGACTTCCCTTTTATAGAGATTAGCAGGTGTTCACGAGTTAAATTTATTTTCTCGTGTTATATTATAAATTTACATGGTTTTGATTTCTCCTTTGCAGAGATTAGCAGGTGTTCACGAGTTCACTTCAGGTACTCACATTATATTTTAAATTTACCTGCTTTTGACTTTTCTTTGGAGAGATTAGCAGGTGTTCGCGATTTCACTTCTGGTACTCATGTTATTTTTTTAAATTTAACTCATTTTGACTTCTCGTTTGTAGAGATTAGCCCGTGTTCGCGAGTTCACGTGTAACAACCCCATCCGTTCATATAGTATATACTAGAAGTTCCGGCCGGGGCCTCACAACATATACCACAAAACAGACAGCGAAGTTATGGAGTTATACCAGAGTTGCACATCCTAACACATATGCATTCTAGCGGAAGCCTATAACACCTAACTTGAACGCCACCCTGAATGTCCACCATATAAACAGCACATTTATATACAACAAGAATGTCAGCAAATATAAAGTCAGGTGGCCTTATGGCCTTACAAGTCTCTTTACAACTGTGGCTTTGAACATTGGCGTGCATGTCAGCCACATATAAATAAAACACAGCATTTGCTTCGCCTTCAAGGGATAGCGGCAGTAGTAGCAACAGCAATAGCAGGGTCTTCAACCTTTACGTGTCCCGCTTGGTTCTCCAGCACCTCTGCAAGGACATTTCACCCAACGGTGGCAAACAAGGCAACGGTCAGCATTCAACTGACCACTTTTATAATGACCATACCCCTTTCCCGGGGCAGTGGTATTTTTCCCTGCAGGCATAGCATTTCACAGGCAGATATATATATTCATACATTGTGCTCTCACGCACATACATTCCATCACAACCGTCAGCCACGCAGCCCGACAGTCCGTGCACTCAGGGCACATTCTTGGAGTACCGGCGAACCAGTTGCCCACCACTGTATCAGGGTCGCGACCCAATGGTAAAACATTGAGCATTTACTCCATGGCGTGCAGCCAAATTTTATAGTCTTAGTCAACCGGGATAGGCCCGTAGCCCCCCATTGTATCACGGCGCGCAGGCCTAAGACTCTCGCTATGCGCTCCAACCGACCGCACTTTATGGTCTCACATCGGACGGACATAATGCAGGTCGGATCATCCACCCCCATTGCTCAAATCGCCTTGCCATCACCGAGTACGGCATACTCGCGGCTAAATAAAGGCGCTGGTCTGTTTCACCGAGCCTGTTTGGCATAAAGCCTGGGTGGTTTCCTGGGCACACCAGTACTGATCATCACACCCATTACATATCACAGATCAGACGGTCTTTCCTGGGAACACCAATACTTCCTGCTACTCCCTTTTGCAGGTACAACCCCACAAATAGCACATGTATCAACGGTGGTTTCCTGGCTTACCACGCCAATACTTCCTGCTACTCCCCTTCACAGGTACCACCTCTGAACAACAAGCATTACAAAAGGGTATTTCCTGGACTTCCGATCCAGTACTTCCTACTACTCCCTTTCATAGGTATAACCCAATAGCACAAGCAGCACAAGCATCACTAGGGTATTTTCCTGTACTACCACTCCAGTACTTCCAGCTACTGCCTTTCACAAGTTTAACCCATCCACTCCTAAACTACACGTTTATCACGGAGTCTTCTCCGGTGCGTATATGCAACATCACCAATCGAGACCAACCTGTCCAGATGGGCTTCACACAGCATGCCTATTCCGTACTCCTTTTCTGGATCTATATGCCAAATGATTGGGGATTCCATGAATCAACCCAAGAGACTCCCACAATAAGTCACCTTCTGGTGGGGGAATCCGATGCACATGCCAAAAAGGAAGCCTTCACATGGCTAGGAAGAAAATTCGTTTCCCTTGAAGACCGTTTCAGCGCCATGAGCTCCTAGCTGGCTGGAAAGAACCACAACGGCATTTCATTCAGAACGCTAGCCTCGGATATCTTGCCAGAACCCCGTAGCACCACCGGTGGCCAACTCCTCTTCCTCCTCCTCCTCCTAACTCTCTTTCTCTCTCTAGGAGTTTAGAAAGATGAAGGCCAAAATGAAAATGAGAACTTCCTTCTCATCCACGTCCTTTAGGAAGTAGGGAGGTACCTCGGCCCTTGGATCACAGCTGAAGAAATGGACGGCCACAATTTTGCCACAAAATGCTATTTTTATCTGACACGGCCAGTGACACGCCCGTGTCCCAGGCCGTGTACCTCAGGCATTACTCGACTGACTTATCCAGTTCAGTACACGCCCATGTGACACGCCCGTGTTACGGCCCGTGTCACCTGACACGCCTTCAGACACGCCCGTGTCTGGGGCAGTATACATCAGGCTGCATAAAATCGAAATCAACCCGAGGGGGACACGGCCAGTGACATGCCCATGTTACAGGTAGTGTACCCTAAGACAGAGCCGTGTCCCGCTCGTGTTCATCAGGCCTCAAGTCCTTGGGCACATCCCAAAAAGGACACAACATGTAACACGCCCGTGTCCCAAGCCGTGTGCCCATACACGACACTAGATAGGCCCTAGCTTAATTTTGTCGAGCTGAAGTTCGTCGAACCGTAGAGGACACGGCCTCTGACATGCCCGTGTCAGAGGGCGTGTGCCCTCATTCTTCCGTCGAACGGATTTTCATCGAACACTTGCCGGCTACTCACCCGAGCAGGACACGCCCTGGGACACGCCCGTGACCCAGGCCGTGTCACCCAATTTTGCCCAACTCTGGAATTTAGGGTGTTACAACTCTCCCCTCCTTACAAAAATTTCATCACCGAAATATGCAGAAAGTAAGGGACTCAACAGAAGAGGTTTTATTGTTCAATACAACGTGACACGCACTGCACAATAGTTACACAAAGAGCTCGGGAAACTCAGCTTGCATGGTCTGCTCTCGCTCCCATGTGAGTTTGTCACGGCCGCAATTGTCCCACCGTACTTTGCCCATTCCGACCGTCTTGTTCTGTAACTGTTTATCGGCACGATCTTCAATCTGAATGGGCCGAACTTTCGGTGTTAGCCCATTCTCCACCGGCACACGATCATTCTCGATCACCTGAGTTGGATCTTTAACGGTCTTTCCAAGCACAGTGATGTGACATACATCCTGTAATCCACCCAAGTCTACCGAAAGAGATAGTACTTTGGAGGCTTTGGAGGAGCAGCATGGTTGTTTCTTCCCTATTCTCTATCATATAGCCTTCTCTTTATCATAGACTTCTCATAAAATTCCAATTCATTGGAGCTGTAATGATCATTCCTATTATCATTGAAATCCATGACAAGCTTGAGAGTATCTAGAATGAGTGACTTTGAAGTTCGGGACCAGATTTATGCAAACTCTGAAGCTTTCCTCTTTTTGTATCTGGAAGTGGAATTGATCTGCTTGTAGAGGCTCCATCACCATACTTTCGCTTCTTTGGTATGTAAATCTCAGGAGGAACATGAAGGAATTGTTGAATTCTGTGAAGTGAAAGTGGGTGAATGGAAGGCTTGGGCAACCTATCCGTGCGGACTACGCGGACAGGGTTTGCGGACTGCTAAGTCGGCAGGGATGTTGCAGGCGGTTTGCTCTGTGGCGGCCTGGGCGGTCTGTTCGCGTGGACTACGCGGACAGCAGCGGCGGTCTGTCAGGCCGGGGATTACTCAGCAGGCAGTTGGTTCCCAGGAAGTAACTGGGCGGATAGCAATCCTATCCGCGGAGTCCGGCATAAAGCGGACTGATGAACTGGAGCTCGGCAGACCGGTTTGGCAGTTGCCTTGGTCTTGCTCTGGTGCAGCGGGAAGCCGCGGAGATCGCCGGTCAGCGCGGACAGAAACTGGAGGTCGCCCGGTATGGCGGGCTAGATCCAGTGTCCGCCAGTAAGTGCGGACTGGCCCATGTGGCCAGTGGACTGGACTTGGTGTGATCTGAACCAAGTCCAGGTTGGCTCAGTCCGGGGAGATCGCGCAGTGGAGCGCGGGCTGCTTTCTCAGTCCGCCAAGCCTAGTAGAAGTGCTGTTGCCTTGATTGCTAGCTTGGGGGTATGCGGACTGGAGGATTGCCTGTGCAAGAGCGTGCGGACTGGAGCTGGAGTCTGCTGAGTTCGGTTTAGCCTTGTGATGAGGTTGAGCTCAGGAATGCGGATTGGAGTTTGTTGTTTAAGCAGACTGGATCGGCGTGTCCGCTGAGTCCGGCGGTGCCTTGGAGATGGAAGCAATGGAGTCAGGAGGTGCGGATGGTAGCCGGGTGTCCGCTGAGTCCGGCAGGTGCCTTGATGGCGAGGCTGCGGGCTCGGGGTTTGCGGGCTGATGCCTTGTCCGCAGATTGGCGGACACGGCTGTTGTGGAGTCCGGCTGTGGTGGTCCTGGCTTGGCCTCTGGCGGCAAGGTGGGCTGGATATTAGAGTCCGGCCTTAGAGAAGCTGGGGCGGACTGGCTATCTACACAGGAGCGGTGAACTGGTATGTGTGTCCGCGGGCTGGCGGACACACTAGTTCTTACTGCGGGATGTGGCGGTGTTCCTATCGGTTAGGGCGGTGACCATACTCATCATCGTGCCTATAAATAGGACCCATGTCACATCAGGAGTAACCAACCTGGACCGAAGTAAGTGAACAGTTATTGAGCTCGCGTAAGTTGCTGCGGTCTGGACTTTGGTGTCCGCGCGGTTTGAGAGTTGACCCGGTTGTGCTGTGCAGGTTGTGCGGATAGCGCTGGAAAGCCAGGACTTGGCACTGATTGCGATCAAGGACAGTGTGGACTCTGCGGTTAAGCAACAGGCGGTAAACAGCAGGTTGCGGATAGCGACCAGGCGGTCTCCTCTTTGGCAACTTGGTTCGGAGTTCAGGAGGTCGCCTGCTTCAGGCGGACTGTTCCATTCGGTGACGCAGCTGGTGCGGTCTGGCGGCTAGGCGACCTCGCGGTCAGGCGGCCTGCAGATCGGCGGTGAAGAGCTGAGCATTGGAATAAGGCGTAGTCCGCGCGGCTTGGGTTGTGGTCTGCAACCTGGCGGACTGAGCGGACTCCACAACAGTATACCGGCGGCTTGGTGTTTGAGTCCGCGCGGCTTGTTTTTTTTTCTTGTCTTTGTAACTGTCTCTGCTCTCCTGGTTTGGGTTTTGGTGAAGCATGTCTCGCCATGTATGTCTCGCCTTGTAAAGAAGTTTGCTCTTGATCAATAAAGAAGCTTGTGCTGCATGCGTTGCTGGTTGTTACTGCTTTGTTGAGATAACCCCTGCTAACTCCACGATCCGGGAAAACTTTCAACAACATAAGTGGGGTATGCTCCGCCGGTTTGTTGAGTTTCAACAGGGTATCCGAGGAGGCCTCTGCGGGTTTGTTGAATTTTAACATGGTATCAGAGCCAGGTTGTTGGAGTGGTCAAGCAGTGCTCAATGGAAGTAGTTGCTCTTCTGAAGAGGAAACCAGTGGTAGAACCATGGCAGTGGAGGATGCAAGTTGTCTTGGAATTGATCTCCTTACAGAGACGAACTGTGAACGGTGGAAGTCATGTATGAAGAGCTTTCTTCTTGGCGAGGACCTTTGGGAGGTTGTATGCGGAGCAGGAAGACAAGAGGATACTGCTGGCAATGATGAGGCGATGAGAGCTTGGAAGGAGACATATGCGAAAGCGGAGTCTATTCTCAAGCAGGTGATCTCATCGGAGCTCTTGGAACACATCAGTGGATGTAGGTCAGCTGCGGAGGTTTGGACTTCCCTTGATGGGTTGTTCAGGAAGAAGGTGAAGGTTGCTGCTGAAGATGGTCCCTCTACTTCGTATCAGGAAGAAAGGAGTGTTTCTACTAGGCGTGATAGGAAGAGGAAGGAAGGACCAAGGTGCTATAAATGCAAGCAGCAAGGTCATCTTCGGAAGGAGTGCAAGGTTGTCTTGCTCTCGGCGAACGTTGCTCAGGTAGGGAGGAAGGAGAAGAACCTTGTTGGGTTATCAACAAGTTCTGGAGTTGATCGGATGAATGTCAGTGATAGTGCAGCTATCTGGCATGAAAGACTGGGGAATGTAGGGATGGACAAGCTGAAAGCAATGACGGAAAGAAGACTCGTAAGAGGCTTGCCTAGATTGTCATCCTATGGCGATGGTCGGGGGTGTGCGGGATGTCAGGAAAGTGGAGCCTATCGCTTCATGGTTGACAAAGCACAATCCAGATGTAAAGCACCATTGGCGGTTGTCCATTGTGCTCTGGTGGGACCGACCGTCACGGCCAGTCTTTGAGGCAGCAGGTTCATGCTGATATTGGTTGATGACTATTCTAGGTATACATGGGTATACTTCATGAAGAAGAAGTCCAACATGGTACACTTGTTTGTGGAGTTCAAGAAGCTTGTGGAAGGCCAGCTTGGCCGAAGGATCAAGGTGTTGAGGACAAGTATCGGTGGTGAGTTTGGCTCAACCGAGTTCTCACACTTTTGCAGGAAGCAAGGGATCCGGAAGGAGCTTTCTTGTGGACATACTTCACAACAAGGTAGTATTGCAGCTCGGATGATCCGTTGGTTAACGGAGACCTGCAAGTGTTGGCTTCAGAGTAAAGGCGTTCCGAAGGCTCTTTGGGCGGAAGGAATGGCCTGTGCTGCTCATGTCTTCAACCGGATGCCTCTTAGTCCGATCATAGTGAAGACTCCTTATGAGCTGATGTTCGGGGTGAAGCCCTCAATGAAGCACCTTCGGGTGTTTGGATCTACCTGCTATATACACTCTCCGGGTGCTCTCAAGACAAAGCTAGTCTTTGTTGGGTATGATGAGCAGAGAAGAAGATGGAGGTGTATGGATCCTGCGACGAAGAAACTCATAGTGTCGAGAGACATTGTTTTCGATGAGTTGACGCCGTTTTGGAGTAGCTCTCATGCGGAGCTAGAGATAAGCAGGTCAGATGGTGGGCTGAAGGAGGCTGCTGCTAAGGAAGTGGAGTTACCTGAGTAACCAGGTGCTCCAGGTTGTTCTAGCTCCGGGGCAAAGGCGTCAGAGTCGAGAAGAAGGGGGAGTGATGCTCCAGGATCTTCTGGCTCGAAGGCGGAGACTTTCGGTTCAGGAAGTAGGGGGAGCGATGTTCCAGGTAGTTCTTGTTTAAGAGGGGAGTCTTCTGGTTCAGGTAGCAGGGGGAGCGTTGCTCCAGGTGCTCTTGGTTCCAGTGAGGAGGCGTCTTGTTCAGGAAGCAAGGGAAGCATTATTCCTGGTTTGCTCGGGAACGGAGCTGGTTCAGAAGCACCGGAGGTGGTTAGCCTTGATCAGGTTCTTCGGAGATCGAAGAGGATCAGTAAGCCACCAGCTCGATATAGTGAAGGGAACACGGCAGACTTGGTTCTGTGTTTCCTTGTTAGCCCTCAGGTCGAGCAAGGTTCTTCTGGCTGTGATGACCCCACTAGAATCAAGGAGGTGGTTGACACCAAGGCTGAAGAGGTGACTTCTCTCAGAGATAATAAGGATTGGGCTTTTGTGCCCAAGGAAGTTGGTGATACTCCTATGACGCATGAGTGGAGGTTGAAGCTGAAGAAGGCAGAGGGAAGCATGACTCCTTTTTGGGATGCTGGAGGGCTCCCTCGTGGTCCATGATATGCGGGGCGAGGACTATGTCTTGGACATCTCTTCATAGATGCTATCGGAGGGACCAGGTGCAAGGTTACGGGAGCTGCTGGAGTTATTCACCACTTCTCACTTCAAGGGGGAGTGTTGAATTCTGTGAAGTGAAAGTGGGTGAATGGAAGGCTTGGGCAACCTATCCGCGCGGACTACGCGAACAGGGTTTGCGGACCGCTAAGTCGGCAGGGATGTTGCAGGCGGTTTGCTCTGTGGCGGCCTGGGCGGTCTGTTCGCGCGGACTACGCTGAAAGGGGAAACTAGATCTGATATACTCTAGAGGGGGGGGGGGGTGAATAGAGTATATGGTGCTTTTAAAACACAAAGAAAAACTTTTGCAAAGCTTTACAACAATTGTTGTAATGAGTGTGAGCAGGGAAGCAGAAATAAAACTAATCACAAAACTAAGCTATGCAGAGACTAAGCACAAGAAAATCTAGGCCAGAAACAAAAAGAAAACATGCAGAACCAGATGACACAAGGAAATATAGTGGTTCCCCAAACTTGGGTACATCCACTCTTCTACCACCCTAGGTAGGAATCCACTGCAGGATGAGTTGATCAGGTGTCCTGGGCACCAATGAGCTTTTGATAAGGTGCTCAAAAACCAAATCAGATTTTTTGATCAGGTGTCTTGCCACCAATGAGCTTTTGACAAGGTGCTCAAAAACCAGATTCAAACTTTTGAAGGGAGTTTGAAAAACCCTTTACAGAATGGGGGTGAGAGAGTTATGGCAGTCTTCTCTTTCTCAAAGCAACTGAGAAGACTAAGTGGATTGATGTCAAAGCTCCCCCTGAGTCCTTGATCTTCAGGAAGATGAGCTTTGCTGAGGGTGATAGGCCTTCAAAGATAGATCTCCAGCAAAAGATGATTTCAGCAAGCTGAAATGTTGAGAGTCTGGAGTCTTGAAATGATGTTGGCCTTGAACACTTTGAGAGCTGAAGAGATTTGAAGATTGCTTGATCTCTTTGATGAGTGTTCTTCAGAATTCTCCTTGACAGAAGATTTTGAAAAAGTCTCTGTATACTGAGTTGTGTGTGCTCTTCTTGTCAATCTCTGTATTTCTTCTTTTTTTTTCATTCAAAAACATTCTGTCTTTTATTCTCTGTGCCAGAATAGAATATAACTCTGTCAAAGATAGCCGTTGGTCTGCATTGATTACAGCCTTAATTGCATAATTTCTCTGAAGGAAAGTCCACTGAATTATTCCTTGAAAAATCCCTTGAAACTTGCTCCAGAAGTAAATGAAAACGGCTGGCAGATCTTCTGAATTAAATGCAGAATAACTTCTATCTGATTTGAATTTGAATTCTGAAAGATAACTGAAAACGTCGAACTGAGCTCTGCTATCGTCGAGCTGAGCTCAGCGAACTGGAAAATTCAAGCAGCAAAATAATCGTCGATCTGAGCTCAAAGATCGTCGAACTGAGCTCAGAGATAAGGATCCAATGCAGAGTTAAAATCGTCGACCTGAGCTCACCGATCGTCGAATGGAGTTCGACGATATTGCGACGTTGAGCTCAGCGATTGTCGAGTGGAGCTCGACGATATTATGAGGTTGAGCTCAGCGATCGTCGAATGGAGCTCGACGATCTGTCGAAGTTGAGCTAGACGATCGTCGACCGGAGTTCGACGAATCGTCGTGCTGAGCTCGACGATTAGACTTGGTCTACAGAAAAACTTTTTCTTCAGGGCAGCTTCCAATCCTAGACTTCTAACCCTTAGACTCAATTCTAATTGACCTATTAAGCTATACAGAAGGTCAAACACAGATTCCTAGAGACATAGTGATCCTGACCCAAATTAGTAATAGGGTGTTCCAACAATCTCCCCCTATTTGGGTTAGGATTACTATTTACAGACTTTGGAAAAATCAAATAACATCATACAATCAGAAAAACATGAAAACAATAGCAGCTAGACACAATGCAGAAACATCACAGAGAAATATATATAACATGATATCCAGACAGCAGTCAGAAAAACCAAGGATTGTCACCTTACAGAGTTACTTCTTCTCTTTGCCTTTTACCATTTTGATTTCTCTGTTAGGATTTAAAGCTTCTTGTTTGGATCTGGTGTCATCAGCTGCACCCAAATAAATTTGCTTAGTAGCCCTGGGAACCACAGCAGCAGGATGCAATTCCATATATCTTTCTGCATCAAAGAATTTGCTGGAAGCATATCTCTCTAATTCCTTCTGTCTTTGTTCTGACATAGTAGAAATATTGGAAGTGTCTAGGCCTTGTTCTTTGGCTTTCTTTATCTGGTCTAATGCAGCCAACTCCTTCATCCTAGCAGTCCAAGCAACAGGATTCTTCTCAGGGTCCTCAAATGGTACAGGTGGCTCATACCTGTTGGAAGAAGTGTCCTGAGGAGTCCTGGCAGTCACAGTTTCTTTGAGCTTATAAGGGAATGGACCAGAAGATGTATCAGAAGAAACATGTCCTCCCCTGGAATAAGGATGCTGCCTGGAATGCCCTTTAGAATAAACTTGAGTCTCTCTTTGATTTCCCCTATATCCTCCTCTCCTAGAGTAAGAACCCCTAGGCTGGCTTTCCCTTTGATAGGTTCTAGCATGGGGTTGATAGGGAGCCTGGCTTCTAGCTGGGGCTGAACTTGCAGAGCTGCCACTTGCACCTGCATCAGGTGGAGGTGGTGGAGGAGGATGGGGGTGCTTGAACTGGGAGGAGTCCTTCTCATACTTCCTTTTCTTCTTCATTGCTTTTAGCTGATTTTTAGAGAACTGCATCCAATGTTCAGTAATTGGGCAGTTGTGCAGAATATAGTATGGAATATCATTATCATCTTTTACTTTGGCAGGTGGAACCCTTTTCATTGCCTTACTTCTTGCCTTCCTTTTCCTTGCAATGGTGGCAGAAGAATCATCAGAGGCAGTGTTGTAGTCATCAGATTCAGAGCTCTGAGCATCATATAAAGCATCAATCCTCTTCATCAAATCTTCTTTCAATTGAACAGCAGCAGATGGGGCAGAAGCAGAGGGAGCAACAGAAACAGATACAGATACAGCAACAGATGTAATAATAGATACAGGAGCAACAGCAGAAACAACACTGGTTACTTCAGGAATGATGGCAGCAGCAGCTTCAGAAACAACAACAAAATCTTCAGCAGGCTCAAAAACAGCAGCCTCTGTCATCAGAAAATCCTGGGATGTGGGCTCATCAGAAACAATTTGAATTTCAGCAGCAGTTAGAACATTTTCTTCAGCAGCAGCAAAGATAGTTTCAGAAGCAGATATAGCCTTTTCTTCATCAGCAGCAGCAGTCATCACTGAGAGTACAAAAGAGGAAAGAATGTTGGGGTCACAGCCAGAGAGAGGCACCAGAGCCTTGGACAGATCTTCTGGGGGCTGGACAGCATGTGGCTCTGGGAGGTAGCTGTAATATGCAGTATCAAATGCAGAGAGCAAAGACCTTAGGTCTATTGCTAAGACTGGAGTAGGAGCCTGAACTGGAGCAGCAGCAAAAAGAACAGCAGATACAAACACAGCAGCAGCAGCAGCAGTAACAACAGCAGGAGCAGAGGCAGCAGCATCAGCAGCATGAAGGCTGGCTTCATAGGGCATCTCCCCCTGCCTGGATGCAGATACCTCTGTATCAAGGCACACTGCTGGAGGTGCTGCTTGAGGAAGGAGAGAGGAAAGCCTGGCAGAGGGGGCTGCCACTGACAAGTGTAGAGGAGCCAAAGAGGTCTCCAAGAGGAGGGAGAGCCTTGGGGCAATGAGCTCATACAACTTGTCAGCAAGGGCTGAGAGATCTACTTGCACAAGAAGAGGAGCAGAGATAGATGGTATTGGGATGGCTGAGGAAGCTGGAAGTGGAGGGCTGAATGGTGGAATGAATGGCTCAGGAGAGGGGATTGTGGAGATGGAGTACAGGGGGATGGATATGGAGGGAGTGAATGTGGGTTGGTCAATGATGTGGTGGAGAAGATCTTGGAAAGATGTTGAAGAGGATGGTAATTCTGGAGGAGAAGAGGGGGAATCATCCATGTAGGATTCATCCAGAAGTGTGAAGGATGGTATGGATGGAGATGAGGTGACATCTGGTGGTGGATATGAGAATAATGGGTGGAATTGGTCTACTGGAGGTGAGGAAATGGTTGCTGGGGATGGAATAGATGTTGGAGATGGGCTGGAGATGGTAATGGTGGATGGAACTGGAGTGGTGGATGGAGCTGGAGGTAGGGTTGAACTTGGGGGAGGAGAGGAAGCAGCACCAGCAACAGCCAGGTCTTCTGCAACAGCAGAAACCTGTGGGGGAGTGACTCTTTGAGTCCTGGTGCCTGAAGGAGCAGTTGAAGAGGGCCTGCTGGGTTTGCTAATTTGCCTGTCCCACTTCCCAAATAGGGCACAGGTGAGTCTCTTGGAGGCATTGATGTGCACTCCAGAGGAGACCAGCAGAGCAGGGCACCTTCCCTGAAGGAAAACTCCAAGAATTCTTCCAAAATTTACAAAGCTTTTATTGATTTTCTTCTTTATCAGGTCAAAGAAGACCTCTCCCCAGTTTAAGCTTTTCCTATCTACCAGAGCTCCCATGAGGCAGAGCTGATGTCTGGAGATGGTATCATGTGCAGAATGCTTTGCCAACAGCACCTTGCCTACAACATCAGCTAGAAACCTGTATTCAACTGACAAGTTCCTCTTAAACAACTTGCTAGGGTTTCCCTCTGGATGACCCATCCTGGCAAGTATATCAGAAAATTCCTCTCCAGATAGTTCAGCAGTGTCTTCACCATTCCTCAAGCCAAAAACCTCTGTTAAAACTGTTGGGGTCAGAGGTACCTGGGTTCCAGCAATAGATCCAACTATGGTGTTGTTGTCTATATTGTGAGCAGTATAGACCCATTCTTTTATTTCATCTGAGGCAAGTTTGATTCTTGTGGTCATGAGGGCAGACAAATGCTGATCCTTGAATAAACTCAGGATGTCCTGGAAGATTTGATCAGTGGTGTTGAAGGAGTCCAGATCAATGTCAAATCCTGCATCAAACTTTATTGCGGCGAGGACAGCAACTGAGACGGCCATGGTACCTGCAAAAACTTAACAAACAAACCGAACAAGCGTAGAACTGTTTGGAGGGAAGAAAATTTTTGCAGAGAAATTGAAAGCGCAAGAGAGAACGACGGCGAAAAATGAGTTTTATATTAGGGTTCGACGCAGAATTGGAAAGATCGTTGAACTCAGTTCGACGATCGAGGCTTCGAAAGGAATCTGAAGAGACTCCAACATCGTCGATCTCCGTTCGACGATCTGGAAAGGCGTCGAGCTCCGTTCGACGATCGTTCAGTGAACAAAATCGTCGAGCGCCGTTCGACGATCGTTGACCGGAAGAGATAGTTCATACTATCTGAGGGGCGCTGAACTCAGCTCGACGATTCTGGAAATCGTCGAACTCCGTTCGACGATCTTTGGGGAAATCGTCGAGCGCAGTTCAGAGATCAGAAAATCCTAGACATTAAGAAAAATCAGAATTTTGCCTAGTCTTGGTCAATTTTTAGCTTTCAAAATCTTGGGTATTAATTAAGACTTCCTCCATCTAACATTCCTAACTTATTTAGGAAGAAGATGTGTTTCTTTTCATCCAAAGGCCTGGTGAAAATATCTCCCCTTTGTAAATCAGTTGGGATATATTGCAGTTCAATTTTGTTCTTTTCAACATTGTCCCTTAAGAAGTGATGCCTAATCTCTATGTGTTTTGTCCTACTATGGAGGACTGGATTTTGAGCTATGGAAATAGCACTTGTATTGTCACAAAAGATTTTTGACTTCTCTAAGTTGTAACCATAGTCTAGGAGTTGATTTTGAATCCACAGTATTTGTGAACAACAACTACCTGCAGCCATATATTCAGCTTCAGCAGTTGAAGTTGACACATATGTTTGTTTCTTGCAAAACCAAGAGACAAGTCTATCACCAAGGAACTGACAAGTTCCACTGGTGCTTTTCCTGTCAATTCTGCATCCAGCATAATCAGCATCAGAGAATCCAGTTAACTCAAATGCTGAATCTTTTGGATACCAGAGACCTAGATTTGGACAACTTTTAACATACCTGAGAATCCTTTTTACTAATGTTAGGTGTGACTCTCTAGGGCTAACTTGGAACCTAGCACATATACATGTAGCAAACATTATATCTGGTCTACTAGCTGTAAGATACAGTAAAGAGCCAATCATTGCTCTATATGTTGTATGATCAACAGGTTTCCCATGTTCATCAGCATCCAATACAGCATTGGTAGGCATGGGTGTTTTCATACAAGATGCCTCAGACATGCCAAATTTCTTAACCAGCTCATTAGCATATTTGGTTTGAGAAATAAAGATGCCTTCAGCATGTTGTTTGACTTGCAATCCTAGGAAGAAGGATAGCTCACCCATGCTACTCATCTCAAATTTAGAATGCATTAGGTTAGAAAACCTTCTGCACAATTTTGAGTCAGTAGAACCAAAAATGATATCGTCTACATAAATCTGTACTAGTAGGGTATGGGACTTATGGGTTCTAATAAAAAGAGTTTGGTCTACTCTACCCCTGATAAAACCATTTTCCAAGAGAAAGTATGCTAGGGTCTCATACCATGCTCTATGAGCTTGCTTGAGACCATATAATGCTTTATTTAATCTAAAAACATAATCAGGATAAGTTGGAGAGATAAAACCTGGAGGTTGTCTGACATAGACTTCCTCTTTGATGTCTCCATTTAAGAAGGCACTCTTGACATCCATCTGATAAACCTTGAAGCCTTTGTGAGCTGCATAAGCTAAAAATATCCTGATGGCTTCTAATCTTGCAACAGGTGCAAAGGTCTGGTCGTAGTCAATTCCTTCTTCTTGAGAATATCCTTGGGCAACTAGCCTTGCCTTGTTCCTTATTATTACTCCTTGATCATCCAGTTTGTTCCTGAATACCCATTTTGTTCCAACAATGGAATGATCCTTTGGCTTTGGCACTAGTTCCCATACTTTGTTCCTCTCAAACTGATGCAACTCCTCTTGCATTGCAATGATCCAGTGTGGATCTTGCTCTGCATCTTGAATGGACTGAGGTTCAATTTGAGAAAGGAAGCAGGTGTGCAACAGGTTTTGGTTGACCTGATTTCTGGTTTGCACACCAGCTGAGAGTTCTCCAATTATTTGGGTAATTGGATGGTCTCTTGATGTTACTAAATCAACAGGGGGTGTTGATTGTTCACCAACCTGTGTTGTTGTTTCCTCTTGTGGTACAACAACTGGCTCTTCAAGCTGAGCTTCAATGTGTTGAGCATTCCCTTCATCTTCACTGCTTTCATCCTCTTGAGCAACCTGTAACTTGTTCATATCTTCAACTAGAGAGTGTTCCTGCAAAGGTTCTATGGTAGAAGAAATCTTCTCCTTGAAGGACATGTTAGTTTCATCAAAAGAAACATGAACAGATTCCTCAATTTTCAATGATGATTTACTATAGACCCTATAGGCCTTGCTGATCATGGAGTATCCCAGAAACACTCCTTCATCAGCTTTGGCTTGAAATTTTGCTAAATATTTCTTATCATTATTGTGAATATAGCAAATGCAACCAAAAATTCTGAAATAGTCAACTTTAGGTTTCTTCCCTTTGAGTAATTCATAGGGAGTCTTTCCCTTCAGTTTATGTATCAGACTCCTGTTCAGCACATAGTTGGAGGTGTTCACTGCCTCTGCCCAAAAGGATAGAGGTAGATGAGCATCTGACAACAATGTAGTGGCAGATTCAATAAGGATTCTATTTTTCCTTTCAGCTACCCCATTTTGTTGAGGAGTTCTAGGAGCTAAGAAAGTATGCCTGATCCCTTCACTCTGACAGAACTCTTGCATAAGAAGAGAATCAAACTCTGTCCCATGATCACTTCTGATCAGGGCAATGTGAGTATTGAACTCAATCTGTATACATTTGAGAAACTCTGTCAGACACTTAAAGTTATCAGACTTCTTCCTTAGAAAGAACACCCAAGTGAATCTAGAGAAGTCATCTACAATTACTAAGGTGTAGGATTTCCCTCCTAGGCTTTGTACTGTGATGGGTCCAAATAGATCCATGTGTAACAGATACAATATCCTAGGTGAATCACTCTTATTAAGTGACTTAAAACTGTTTTTAGTTTGCTTGCCTAATTGACAAGCCTTGCATAGTCCTTCCTTCTTGTAGGGGCCAGAAGGTAGTCCTCTAACAAGGTTGTCCTCGGAGAGCCTAGCAATAGTTCTAAGGTTTAGGTGTCCTAATCTCTTATGCCATAAAACATTTGGTCTACATACTGAATTAAATAAACAGATATCTATAGAAGTTGAAAGAAAATCTACTAGGTAGATGTTACCTTTCCTTTTACCTGTCAACACAGTTGTGTTGTCCTCTGACTTGATTTTGCATAAGGTTTTGCTGAAGGTCACCTGGTAGCCTTCATCACATAGCTGACTGATGCTGATTAGGTTGTGCTTCAGTCCTTCCACATATGCTACCTTCTTGAAGGTTACTGAACCAATCTGGACTGCACCATATCCTTTAGTTTGTCCAAAGTTGGAATCACCAAAGATAACTTTGGGTCCAAGCTTGGCTCTAAAGGAATTGAGGTTGTCCTTGTTCCCTGTCATGTGCTTAGAGCACCCACTATCCAAATAACATTGCTGGTTAGATGCTGGATAGGTCTTCACCTGCACATAAAGCAATTTACTTGTTTTTGACCCAGTTTACCTTGGGCCTAGGTTGATACCCTCTAAATTCAGAAATGAAGGACATCCCTGGCTGACTCTTATATCCTTCAGGATGATATCTCCTTGGAGGTATAATCCATTCAGTATAAGGGTTAAAGGTTTGGGATGAAAAACCCTCAGGATTCAATTTTGACTTGCCTTTGAAAAAATTTCCAGAGCTCTGACCTCTGCTCGACGATCTTGGAGCTGCGTTCGACGATCGTGGGTCAGATCGTCGAGCTCCGTTCGACGGTCGACTATGGCTGAGGTCAGGTATATGGGATCGTCGACCAGCGTTCGACGATCTTGGCTGAGATCGTCGATCAGCGTTCGACGATTTGTCCTGAGATCGTCGAGCTGCGTTCGGCGATCGTCGATCTTCATTCGGCGATCGTCGAGCTTCGTTCGACGATTTCTGCTGGGACTTAAATTTCTGAGGCAGATCAGAATTTTTCCTGGCAACCTCTACAACTCCCTTTCCCTTGCTAGAAATAAACTTGATGGGAGTTGTTAGGACTATAGGTTGGCTGGATGAAGCACCCAAGCCCAGTGTACTGTTAAGTCTAGAGTTCACTGTGCTTGTGATGTCCATCAGCTTGATGCTTCTCCCATTAAGGGATTCTTCAAGCTTCTTGGCCTCAGAGAGCTCACTTTTCAGTGTAGCTATCTGTTCCCTACAGTTCTCCAACTCCTGAGAGAGTTTGAGATTTTCTAACTTTAAACCATTTTGTTCAGATAATTGATTTCTGAGAGAGATGATCTCTTTCTCAGACTTTAGCAGGTCTAAACATAGTGCTTTAAATTCAGATTTAAAATCTTCTGAAGTAAAATCAAAAGAGCTGATTACCTGATCTTCTTCAGGTTGAGTCTCTGAGTCTGACTCTGACTCCTCTTCCTCTGAGTTGTGTTGTGAGGCATTGATTGCCATCATGCAGAACTCCTTTTCCTCTGCATCATCCTCATCATCACTAGAGCTGGAGGAGGCTTCTGACTCCTCTTCAGTCTCACTCCAGGATTCAGCAACAAATCCTTTCCTTGTATGCTTATTTTTGCTGGAAGAAGGTTTGCTATTGCCACTCCTTTTGGAGTCTTTCTCCTTTCTTCTCTCTTTTCTTTCCCTTTTGTCCTTGTTCTTGTTCTCTGGACAGTCAGGAACTATATGCCCTAGTTTCCTGCAACCAAAGCAAATAATGTCTTTGTTATTGCCAATGGACTTGTCATACCTTGGCTTATCCTGCTCCTTGTATGATCTTCTTCTAAAGTCCTTTCTGGCCATATTATAGAATCTTTTGGCCAACAAGCTGAGAAGTTCATCATTGCCTATTCCTTTTTCTTCAGGCAGATCCTCAGTTGCCTTGAATGCTATGGTCTTCTCCTTTCTTGTGGCTGGTGAAGCAGCCTTCTGTTCTTCCTCTCTGTTCTTGATGAGTAGCTCATAAGATTTGAGCTTACCCAACAAGGCTGCAGTGGTGATCTCATTCAGACTTCTGGCATCTTTAATTGGCCAGATTCTTGAATCCCAAGTGCTGGGAAAGCACATTAGGATCTTGTCATTAAGTTCTGTCAGTGAGATCTCTTTGTCTAATGTCCTCAGTTCACTGACAATTAGACTCAGTCTATTGTACATATCTCCCACTGACTCAGTCTCTCCCTTCTTGAAGTTCTCATATTGGGAGATGAGATGGGATCTTCTGTCCTTTCTCTCATCAGCTGAGCCAGAGACAATTTCTGAGAGCCTGTCCCAAATTTCCTTGGCTGAATTGCATTCAGCTACCTTTTGAAAAATGTCATCTGACATTGTCTGGACTAGAATGTTCATAGCCTTGGCATCAGCTACTTTCCACTTTTTGATGTCAGCATCTGTTCCTGATGGAGGTGGAACAGCATTTGTACTTGTGCTTTCTGGGGGTCTTGGACACACTGTCAAAACAGAATTAAATATATCTTCGTCAATAGAATTCATGTAGAGTCTAATCCTTGCTTTCCAAAGTGCAAACTTTGACAGATTGCACACTGGAGGTCTGGTGCTAGCATAATCTTTGTTTTGGGCCATGATTTGTGCAAACTAAATCTAATAATAAAATATAACAGAAGGATCTAGTTTGGGATCTTGGGGTTCAGGTGTTAGCCTGTACAACCAAACAGATATGGTATGTTTAACCAACCTCCCTCTGATACAATTTGAAAGGGGAAACTAGATCTGATATACTCTACAGGGGGGGTGAATAGAGTATATGGTGCTTTTAAAACACAAAGAAAAACTTTTACAAAGCTTTACAACAATTGTTGTAATGAGTGTGAGCAGGGAAGCAGAAATAAAACTAATCACAAAACTAAGCTATGCAGAGACTAAGCACAAGAAAATCTAGGCCAGAAACAAAAAGAAAACATGCAGAACCAGATGACACAAGGAAATATAGTGGTTCCCCAAACTTGGGTACATCCACTCTTCTACCACCCTAGGTAGGAATCCACTGCAGGATGAGTTGATCAGGTGTCCTGGGCACCAATGAGCTTTTGATAAGGTGCTCAAAAACCAAATCAGATTTTTTGATCAGGTGTCTTGCCACCAATGAGCTTTTGACAAGGTGCTCAAAAACCAGATTCAAACTTTTGAAGGGAGTTTGAAAAACCCTTTACAGAATGGGGGTGAGAGAGTTATGGCAGTCTTCTCTTTCTCAAAGCAACTGAGAAGACTAAGTGGATTGATGTCAAAGCTCCCCCTGAGTCCTTGATCTTCAGGAAGATGAGCTTTGCTGAGGGTGATAGGCCTTCAAAGATAGATCTCCAGCAAAAGATGATTTCAGCAAGCTGAAATGTTGAGAGTCTGGAGTCTTGAAATGATGTTGGCCTTGAACACTTTGAGAGCTGAAGAGATTTGAAGATTGCTTGATCTCTTTGATGAGTGTTCTTCAGAATTCTCCTTGACAGAAGATTTTGAAAAAGTCTCTGTATACTGAGTTGTGTGTCCTCTTCTTGTCAATCTCTGTATTTCTTCTTTTTTTTTCATTAAAAAACATTCTGTCTTTTATTCTCTGTGCCAGAATAGAATATCACTATGTCAAAGATAGTCGTTGGTCTGCATTGATTACAGCCTTAATTGCATAATTTCTCTGAAGGAAAGTCCACTGAATTATTCCTTGAAAAATCCCTTGAAACTTGCTCCAGAAGTAAATGAAAACGGCTGGCAGATCTTCTGAATTAAATGCATAATAACTTCTATCTGATTTGAATTTGAATTCTGAAAGATAACTGAAAACGTCGAACTGAGCTCTGCTATCGTCGAGCTGAGCTCAGCGAACTGGAAAATTCAAGCAGCAAAATAATCGTCGATCTGAGCTCAAAGATCGTCGAACTGAGCTCAGAGATAAGGATCCAATGCAGAGTTAAAATCGTCGACCTGAGCTCACCGATCGTCGAATGGAGTTCGACGATATTGCGAAGTTGAGCTCAGCGATCGTCGAGTGGAGCTCGACGATATTATGAGGTTGAGCTCAGCGATCGTCGAATGGAGCTCGACGATCTGTCGAAGTTGAGCTAGACGATCGTCGACCGGAGTTCGACGAATCGTCGTGCTGAGCTCGACGATTAGACTTGGTCTACAGAAAAACTTGGTCTTCAGGGCAGCTTCCAATCCTAGACTTCTAACACTTAGACTCAATTCTAATTGACCTATTAAGCTATACAGAAGGTCAAACACAGATTCCTAGAGACATAGTGATCCTGACCCAAATTAGTAATAGGGTGTTCCAACATACGCGGACAACAGCGGCGGTCTGTCAGGCCGGGGATTACTCAGCAGGAAGTTGGTTCCCAGGAAGTAACCGGGTGGATAGCAATCCTATCCGCGGAGTCCGGCATAAAGCGGACTGATGAACTGGAGCTCGGCAGACCGGTTTGGCAGTTGCCTTGGTCTTGCTCTGGTGCAGCGGGAAGCCGCGGAGATCGCCGGTCAGCGCGGACAGAAACTGGAGGTCGCCAGGTATGGCGGGCTAGATCCAGTGTCCGCCAGTAAGTGCGGACTGGCCCATGTGGCCAGTGGACTGGACTTGGTGTGATCTGAACCAAGTCCAGGGTTGGCTCAGTCCGGGGAGATCGCGCAGTGGAGCGCGGGCTGCTTTCTCAGTCCGCCAAGCCTAGTAGAAGTGTTGTTGCCTTGATTGCTAGCTTTGGGGTATGCGGACTGGAGGATTGCCTGTGCAAGAGCGTGTGGACTGGAGCTGGAGTCCGCTGAGTTCGGTTTAGCCTTGTGATGAGGTTGAGCTCAGGAATGCGGATTGGAGTTTGCTGTTTAAGAAGACTGGATCGGCGTGTCCGCTGAGTCCGGCGGTGCCTTGGAGATGGAAGCAATGGACTCAGGAGGTGCGGACGGTAGCCGGGTGTCCGCTGAGTCAGGCAGGTGCCTTGATGGCGAGGCTGTGGGCTCGGGGTTTGCGGGCTGATGCCTTGTCCGCTGATTGGCGGACACGGCTGTTGTGGAGTACGTCTGTGGTGGTCCTGGCTTGGCCTCTGGCGGCAAGGCGGGCTGGATATTGGAGTCCGGCCTTGGAGAAGCTGGGGCGGACTGACTATCTGCACAGGAGCGGCGAACTGGTATGTGTGTCTGCGGGCTGGCGGACACACTAGTTCTTGCTGCGGGATGTGGCGGTGTTCCTATCGGCTTGGGCGGTGACCATACTCATCATCGTGTCTATAAATAGGACCCATGTCACATCAGGAGTAACCAACCTGGACCGAAGTAAGTGAACAGTAATTGAGCTCGCGTAAGTTGCTGCGGTCTGGACTTTGGTGTCCGCGCGGTTTGAGAGTTGACCCGTTTGTGCTGTGCAGGTTGTGCGGATAGCGCTGGAAAGCTAGGACTTGGCTCTGATTGCGATCAGGGACAGTGCGGACTCTGCGGTTAAGCAACAGGCGGTGAACAGCAGGTCGCAGATAGCGACCAGGCGGTCTCCTCTTTGGCAACTTGGTTCGGAGTTCAGGAGGTCGCCTGCTTCAGGCAGACTATTCCATTCGGTGACGCAGCTGGTGCGGTCTGGCGTCTAGGCGACCTCGCGGTCAGGCGGCCTGCAGATCGGCGGTGAAGAGCTGAGCATTGGAATAAGGGGTAGTCCGCGCGGCTTGGGTTGCGGTCTGGCGACCTGGCGGACTGAGCGGACTCCACAGCAGTGTACCGGCGGCTTGGTGTTTGAGTCCGCGCGGCTTGTTTTTCTTTCTTGTCTTTGTAACTGTCTCTACTCTCCTGGTTTGGGTTTTGGTGAAGCATGTCTCGCCATGTATGTCTCGCCTTGTAAAGAAGTTTGCGCTTGATCAATAAAGAAGCTTGTGCTGCATGCGTTGCTGGTTGTTAATGCTTTGTTGAGATAACCCCTGCTAACTCCACGATCTGGGAAAACTTTCAACAATATAAGTGGGGTGTGCTCCGCCGGTTTGTTGAGTTTCAACAGGGTATCCGAGGAGGCCTCTGCGGGTTTGTTGAATTTTAACAGGAATATGTCTGTTGGGTCATCCTCCCAAACCTAAGTATATGATTCTGGAGGAGGACCTTCAAAGCCTTCAGGTCTAGGAGAGCAGGTAGGCTGAGGAGCTAGAGCAATAGGGGCCAGGGGGTTCAGATGATGAGGAATGATATTTGGAACAGCTGGAAAGTAAGGGAGTATTTGATTATGCATCCAGACTGCTATATCATAAGTATGAAACTTCACACTTTGAATCTAGCCTAGCACATCATCATGAATCTCTTTCATCTTAGCTTCCTAGAGAGTTTGCTTGTTTGCATCTGATTTCTCTAGATATTCTTTTATTAATCTCTCCCCCTTTTTGACTTCTACAGTCAGAGTACTAATAGCATCATCTTTGAATGTGCCTACCTCTTCACAGATCTGGATTTTATTTTCTTGTGCTCTCTTATCTAACTCAATCTGGTTGTTGGCAAGAGTGCCACCTTGTTCCATGACATGACCAACAGTAGTGATAGTGTGATCCAGAGCATTTTCACCAATCTGGAATAGATCTCTTAATTGATCTGTATTATGCTGAATCTCCGCAAAGCCTCTGCTCATCTCTTTCACAAGAGCATTTACTTTCTCAGTGACAGCTTTGAATGAATCATCAAAAAATTTTCTTTGTTCTTGTAGCAGTTTAACAAACATACCCATAAGATCAGTGGCAGTAGGAGGAACAGCAGTAGATGTAGAAGGAACTGGAGGAGTAGGAGCAAACCATGGGGTAATTTCTTCAATAACCACAGAGCTCTCAGCTCTGGTAGTATAAATAAGTGCATCCCCTTCTTCAGTGATGAAGGTGGGGATAGGGAAATCAAAGTTCTTCAATGGATCTTCAACTGGTTTAGGTGACTGCGCTGGCTCATCAGAAATCAAAATGGTTTCAACCTGCTCTTTGTCAATATCAAGAGAGGGGTGAACAAGGGATTGAGGAGATGGAACAGTAGATCTGGGATGAGTATGAGTGGGAGATGGTACTGGAGTTTGCTGCTTGGAAGCTTCAATGGTTTGTTCTTTTTGAAGTGGGGGAAGTGATTCTTCATAAGTGAGTTCTTCAATCACCTCATTGATTGCTGCATTAGTGGAGGGAAGGGTTTCTTGGAGTTGAGCATTTGTTTGAACTTCTTCAGGAGTGGATGGAGGTAAAGAAGTATCAGCTGGTGGAGTAGGGACTCTGTCTTCTGGAATAGAAGGAGCAGGCTCCCCCTCAACAGTTACACCAGATGTGCTTGTAACATGAGGTGGAGAGGGAGATGGGGTCCTGTCCTCTGCAGATGGCTGATCATGGGCTCTGGAAGATTGAGCAGGGTTCTGTACTTCAACTCTCACCTCTGAATTGATGAAATGGAGTCTTTATTCATGTGATGAAGAATTGTACCTTTGGATAAGTTGAACACCTCAGGATTGATCTCATGGAGCAGAAGAGATATAATCCTTGCATAATTTGGTTCCTTGATGCTCTCCCTGATTTTATCAAGAATCAACAAGCCAAATTGATATCTCTTCCTGCAGACAATAGCTTATATTATGTCAAACATGCTGAGTGAAATATCTCTGATTGAACTTGTCTTGCACAGAAGTATCTTCCCAATGATGTCGACCAACAATTTTCCTTCTGGGTTGAGTTCTAATCTTTTGATAGTGAGTACATCTGGAGAAACTCCATAGAACATACATGTTCTGTTAGACTCCTCAGGACCAAGATGCTCTTCTTCATCAGTGACTGGAAGTCGGAGAAGAGTTAAAACAGAGGTTTTTGAGAGTTTGATCTTTATTCCTTTTACTTTAGATTTAAGAACCTTACCATCTCTCTTAACCTAAATATTCTTTAAGAATTCGTGAACCTCTGGAAACAAAATTTTTCACGGCTGTTGTAGAACAAACGTTAGGCCAACGGTGTCGAGGAGGATGAGAAGATTGCTGAAGTCGTCGGACAAATCGGCAATCCCTGCGGGGACGAATTCGGAGCCGATTCCAATCTTGGAAGAGGGTGCCATGATCTTGAGATTTGAGAAAAATCTGCTGTGGGGAAGAAGAAGGTGCGAGCTCTGCAACTGTCGGCGGAAGGCGAAGGGTCAGTCGGCTTTACTTGAGTGAAGGGATTTTTATTCGTGTAGAGAAATGAATTCCAGACTTTTCTATTTATATAACCCTAAGTTATGATGATTATGAAAGTAAATAAATATTAACAACCTTGGAAAGGGCAGCATAAGCCTCGGATTGCGAATAAAGAAATTTGAATTGAAGTAGAAAAATTAGTTGTCTGATACTCGAGTGAAACGGCAGTACTCGAGTGAAATGAAGATAGTACTCGAGTGAGAAATACAGAAGTACTCGAGTGATCACTTGGAAGTACCCGAGTGAAGTCTTTATAGCTCTCAAGTGGAAACATAGTACTCGAGTAGGTCTTTCTAATACTCGAGTAGGTTTACTCGAGTGGCTGAAGAGGTACTCGAGTGAAAGTCGGAGTACTCGAGTAGGTTGAAGTACTACTCGAGTAGTCTTTGTCTTACTCGAGTCATAAAGTCTGAACTTTGAAAAATTTCACCTTTTGACAGATTTCTTGATCTCTGAGCCTTTTAGTGAGTCTACCTTCTCTAATCTTCTTTGTTGAGAATTCCAAGTTCTGTTTTGAAGAACGGGAACTTGGTCTCGTCCAGCGGCTTCATGAAAATGTGTGCAATTTGCCTGTCTGTTTGGACATACTGTAGATCAATGTCTCCATGCTCCACATGCTCCTGGATGAAGTGGTACCGCAGCTCTATGTGTTTTGTCCGACTTTGAGAGACTGGGTTGTTGGCTATTGCAATTGCGCTGGAAGAGTCGCAAAACAATGGAATGTTCTGAAACTTCATGTTGTAGTCTTCAAATTGGTTCTTTATCCAGAGCAACTGTGCACAGCAACTGCCTGCAGAGATATACTCTGACTCAGTCGTTAAAATTTCAACACAGTTCTGCTTCTTAGTACTCTAGGAAATGAGCCTTCTTCCAAGGAATTGGAAAGTCCCGGAAGTGCTCTTCCTATCGTCTTTACTATCTGCAAAATCTGCTTCTGAAAAATCAATTAGCTCGCTATCATTACTTCTTGGGTATCATAAGCCAAGATTTGGTGTACCTTTAAGGTATCTCAAAATCCGCTTTGTAGTAGCTTAGTGAGATTCCTTAAAGCTCACTTGAAATCTAGCGCATACACATGTTGAAAACATTATGTTTGGTCTACTAGCAGTAAGGTAGAGCAAGGATCCAATTATGCTTCTGTACTTGGTTTCATCAAAAGGTTTCCCTTTCTCATCCTTGTCCAGAGACGCAGTTGAACCCATTGGAGTTCTCATAGAGGTTGTGTTCTCCATTCTGAATTACTTAACTAGCTCTTTGGTGAACTTAGTGTGCGAGATGAAAATTCCATCATCAGATTGTTTCACCTGAAGCCCTAAGAAATACTTCAGCTCGCTCATACTGCTCATTACAAACTTCCCTTGCATAAGTTTTCAAAACTTCTTGCAGAGGATGTCATCAGTAGAGCCAAATATAATGTCGTTGACATAGATTTGCACTAGCAAAATCTTGCCTTTTATTTCCCTAAGAAATAATGTCTTATCTATCTTTCCCCTTGTGAACTTATTATCAAGAAGAAAGCTAGACAACGTCTCATACCATGCTCGAGGAGCATGTTTCAAACCATATAAAGCTTTATGTAATAAATAAACATAATCGAGAATGTTAGAATCAACGAAACCTGGAGGTTGTTCCACATATACCTCTTCCTATATGTCGCAATTAAGGAAGGCAGACTTCACGTCCATATGATAGACAGTGAAGCCCTTGAGAGCGGCATATGCTAGGAATAACCTGATGGCTCCAGCCTTACCACTAGAGCGTACGTCTAGGTAAAAGTCGATTACTTCTTCTTGACAATATCCTTTGGCGACGAGTCTAGCCTTATTATTTATGATCGTTCCATCCTCGTCCATCTTGTTCCTGTAGACCCATTTTGTTCTAATGACATTGTTACCTTTGGGTCTTAGAATAAGTTTTCATACTTGACAGCGCTTGAACTAGTTTAGTTCTTCTTCCATCACCATTATCCAAAATGCGTCTAAGTTTGCTTCCTCAAACTTCTTTCGTTCAACTTGTGAGAGAAAACTCAAATATAATTTCTTGTTAGTTGTACCTCGACGAGTTCTGACACAATCCTGGGGATCTCCTATGATTTGGTCCATTGGGTGATCCTTCAGATGTCTGAGCTCTAGAGACCTTGCATCTGGAACTACTTCTTCAATCACCAGAGTGACTTCATCAACTTGGACAATTTCTTCATCTTGATCATCAACCTCTCCAATCGGGATTGGAGTGGTAATCTTGATGATATTTTCACCTTTATCTTCAGACGGTTCATCCAAGTTAAGTTCATTCTACTTTGTACCTGCATATTCGATGATCATACTATAAGAGTTGCCTTACAGCAAGCTCATCTCATCAAATACAACATGTATGGATTCTTCTACAACTAGAGTTTTTCTATTAAATATCCTATATGACTTACTATGGCTACTATACCCTACAAAAATACCATCAAACCTCTTTTCGCTAAATTTGGTAGTATGATACTTGTCATTGTTAAGCATAAAGCACTTACAACCAAAAATTCTAAAATATGAGACAGTCGGTTTCCTGCCCTTTAGAAGTTCGTAAGGTGTCTTATTATGGTTCTTATTTATGAGTGCTCGATTTGCACGTGACATTCAGACTTGACGACTTCAGCCAAGAAGTATTTCGAAAGTGAAGCATCACTCAACATGGTCCTGTAGGCCTCTATGAGTGTTATATTCCTTCTCTCAGCCACTCCGTTCTGTTGAGAAGTACGAGGAGAGGAAAACTCATGAAAGATACCTAAGCTTTCGCAAAATTCTTTCATGGCCCCAAACTTGAACTATGTTCCATTGTCACTTCTGATCTTGACTACGGAACAGTTGTATTCATTCTGGACCTGCTTGACAAAATTAGTAAAGATGTTGAAGTTATCTGACTTGTGTTCCAGAAAGAATACCCACGCAAAGCGCGAGTAATCATCAACAATAACCAATGTATAATCCTTACCTCCCAAACTTCTAACTGTAGTGGACCGAACAAGTCCATATGAAGCAGATGTAAACATTTGTTAGAATCTGTGCCAATAATGCTTTTAAAGGTATCCCTTGTTTAGTTGTCATTTACGCAAGCGTCACAAGGTCTATCTTTGACGTACTTGACATTTGGGGCATCACGTACTAAATTCAGTGAAAATAATTTATTAATAGTCTTGAAATTGATATGTGCTAATCTCTTGTGTCATTGGTCAGCAAGAGACGCACTATCTTTTTCCATAAAACACACTAGTGCATAAGAGTCTTTACAAATGAAATTTAAACAAAATATATTTCTGCTTCGAGTGCCTGATAGAATCGTTTCCATATTATCAACAGATTTTATGAAACATTTATCAGCATGAAATTCAATAATATATCCTTTATCGCACAGTTAGCTTATGCTTGTAAGATTGTGTTCCAATCCTTCAACATAAGCCACATCTGAGAATGATACTTTACCGTTAGAAATCATACCATAACTTTTTGTAATACCTCTGTCTAAAGCTCCAAATATGACCATTGGTCCGTTCAAGACTGGAGTATAGTTCAGAAGTAGGCTTCTTGTCCAGGTCATGTGCCGAGAGCATCCACTATCCAAATACCAGATAGGAGTTTTGGTGGCTTTTGGACATGCCTGGAATTATAAATCAATTTTCCTTAGGAACCCAAACATGTTTGGGTCCTTGGTCTCTTGTTAGAACACTCCCCCTACGAGTAGTAGCATTATGAGTGGTCTTTCTCATATTGCTAACATGAGGAGTTGCAAAATTCCTGGGATTAAACCAGCAGTCAATGGCAAAGTGACCAATCTTGCCACAACACCAATAATTGAACCTGTTGTATCCTTGCCTTAGATTCTCCTGCTTGACCTTTTGAGATGGTGGTCTAGCAGGGGCAGCACTCTTAGAGGAAGAAGCTTCATGGTGATGACAATCCCATGATTTCTTCTCCTTCAGGGGCCTTTCCACAATAGGCTTTACCCTTGATGCTTTCTTGATGTTATGACCATGATTGAAAGGGCCATAGCTCTGAAGAATGACTTCTTCATAAGGTGCCTTAAAGACACTCTCACTAAAGTTTCTAGGGCGAGTCCATTCTTGGTAACGCGACTTGATCTCTATATTGGTAGGCCTAATCAGGTGACCATAGGACGAGTCAAGATCAAACTCGTTTGTAGGAAATATGGCCTTCTTAAAAGAAGTCTGATCTTGAGGGGCTTTCCCCTTCTCTTTGGCCAAAGCCTTCTTGGCCGTCTTATTCTTTCTTTGTGCTTTATTCCTCCTAGAATATTTACTAGGAGCTTCTACATGGCCTAGCCCAGTACTCTTGGCCTTAGCTGAGAATTCAGTAATGAAAGGAAGAACAGTCTTCGGCTTCGAGAAACTTTCAACAAGTTTCTTTTCGGCTTCAAGTTGTGCTTCTAGTTCTTTTATGATTTTCTCCTTAAGGTCTACGTGCTCGAGAACTTTGTTATATTCTTTAATGGCATCATTAAAGTTTTCTCTGAGCGAGTCGTTCTTAGCGACTTCCTCTCTTAGAGTGTTGTCTTCAGCTTTCAGAGACTTTATGTTTTTAGCTTGAGTTTTCACAACTCGTCGACATTTCTCATAAGCCATGATTAATCCTTGTACTGGGCCATGAGTTCAGACTCATCATCAGAAGAGCTGTCCTCATAATCATCCTCAGAAACATCAGAATCGGAAAGAGGAGTGTGAGAGTTTACCTTCCAAGTGAACTGGGGCTCTTGTTCATCATCAGTCTGAGCCATAAGCCCGAAGTAGGCTTCTTCTTCTTCACTCGACTCAGATGAGTCGGAGTCGCTAAGACTTTTGCCTTTCTTGGCTATTAGGCTCTTCTCTGTCCTCTTCTTATTGTATGAGGACTTCTTTTCTTCTCTCTTTCCACCCTCCTTCTTCTTGTGGGGGCAGTCAGCGATGACATGACCTAGCATATTACAGCAATAACAAACGATATCAGTAGAAATATGTTTGTTCGGTTTAGAAGTATACCTGTTATGGCTGCTTGAGCCTTTTCGGTGTCGATTACCATCATGTTGGGATCTTCTATAGGAGGCATCCTTGCCTTTCCATTGCTTCTTTTTGTTCAAGAATTTCTTGAACTGACGTGAGTGTAGAGAGAACTCTCCTTCAGATAGCCCTGAGCTGGAGGTACTTGACTCCGAGGTTTCTTCTTCACTAACTTCTAGTGCTTGGGTAGGTGAGGTAGCCTTGGACTTCCTTGAGGTATCCACCTTGTGAGCAATAGACTTCTCCTTGGATGAGGACCTGCTCTTCTCTTCTTCAGCTTTTCTCGTATTAAGTTGCAGCTCGTATGACATAAGCTTCCCGAAGATATTCTGCTGGTCTGTCTCAACTAGCTTTCCAAATTCCCGGACAGCACAAACCTTGTTATCCCATTCCTTGGTTAGGGATCTCAAGAACTTATCATTTAGTTTTTCGTTTGTGAAGACTCGGTCATAGACCCTTAGGCCGTTGACTATCTTAAAGAAGTTTTCAAAAGTGTCAGCAATGGTATCCTTGTGTCATTGTCAGAATGCTTCATATTTCTGATTCAGAAAGGATCTTCTATCATCCCTAACTTCTTATATACCTTCCATCAAGGTGATGAGGGACTGCCACATCTCCTTAGCAGACTGGTAGTGGATCAGGTTCTGCAACATGGAGTCATCAACAGCACTTGCTATTATATTCTTGGCCTTCTTATTTAAAGACACAAGTGCAATCTCATCTTTGTCTAGATCCATCAATTTCTAGGGAACTTTCTTAGTTGGATCTATAGTGGAGACGGCCATGGGAATGTAAGGACCTTCTTCAACAATCATGAAGATCCTTGGATCCACAGCTTCCATGAAAAATCTGATCCTTTCTTTCCACATGGGAAAGTTATTCTTTGTGCACAATGGAAGCTTGGCAAAATCTTTAGCCTTGTCCATGCTTGGATAATCTCAACAAACAACTAGGGATAGATCTGATCAAGGTGTTAACCTTTTAGTGATCAACCTCCATCTGATAGCAATTTAGAGTGTTCAGGTGTCTAGCTAAATCTCCTAGAGGGGGGTGAATAAGTGAGTTGTGTGTGTTTTTGCGGAATAAAAATTTCGAGATCTATGCATACAATAATCAACCAAAAAATCACAAATGACAAAAGATTTATAGTGGTTCCACAACCTTGGGTACATCCACTTTCCCTCACCGATCTAGCAAAGCACTAGACTCGGCTACTCCACTATCTCAGATTGAAAACCAATCCTACGCCTTAGAACAAAGTTCCTACAATCTTGATGCACAATATGGATGTAACATCCATCAAATAACTAGACCCCCTAGGAGTGGTTTTGTCATGACTAGGTCATGACAAAACCCAAGGAAGGCCAAAAAGGCCAAGTGAACCTAGGAATGTAGGTGAGATCACTATGGTCTGCAAATAGTAGATTTTTAAACCCTAGTTTAAGATGATCATGGGGCTTCTCCAAGACTCCAAGACCCCACCATGGCCTCACAAATCCTTTGGGATGTTCATTAGAGCCCTAAGGGTCCATTGGAGTCGACCTAGGGTGGCCAAGTTGACCTAGAACCACCCTAGGACTAAATTGGGCAAGGTGCCCTAACTAAGGGCAGTATGCCCTAGTAATGCCCAACCAACCCTACCAGGGTCTTACTAGACCAAATGTGGGGTCAATGGGTCACTAAGGACCCATGGGGGTAGTCAAAGTGTTTAAGTTGACCAAAGTCAACTCTAACCCAAAATGGGTCAAACTGACCTACATAGGGTCAACTGACCTTCCCTTAGCCAAGTGGATCCCACTCATGTCCTCCTAACCCTAGGGAGAGGTCAATGGGTCACCTAGGATCCATTGGGGTCAACTCCAGAGCCTAAGTTGACCCAAGTCAACCTTAGCCCTAAATAGGTCAAAGTGCCCTAACTAAGGGGCAAGTGACCTACAGTGTGCAAGCTAACCCTACCCAAGTACTTTTAGACTTTAGGGGAGGCCCATGGGTCACAAAGGACCCATTGGGGTCAGCCCTAGTGGCTAATTTGACCAAAGTCAACCCTTGGGTCAAAGTGGTTAAACTAGCCTAAATGGCTAACTCAAGCCCAATCCAAGTGGGCTAGGCCTAGGTAAGTGTGGCCCATTGATCTAGGAGGTGGTGAGACACATTTTGGGCCCACCAAATTAAGAAATGGGTGACTAGGAGAGAGAAAGAGGAAGTTACCCCAATTTGGAGGAGAGGGATGGTTAAGCTTAATGGCCATGGAGGCCCCATAACTCCCCCTTTTGATGGGGCTTTAACTCCTTGGAGGCAAGGGGAAGAGTTTCCCCCGATCACATTCCAGTTACAGAGGAGTTGGTGTGGAGGTTGCAGAGGAGCCGAAGCATGTTGGTCGGAAATGGTGAGGAGGCACAACACCAGTTCCCAGGCCACGGTTCAGGTCCTCCTCCACTCCTTCTTCCATGGGTAGATCATAACAACATTTAGGGCCAAGTTTCGGGCTCAATTGAGCCCGATCGCAAGAGCCTTTTTCTCCAGTTTTTTCGCAAAATTAACCTATTGGGTTCGCCGGAATAGGCCCCTCCGGCAGCTGTGCCGCCCCTGGCGATAGCCACCACCTCAACAAAGGTGGTGGTGGCGGTGGCTGGCCAGGGAGGTGGCTGGGTGACCGGCGGTAGGGACTTGAAATTGGCCCAAGAAGATTCAATCCTGGTCGTGGGCACGCGGGGATGATGAAGGGATGTCGTCCAAATGTGCGCCAAGATTCGTGCAAGTATAAAATTAAACTATAGTTTATGATGTATGATTATTCATTTCTGTCACACATAATGTATTTATTGTTTTTAATTATTACAAATACCTAGATGCTAATTCAGAGAAAATGTTAAACACATAAATTGTAGCCCTATGGGCCTACTTTAATTCAAAATTGGTTTGAACCAATTTGGGTGCTTGGTTTGACCAGGACACCCATTTTGGTGGGGTCTATACCTAGGGATAGGCACAAATTAAAATGTTTCCCCACACTTCATCCCTTGACCAAATAACTTGAAATTTGGACAGGGAGTCTCCCTAGTCTATATATAGGTCCTGCAGAAAAAGGAGAATTTTTGGTGACGATGTTTCTATAGTTTTGGAAATTATTTAATTTCTCTAGGGTAAATTAATTTAGAGAATAAATGACCTCTAAACTCACCAAAATTTTGGTGAATGGTGCTTGGGGTCATTGTAAGGCTCTGGTTAAAATTTCATCACATTTGGAGATGGTTGGAATTGAAATCATGCAAACCCTACCCTTGCCATAATAATGGTATTTAGGTCAAAAAGTGCACTTTGGGTTTTGAGTGGCCAAATCACCTCAAGAGATGTTACAATTTGTGCCACTGACTTGGCATGGATTTTAACACTTTCCCATGGAAAATGGGGTGGATTGGAATATATTTTCCCTAGGACCTAAGACCAGCCCTAAGGAAGGGCTTTTGTGTCATGTGAAGGGCATGGGGTCAAAAGACCTTGTATGGACTTGAACTTTGGTAGGGAGGGTACTAGGGTAGCTAAAACCATCTGGTAAAAATCGTACGAGATTTGGGAAAGGGTAGGAGCCTCAAAAACCTAACCGTAGTCTAGGGTACAAATCTTATAGTGCTAGAGTAGGTTAGTATAACTCATTGAACAATACTGAAATTTGGGTGGTGAGGACATAGGGGTAGAATGAACCTCTGGTATTTTAATCGGGAATTTTGGAAGATTACTTTTAGTACTTCCGTTATAAATGCATGAGTTAGCCCCACTTATTTATCTGGATATTATGATCTCACTGTTCATTGGAAGGTCATGCAAATTAGGAAAAAGAAGTTTTAGACCATTATGCTCATGTATGAATTTTATTAGAATTTTTGAATACATAAATACAGTACCTACTTCTCAAGCTCATTAATTTGGATACTTTTTCAATATTTTGTTTAGAGCTCATTATTTGTTGATAAATCATGAAACTTGACCTAGAGAATATATATGTCCTTACAATCATCCCTGAATTTTCTCAGAATTTCTGGAAGTATTTTTGCTCCACTTGCCTCTTAAAATTGATTAAAATATGTTATATTCAAAATTATAATGAGAGTCTTTAATCTTGCTGGAAAATTGGGAGACTCTGGATTGAAGGTTAAAAATCATTTTGAATTTATCATAAATTTTGTGGAGCATTTGCTTGTCTCAAATGGGCACTTCATGCTCAAACTTGGGTTTTCGATTTACTAGAATAGTTAAATAAATTATCAGATAAATTAGAAAAATTATGAATTTCTGGATTTAGACTTCAAATATCATGATAGCCATCCAGTAATTATTGTAGGGGTACTGGGTGACTATTTTGTGTACCTCCCATTTTACACGTCATATAGCTTAACTTGGTCTGCATTTAGTAAAATAGCAGAAATTATTTTGGAATATGAATTTTTGCACATGAGTTGGGGTTAGCTATTTTCTGGTTTGGATAAATAAAAATGGGTTTGTCTTTGGAAGTTATGATGAGTATTGTGTTGGATTGACTAGTGTTAGTTGGTGTTCGGGATCGACGAAAGATCATCTTTCCCATGGATAAGTGTCAAATACATTAGGGTTAGATCCAGTACAACATTTAAGGGACTAGGAGATGGCTATTAACCAACAATAGTAAGTGCCTTATGAAAGGGAGCTTTGGGCGTAATCACATAATAGTTCCGAGTGCCCTCGAGAGTCCTTCACAGGGAATACCTTGGACAGTCCTGGGCTAACCTAAACTGTAGGTAAAACTGGAATGCAAGAGTAACTAATAAATCTAGGGTTTCACCTTCATTTACCTCGATGTCTCGGGGTGGTAGGTTGGGTTACTCGGGTAGTGGGCTCAGTGGATTTGGTGATGGGCAGCTTGGCCCGGAGAGCTTTGGCTCGGTGGTTGCTGGTGATGGGCAGGTTGGCCCGGCGAGCTTTGGCTCAGTTATTTTTTGTGATGTACGGGATGGTCCGGGGAGGTTTGGCCCAATGGTTATACATCAAGGTTGCATGTGCATAGATATTATGGTGGTGGGTCTTCGCTATTGGAGATTCGACGCACCGACGCCAAAACCTTGACTTGGCAAGTGTGGTTTAGCACTAGGCCAAATAAAGTCCCGTGCGCCAGCCGGCAAGAGTACCCAGGAGCTCTGATTAGTGTACCAATGTTGAGGCGTACGATAGGTCTGACTGGCTGTGTAGTTACCGGCTTAGAGGCGGGCGAGGCCAAACCCACCGCTTCCATTTACCACTACGGAGGTATCCTGGGAGGTTCGGCTCCAGAAAGGGGGAACTAAAGGTCCATGTACACAGAGTCGAGTGGGTGAGTTGCACTTGCTTGTTCACATCATGACATAATTGTATTTCATAGCATAATCATTGCATATAACCCGACACCTATTTTATAAGTGGTATGGGACGCTTATACAATAGGTCTTGCAAAACGACCCATTGGTTTATAAGTTTGCGCGAGCGTTCTTATAAGTTAAGGTTTTATTTCAGTAAATATAAATGAAGGATTGCTAGAAAACTGACACTCTATTGTATAAATTGGTATGAGACTTTTTATACGATAGGAGACCTCCAGAAGAACCCTTGGCTTATGTGTTTCCATATAAGTTAAGGTTACTTTTCTTGTTTTGTCTTTTTACCTTCATTCTATCTTATATACTATAGAACTGCTAGTTTAGTTTCGCTGCCATCTGCTTATTTGTTATTCTCCACTTTCATGTCCTCTACTTTCCTTCTCCGCGCCCGGTGCCTAGGAGTCGTGGGAGAAAGGGTCGGGGGATGATAGGACTTACTCTTTTAGACTAACGGTTTTCGAACCACATCATTTTAGGGGACCGTGGAGCCCCGCATGGAGGAGCAGCCCCGGAGGTCGGCATGCTTGGAGATGTGGCAGTCTAGTACTGGAGTTCAGACGGCAGGGACTGTGAGTCCTGTTCGCTACTAGTTGTTTTAGTATTGCTTCCACGATGAGAGATATGTAGTGAGGATTTGATGTACGGCGCATGAGCCCAAGATTTAGTACTTTTATTATTTCTGTGGACACTCCCTTCATGGAGTTTATTTACTATATATGTGATTTGCGTGGACTTGCTTTATTATTTTGCTACAGTTGTGATCGATTTGGCCGGCAGGATTGGCATTTTGTAGTGATGACCTTCCCGGGCGTGAAGGTGTCACCACAAAGCGGCGGTTCTGGGCCTAAGACCCCGGTGTTTCAAAAAAAAAGGGGTCTTACAAGTGTTATCAGAGCAGACCTCGATCGAAAAGTAGCAGTCCACAACCCCTGGGCCACCGCCGCGCGAGTTTATTTTGGGGACAAATTAAGCAGCGGAAGCAGTTGTGTGCCCATATCGGGGATCACATGGAAACTGTCCACTTTTAATTATGTTTGAGTCGATTACTTACTAATGGAGTTTGTTACGAAGCACCCAGCACAGCCTACGCCACAGGGCGGAGTCCAGTAGACTCCGAATGTTGCACTACCTCCCCCGGACACACTCCGTTCCAACTGTCAGAGATGGGGCAGACTCTGACAGCTATCCTGGAGTCTTTAACGGCTGAACAGGTTCCGGCTCCGCAGCCACACCCGGGGGCAAACTGGCAGAGTATATTCCGAGGACTTTCTCCCCCATCCTACTTGGGGACAGAGTCGGCCGTTCGGACAGAGGAGTATCTGGAAATCATGTATGAGATGCTGACTGGGTACGGTGCCAGTGGGAGGAGAGGGTGCCCCTGGTTGTCTCTTGCTTAGATTCCCATGCCAAGAGGTGGTGGAAGACATCCCTGGACAGGATGTTTGCTGATAGAGAGGTTGCAGAGATTGCTTGGTGGGAATTCAGGGCCGCAATGTTGGAGCATTTTGTTCCGCAGTCGGCCATAGATGAGATGGAGGGTAGATTTCTACAATTGAGACAGGGTAGCAACACAGTGGTGGAGTATCATCGGGAGTTCAACCACCTAGCCTGCTTTGCGGATTCTTATCAGTTGGATGAGGCAGGTTACACTAAGAGGTTCTATAAGGGCCTGCAGGAGGATCTAAGGTTGGATCTGCTGTTCGTGTCTGACGGGCCTATTCCTCGGATATTGGAGATGGCAAAAACAATTAAGGCAGATTGGCATACTACCCGAGGTCGGAAGCGGCCAAATGAGGATCAGGGACGGGGAGTCAAGAATGATCAACTGCGGGGCCACATCATAGATGGGAGAAGAGCAGAAGATCAGCCTCGCCAGGAGGTGAGACAGGAGCAGAGGGAACTAATAGTGGTGGCCCCTCAGCCACCCCAGATGTGGGAGGTGCAGAGACCCGGGTGTATGGCATATCCCCCGCCAGAGTGCTTCAACTGTCATCAGATGGGGCATATCTGAAGGAACTGTCCCATGAGGGGGCCAGCACCACCAGCACCATTGACTGCCCCGCCAGCTCATTATTTTGGAGGCCGAGGACGTGGTCGAGGTCTTGGATACCAGGGCAGAGACCGCATGCAGGAGAGGGAGCAAGTATATGCATTGGATCTGACTCATCAACGGAATCCGTAGCAAGTGATCACAAGTACGCCAGTTAATTTTAAGTTTTCTCCTTCCTAAATAATTAGAGTTATGGATATAGAACTGATAAACTAGGAAAGAAAACCATAATTAGATTTCTAAGACTTTAAACTACCCCAGGCATAATCTTCATCAGCGGCAAGCCCGCCTATACATTGTTTGGTACGGGTGCTTCGCACTCGTTCGTGTCAGAAGCCTTCGTGGAAGGGCTGGAAGGCGTGGAGCGATTCACATTCCTGATGATGAGGATATGACTACCAAACAGATCAGAGTTATTCACGACTGCCCGCTGCAACATAGATGCGGAGATCGGCGGAAAGATATTTGAAGCACCAGCGACGGTCCTGAAGATGCCAGTCTTTGATTCGATCCTGGGCATGGCATGGTTGCATTGGATCCAAGCTCAGATTGACTGCCTGTCAAAGAGGATCACCGTGAGGTATGGGGATTCTTATATCGTCATCGAAGGTATAAGACCTATCCCACCTTACTTACTGTCATCCGTGCAGGCCGTCAAGGCCCACTTGCAGGGGGAGGAAGTCTATGAAGTGTTGTTTGAGATGGTTGAGGCCAAGGATTCCATCTCGGATATTCCGGTGGTGCGAGATTTTGCTGACGTATTCCCAGAGAAGCTGCCAGGGCTGCCCCCGTACCGGGAGCATGATTTCTGTTTACAACTGGTACCAGTGGCTAAGCCGGCATCTAGAGCCCCTTACCGGATGGACCGGAAGGAGTTGACCGAGTTTCGAAGCCAGCTCCATGAACTAGTGGATGCCGGAGTTGTCCGGCCTAGCTCTTCACCACGGGGAGCCCCGGTGTTTTTCGTCAAAAAGAAGGACGGGACACTTAGATTGTGCATCGATTACCAAGCACTGAACCTACTGACAGTCCGGAATACCTATCTGTTTCCAAGGATAGATGAGCTGCGTGATCAGCTGGAGGGGCGCATTTCTTTTCAAAATTGGATTTGAGGTCGGGATACTACCAGCTGCGGATCCAGGAGGAGGACATTCCGAAGACTGCCTTCAGTAGCAGATATGAGCTGTTCGAGTTTACCGTGATGCCCTTCGGGCTCACGAATGCACCGTCGGCATTTATGAGCCTCATGAATCGGGTGTTCGAGGCATACTTGGATGTGTTTGTCATCGTGTTTATTGATGATATCCTCATCTACTCGAAGACAGAGGAGGAGTACACACGACATCTGACGCTGACCCTGGAAAGACTGCGGGAGCACCGGCTTTATGCAAAGTTAAGCAAATGCCAGTTCTGGTTGAGGGAGGTGGCTTTCCTAGGCCATATCATCAGTGGTGTTGGGTGTCAGTGGACCTGGCCAAGATTCAGGCAGTTCGGGATTGGCCGCAGCTGAAGTCGGCCACAGACATGAGGAGTTTTCTAGGACTTGCCGTTTACTACCGGAAGTTTGTGGAGGGATTTTCTCGTATTTCCCTTCCACTCACATCCCTGGTGAGGAAAGATGTGCCCTATGCCTGGACCCCACAGTACAAGGTGGCCTTCCAGGAGCTAAAGGATCGACTCACCTCGACTCCTTTACATGCCCTTCCTTCGGCGTAAGAAGGATTCCAGGTCTACACCGATGCTTCCTACCAGGGCATGGGTGCCGTGTTGATGCAGAATGGTCATGTGATAATGTACGCCTCACGACAACTGAAGAAGCATGAGCAGAACTACCCTGTTCATGACTTAGAGATGGGAGCGGTCATATTTGCTCTAAAAGTCTGGCGACACTATCTGTACGGTGTCCACTGTGACATATACTCCGACCACAAAAACTTGAGGTATGTGGACACGTAGAAAGAGCTGAATATCAGGCAGAGATAGTTGGTGGAGTTCCTAGCAGATTACCAGTACGAGATGCACTACCACCCTGGGAAGGCGAATGTGGTGGCAGATGCGGTGAACCGGAAGGCCACAAACTCTGGAACAGGACCGCAGTTGATGACCTTGGAGTTGGTCCATATGTTGGAAAAGATGTAGATATCATTGGTGTCCGAGGATCAGCCTGAGTTGTATCGGGAGTACCTATCATCGTTGGTTGCCACATATGATATATGAGACCGATTCAGAGATGGGCAGAGGCAGGATGCCAAGCTAGAGCCGATATTCCGGGCCTTAGAAGCAGGCACTGCTGGAGATTACACACTAAGGGATGGTCTAGTGTGCTTCAGAGGACGGGTTTACATACCAGAGGGAGGCCAGGTCTGGGAGGATATTATGATGGAGGCTCACTGTAGTCGGTATTCGATACACCCGGGGATTACAAAGATGACTGCGGATCTAAAGAAGACCATGTACTGGCCAGGCATGAAGAAGGATATCACCTACTTCGTGACCCACTACGAGGCATGCCAGATGGTGAAGGAAGAATGCAAAAACCCCGCAGGATTATTGCAGCCACTCCTAGTGCCGGAGTGGAAGTTTGATGATATCGCGAAGGACTTTATACATGGGCTTCCCCGATCGCGAATGGGGAACGATTCGATCAGGGTGATCGTCGACCGGCTGATGAAGGTAGACAGATTTATCCCGATCAGAAAGGATGACTCGGTTGGTGTGTTGGTTCAGAAATTCGTGGAGACGTTTGTCCGTTATCTTGGCATACCCAGGACAATTGTATCAGATCGGGATGAGCAGTTTACGTCTAGGGAGTGGAGATCAGTGTAGACTTACTTGGGCACGCAGTTGACATTCAGTACGACTTTTCATCCACAGACTGATGGGCAGATGGAATGCACCAACTGGACTTTGGAAGATCTGCTGCAGCTTTGTATATTGGATCGCGGTGAGCCTTGGGAGAAGCTGTTGCCACTGATTGAGTTGTCATATAATAACAGCTACCAGTCCATCATAGGGATGGCTCCTTATGAGGCCCTATATGGACGGAGGTGTACGACTCCGCTGTCGTGGATATAGGACGAGTATCCGAAGGCTTTGGGTTCAGAGTTTGTTAAGGACACCGAGGTTCAGGTGAGGTTGATATGGGACCGGATGCTAGAGGCACAGAGCCGACAGGCTAAGTATTACGACGCTCAGCATCGTCAGGTGGAGTTCCAGGTGGGGGACCGGGTATTCTTGAAGATCCGACCGATGTATGGGGATTCACGGGTACGCATTTGAAAGAAGAAGCTCAGCCCAAGGTATATGGGGCCATATAGGGTCCGGGAGCGGATCGGTCCCTTGGCATACAGGCTGGAGCTGCCACCGGATCTGGCGAGCCTGCATGACGTGTTCCATGTATCCTCTCTTAGTAGGGCTCTACTACGCCCGGAGAAGCAGATTACGGCCATGGGTGGGCCGGTAGCATCTGATCGGTCAGTTCAGCTGGAACTGGTCCGGATTGACAACAAGCAAATACGAGTCTTGTGCCGCAAGAAGGTTCCATTAGTCAAGGTCCTTTGGAGGAATCATGGACAAGAGGAGCACATATGGGAGCCTCAGGACATGATGCAACAGAGGTACCCTGAGCTTTTCAGTCTGGTATTACTCACAACCTCTTGGGATACAATTTTCCTTTCATATTTGAAACCCCGTAGACCTAACTAGAATTTTGAGGACGAAATTTTTTGTTTATATATTGGGATTTGTAACATCCTTCAAACAACTAAACCCCCTAGGAGTGGTTTTTTCATGACTAGGTCATGACAAAAAAAAGGAAGGCCAATAAGGCCAAGTGAATCTAGGAATGTAGGTGAGATCACTATTGTCTACAAATAGTAGATTTCTAAACCCTAGTTTAAGATGATCATGGGGCTTCTCCAAGACTCTAAGACCCCACCACAGCCTCACCAATCCTTTGGGAGGTTCATTAGAGCCCTAAGGGTCCATTAGAGTCGACCTAGGGTGGCCAAGTTGACCTAGAACCACCCTAGGCCTAAATTAGGCATGATGCCCTAACTAAGGGCAGTATGCCCTAGTAAAGCCCAACCAACCCTACCTGGGTATTCCTAGACCTAATGTGTGGTCAATGGGTCACCAAGGACCCATGGGGGCAGTCAAAGTGGTTAAGTTGACCAAAGTCAACTCGAACCCTAAATGGGTCAAACAGACCTACATTTGGTCAACTGACCTTCCCTTAGCCAAGTGGATCCCACTCATGTCCTCCTAACCCTATGGAGAGGTCAATGGGTCACCTAGGACGCATTGAGGTCAACTCTAGAGCCTAAGTTGACCCAAGTCAACCTTAGCCCTAAATAGGTCAAAGTGCCCTAACTAAGGGGCAAGTGACCTACAGTGTGCAAGCTAACCCTACCCAAGTACTTCTAGAATTTATGGGAGGCCCATCGGTCACCAAGGACCCATTGCGGTAAGACCTAGTGGCTAATTTGACCAAAGTCAACCCTTGGGTCAAAGTGGTAAAACTAGCCTAAATGGCTAACTCAAGCCCAATCCAAGTGGGCTAGGCCTAGGCAAGTGTGGTCCATTGGTCTAGGAGGTGGTGAGACATATTTTGGGCACACCTAATTCAAAAATGGGTGACCAGGAGAGAGAAATAGGGAGTTACCCAAATTTGGAGGAGAGAGAAGGTTAAGCTTAATGGTCATCATGGCCATTGAGGCCCCTTAACTCCCCCTTTTGATGGGGCTTTAACTCCTTGAAGGCAAGGGGAAGAGTTTCCCTCAATCACATTCCAGTTACAGTGGAGTTGGTGTGGAGGTTGTAGAGGAGCCGAAGCTTGGTGGTCAGAAATGGCGAGGAGGCACAACACCCATTCTCAGGCCGCGGTTCAGGTCCTCCTCCACTCCTTCTTCCTTGGGTAGATCATAGCAACGCTTAGGGCAAAGTTTCGGGCTCAATTGAGCCCGATTGTGAGAGCCTTTTTCTCCAATGTTTTCGCAAAATTAACCTATCGAGTTCGACATAATAGACCCCTCCAGCGGCTGTGCCGCCCCTGGCGACATCCACCACCTCAACGGAGGTGGTGGTGGCGATGGCTGTCCAGGGAGGTGGCTGGGTGGCCGGCGGCAGGGACTTGAAATTGGACCAAGAAGAGTCAATCCTGGTCATTGCCGCGCGGGGACGATGACGGGATGTCGTCCAAATGTGCGCCAAGATTCCTGCAAGTATAAAATTAAACTATAGTTTATGATGTATGATTATTTCATTTCTGTCACACATAATGTATTTATTGTTTTTAATTATTACAAATACCTAGATGCTAATTCAGAGAAAATGTTAAACACATAAATTGTAGCCCTATAGGCCTACTTTAATTCAAAATTGGTTTGAACCAATTTGGGTGCCTGGTTTGACCAGGGCACCCATTTTGGTGGGGTCTATACCTAGGGATAGGCACAAATTAAAATGTTTCCCCACACTTTATCCCTTGACCAAATAACTTGAAATTTGGACAGGGAGTCACCCTAGTCTATATCTAGGCCTGCAGAAAAAGGAGAATTTTTGGGAACGATTTTTCTATAGTTTTGGATATTATTTAATTTCTCTAGGGTATATTAATTTAGGGACCAAATGACTTCCAAACTCACCAAAATTTTGGTGAGTGGTACTTGGGGTCATTCTAAGGCTCTGGTTAAAATATAATCACATTTGGAGATGGTTTGAATTGAAATCTTGCAAACACTAGCCTTGCCATAATAAGGGTATTTAGGTCAAAAAGTGCACTTTGGGTTTTGAGTGGCCAAATCACCTCAACAGAGGTTGAAATTGTGGCCACTGACTTGGCATAGGCTTTTAACACTTTCCCATGGAAAATGGGGTGGATTGGAATAGATTTGCCCTAGGACCTAAGAACAAATCGTAAGGAAGGGCTTTTGTGTCTTGTGAAGGGCATGGGGTCAAAAGACCTTGTATGGACTTGAAAATTGATAGGGAGGGTACTAGGGTAGCTAAAGCACTCTGGTAAAAATTGTAGGGGATTTGGGAAAGGCTAGGCCCCTCAAAAACCTAGGGTACAAATCTTGTAGTGCTAGAGTAGGTTAGTAAAACTCATTGAACAATAATGAAATTTGGGTGGTGAGGTCATAGGGGTAGAATGAACCTCTGTTATTTTAATCGGAAATTTTGGAACATTAATTTTAGTACTTCCTTTATAAATGCATGATTTAGCCCCACTTATTTATTTGGATATTATGATCCCACTTTTCATTGGAAGGTCATGCAAATTATGCAAAAGAGGTTTTAGATAATTATGCACATGTTTGAATTTGATTAGAATTTTTGAATACATAAATATAGTACCTACTTCACAAGCTCATTAATTTGGATACTTGTTCAATATTTTGTTTAGAGCTCATTATTTGTTGTTAAATCATGAAAGTTGACCTAGAGAATATATATTTCCTTACAATCATCCCTGAATTTTCTCAGAATTTTTGGAATTATTTTTGTTGCACTTGCCTCTTAAAATTGATTAAAATAGGTTATATTCAATATTATAATTAGAGGCTTTAACCTTGCTGGAAAATTGGGAGACTTTGGATTCTATGTTAAATATCATCTTGAATTTATCATAAATTTTGTGGAGCATTTGCTTGTCTCAAATGGGCACTTCATGCTCAAACTTGTGTTTTTGATTTACTTGAATAGTTAAATAAATTATCATATAAATTAGGAAAATTATGAATTTCTGGATTTAGGCTTCAAATGTCATGATAGCCCTCCAGTAATTATTGTAGGGGTACTGGGTGACTATTTTGTGTACCTCCCATTTTACACGTCATATAGCTTAACTTGGTCTACATTTAGTAAAATTGCAGAAATTATGTTAGAATATGAATTTGGGCACATGAGTTGGTGTTAGCTTTTTGCTGGTTTGGATAAATAAAAATGTGTTCATCTTTGGAAGTTAGGATGAGTAGAGTGTTGGATTGACTAGTGTTACGTGGTGCTTGGGATCGATGAAAGATCGTCTTTCCCGTGGAGAGGAAGTGTCAAATACATTAGGTTTAGATACAGTACAACATTTAAGTGACTAGGAGATGGGTAATAACCAACAATAGTAAGTGCCTTGTGAAAGGGAGCATTGGACATAATCTCATCATAGTTCCTAGTGCACTCAAGAGCCCTTCATGGGGAATACCTTGGGCAGTCCTAGGCTAACCTAAACTGTAGGTAAAACTGGAATGCAAGAGTAACTAGTAAATCTAGTGTTTCACCTTCATTCACCTCGATGTCTCGGGGTGATAGGTTGGGTCACTCGGGCAGTGGGCTTAGTGGATTTGGTGATGGGCAGGTTGGCCCGGCGAGCTTTGGCTTGGTGGTTGTTGGCGATGGGCAGGTTGTCCCGTTGAGCTTTGGCTCGGTTGTTGTTTGTGACAGACGGGATGGTCCAAGGAGCTTTGGCTCGGTGGTTATACATCAAGGTTGCATGTGCATAAAGATTAAGGTGGTGGGTCTTCGGTATTGGAGAGTTGACGCACTGACGCCAACACGTTGACTCAACAAGTGTGGTTTATCACTAGGCCAAATAAAGTCCGGTGTGCCAGCCGAAAATAGTACGCAAGAGCTCCGCTTAGTGCACTAGTGTTGAGGCGTACGATAGGTCTGACTGGTAGTGCAGTTACCAATTTAGAGTTGGGTGAGACCCAACCCACCGCTTCCATTTGCCACTACGGAGGTATCCTGGGAGGTTTGGCTCTAGAAAGGGGGAACTAAAGGTCTGTGTACACAGAGTCGAGTAGATGAGTTGCACTTGCATGTTCACATCATGGCATAATTGTATTTCATAGCATAATAATTGCATATAACACGACACCTATTGTATAAGTGATATGGGACGCTTATAAAATAGGCCCTGCAAAACGACCCCTTGGTTTATAAATTCGCGCGAGCGTCCTTATAAGTTAAGGTTTTATTTCAGTAAATATAAATGAAGGATTGCTAGAACATCGACAACCTATCGTATAAATTGGTATGAGACTTTTTATACGATAGGAGCCCTGCAAAAGATCTATTGGCTTATGCATTTTCATATAAGTTAAGGTTACTTTTCTTGTTCAGTCTTTTTACCTTCATTCTATCTTATATACTATAGAACTGCTTATTTGTTATTCTCCACATTCATGTCCTGTCCTTTCCTTCTCCCTGCCCGGTGCCTATGAGCCGTGGGAGAAAGGGGCGGGGGATGATAGGACTTAGTCTTTTAGACTAACGGTTTTCGAACCACATCATTTTAGGGGACCGTAGATATAAGACCCCCTTTTTTCTTTTTGAAACACCGGGGTCTTAGGCCCAGAACTGCCGCTTAGCGGTGACACCTTCACAAACATCAACCGAGCCAAAGCTCGCCGGGCCATCCTGCCCCTCACAAATATCAAAGCCGACCCTCCCGTCCGTCACAAATATCAACCGAGCCAAAGCTCGCCGGGCCATCCTGCCCCTTTCCACAACCACCGCCCCTTTCCACAACCACCGCCTACCGCCCGAACATCCTAGTCAAACTAACTTCCCGAGACACCGGGGTGTGTGAAAGTGAACCCCTAATTATTCTAGTTGCTCTTTAAGATTTATCACTCCTACAGTTTACGTTAGCCCAGGACTTCCCAAGGTATACCCCGTGAAGGGCTCTCGAAGGCACTAGGAACTACGATGGGATTACGCCCAAAGCTCCCTTTCACAAGGCACTTACTATTATTGGTTGCTACCTGATTTCCCAACCATTAATTAATTTACTGAATCTAGCCCTAGAGCATTAAACACTCCCTCCCTACGGGAAGGACGATCTTTCGCCGATCCCGAGCGCCACCAAACACAAGTCAACCTCTCACTCTACAAATTCTATCTTCCAATAATGAAATCCTTTATTTACCCAAACCAGCAACCTACCGAGGATTCAACTCTCCAAAATTCATTACCACTCTAGGCCAGTTTCCGCAGTTACTATATGCACACCACCCTATACTATATGAGATGTATAAAGGAGGTACTACGGATTGTCTTCCAAATCTCCTATAAAATTTACCAGAGGTCTATCATAGCAAATTTAGTCTAAAATCGGAGATTCATAATTTTTCTAATTAATTTGATATTTATTGAATTTTCCCAAATGTTTGACCATGGGCAATTTTGAACATGAACTATATGATCTACTCAAGTAATGGCCACCCAAAACTTTTGATCACTACATAACAGAGATATATTACTAGATACTAATTTCCATAATTTTTCAGAGATTATTTGACCTCTAATTAATTTATCCAAAATAATTCCCTTAATCATATGTAAAGAAGGAAGTACCAAAATTATTCATCAAAAAATTATTTAAAAATTACAGAATCTAAATATGGTACAGATAGGGTCATTGTGCAAAAATCATAATTTTACAGGCTATCTTTAAAAACTACTCAACCCAAATCTCATTACTTTTCAGAGTTTTAGTGACATTTTCCTTCACCACAAGGTTTGAGCCCAAAGCTAGGGTTAGGGTTTTGAGGGAGTTTAATGCTTCCAAATTCCCTAAAATTTTAACCAGAGGGCCATACTAACCCTATGGTCCTCTCCACAAATTTTCAAGTCATTCCACGGTCATTTGACCCCATGACCTTCAAACCCTAAAAATCCCCATTAAGGGACCTACCCTAGGGCTCTAGGGCTACCCTACTCTTAACCACTCCAAATTCCATTGGATGGTGAGTCATACTATAGAGAGTCAGTGACCAAAATATCAGCCCCTATTGAGGTGATTGGCCACTCAAAACCCAAAGGGCGTGCTTGACCTAGTTAACCCTAAAAGGGGTCAACCTAGAGTTGGATCAATACCTATCCAACACATCTCCAAATGAGATGAAAATTTTACCAGAGCCCTAACATGCCCTCTAAGACCTCTCACCCAAAGTTGGGGGTACTTTGAGCTGTTTAGGACACCTAATTAATTTATTCATGGATTATTAAATATTTTTAAAAACTATAGAAAAATATTTTCCAAAAATTCTGAATTTTGGACAGGCCCTAGGTATAACTAGGGTAGAATTCCTGCACAAATCTCAGATCATTTGGACAAGGGATGAAGTGTGGGCATCCATTTGAATCTCAGGATAGCCCTAGGGATAGACCTCACCAAAATGAGTGTCGTGGTCTAACCATTACTCCAAATTGGGTGAAAGCAATTTTAAAATATATTAGACACATAGATCTATAATTTTCATGTTGGCCACTTTTTTTGTTTCTGCAACTAAGGGCCCTATTTTTTATTTTAAAATGAGTGTAGTAAAGGTATAAAATTCACAAAATAAATCAGATAATAAAATCAAACCATGAACGGCCAGCATTGCGTCTTCAACCTCCAGCCCATGGTCGTGATTTGCCCGACTTGGAAGGAATTTAAACCCCATTTTGCGGCCACCCAGCCACCTCCCTGGCCGGCCACCGCCACCACCACCTCCGTTGAGGTGAGGGTTGCCGTCCGGCGGTGGTTTGACCGCCAGAGGTGGTGGTTTCCGGCGAATCCGACCACCATGTTTTTTTGGAAAACCATGGAAATGAAAACTTGGATCGGCTCAATTGAGTCCGATTCTTGTCCTAAACGATTCTAACGATCTACCCACGGAAGAAGTAGTAGAGGAGGACCTTTAACCGAGCTTGTCGGCGAGTGTGGTGGTGGTGCGCCATGGACGGTGGTGGAGCTTTCCGATGCTTTCCAAATTCACCACCAAATAGCCCGGTTTCTTTAGGTGAAGGGTGGAAACGATTTCCCTTGGCTCAGGAAAGCTTTTAAAAGCATTAAATGGGGGGAGAGGGAGGGTCATGGCTTCAAAGCCATTTATGGCCATGAAGGATAATTTCGGCCATGCCTTGGGTTCACTGTTTCCAGCCTTGAACAACCTTGAAAACCCCTTGAACTTCTCCTATTTCAGCAAGGGAGATGAATCCATTCTTTGGAAATGAAGGGAGAAGTCCCTTGGCCTCCCTTGGCCATTAATTACTCTCTTTCTCACTTTCTCTCTCCTCCATTAAAGGGCAAATGGAGCTTTCTCTCTCCTAGTCATCATGAACGAATTTGTTCATCTCCCTATCCTATTGGCAGCCCATAAAACTATTATTATTAATTAAAATATAGTTAGCCCAAGTGGGGGGAAATGGGCTTGAGCTTGGGTTAGCCTATTTGGGCTAATTTGACATAACCTTAAGGTAGAGTTGACCTTGGTCAACATGACCATTTGGGTTGACCCCAATGGGTCCTTGGTGACTCATTGGCCTCCCCTAAGGTCTAGGTAGGGTTGGGTAGGGTTTACTTGGCACCTTGGAGGTCACTTGACCCTTGGTAAGGGCACTTTGACCACTTTGGGGCTAGAGTTGATTTGGGTCAACTTGACCATTTGGGTTGACCACAATGGGTCCTTGGTGACTCATTTGCCTCACCTAAGGTCTAGGTATGGTTTGGTAGGGTTGACTTGGCACCTTGGAGGTCACTTGACCCTTGGTAAGGGAACTTTGACCACTTTGGGGCTAGAGTTGACTTGGGTCAACTTGACCATTTGGGTTGACTCCAATGGGTCCTTGGTTACCCATTGACACCACTTTAGGTCTAGGAAGACCTGGGTAAGGTTGGTTGGGCACATTAGAGGCCAACTGCCCTCTGTTATGGCATCTTGCCCAATTTAGGCCTATGGTGGTCCTAGGTCAAATTGGCCACTTTGGGTTGACTCCAATGGACCCTTAAGGCTCTAGTGGACCCTCTGATAGGTTAGTGATGTTGTGGTGGGGTCATGGAGTCATGGTAAAGCCCTAAGGTCAAACCCTAGGTTTTGTAATGAGGTTGTGCCATAGGTAGACCAAGGTGATTCTCACTTTGGCCTTCTATCACTTGGCCCTTTTTAGCTTCCTAGGGTTTTGTCATGACCTAGTCATGGACAAAACCACTCTTAGGGGTATAAATGGAAATGGGATGTTACAGTGGAGCCCAGCTTGGAGGAGCAGCCCCAAAGGTCGGCACGCTTGGAGATGGGGCAGTCTAGTACCGGAGTTCAGACGGCAGGGACTGTGAGTCCTGTTCGCTACTAGTTGTTTTAGTATTATTTCAACGATGACAGATATGTAGTGAGGATTTGATGTACTAGGCATGAGCCCAAGATTTAGTACTTTTATTATTTATGTGGACACTCCCTTCGTGGAGTTTATTTACTATATATGTGATTTGCGTGGACTTGCTTTATTATTTTGCTACAATTGGGATCAATTTGGCCGGCAGGATCGCCATTTTGTAGTGATGACCTTCCCGGGCATGAAGGTGTCACCGCAAAGCGGCGGTTCTGGGCCTAAGACCCCGGTATTTCAAAAAAAATAAAGGGGGTCTTACAACGGATCTACACTCGGAAGATAAAAACTTCCTACAACTTGGAGACAAAAGAAGCTCCTACACTCGGAGATAAATATCCTACAAAAATAAATTGGGAATAATGAAATACAAACAGAAATTATTTCTCAGATCTGAAAATCTCGGGCAGGATCTTTTTCTTTTGAACTTTGCAGCTTTTTCAGAAATTGTAGAAGAAGAAACTCGACAAGATCTGGATCTGAAATTCCTTTGGCTCACACGATTTGAGAGATGATGAGGAGTTGAAAAGCGATCTCGATCTGTAAGTCAACTTTGTTCTGAATCTTCTTGCACGAAAACCCTAGCCGATATGCACGATGAACGTCGACAACTTCTGTTTTTAGAAAGAGAAATTGTGATTCAGAAAACTTAGAATAATACTTGACAACTTGTTAGGGTTAGTCAGTTTTGACAAGACCTTATATAAGTTCTCCCTGACGGTCATAATTTGCATTAATGACGTACACGTGGACCAATCACGTCAAGCCATTTGAAATTCTCGTCGATTCTGGACTTAGGGAATTTCTGTAAAAATCAGACCGATTTACTCGAGTAAAAGATTACCAACTCGAGTACTAATATGATTACTCGAGAGATTTGAAGGAGACTACTCGAGTAGAAGACTTTGGTAAAATCCAGAATGGAATGAGTAATCACTCGAGTACATAAAGACTTACTCGAGTGCTAATATGATTACTCGAGACGTGGAGATGGACTACTCGAGAGGTAGAAGGATTACTCGAGTCAAAGATTTAGCGGATTTTTCTGAGAGAAGAATACTGGTTACTCGAGTACTAGAATTGGACTACTCGAGTAGTAGATGGACTACTCGAGAGGAGATTAACTACTCGAGTATATGAATATTACTACTCGAGTATAGGACTTAGAAAAATTCTGAGAGATAAAAATCTGATTACTCGAGTATTAGAGCTGGACTACTCGAGTAGTATATAGACTACTCGAGTACTTGAACTTGACTACTCGAGAAGTGTAAAACAACACGAGAATCTGTCTTCTGTAACACGAGACAAAAGACTTAATTACTCGAGTGGTTAATATAACTACTCGAGTAAATGACTTAGAATAAATTCTTAGAGGAAATTCCGTTAACTCGAGAACAAGAGAAAGTCTACTCGAGTTATGGACTTGGCCACTCGAGAACTATATTCAGAGTACTCGAGAGCCATTTCCCTTACTCGAGTTCAAATAGATTTACTCGAGTATTAAGTAAGTATTCAACTCCAGTATATAAACGACTACTCGTGTAAAAGACTTAGAAAAATTTTCTTCAACAAAATTTTCTCTTTTTCAATAAACTCAGTAACACTTCTTTCTCCAATCAATCCTAGTTCTTGAAACATGAAGTGTATCCCAATAGAGAGGCTACACATGAGTCTACACCATGGATCACACAATGAGGAATTACATTGTATGGTCCTGTGTTTGGTGACCCATTGTAGACTGACATTGGTCTACACTTGGCAATATAGTCCTGCAAACACATAACTCAAACAAGACATCAAATACATCTTAATTCATCTTATTTCAAGGGTGACTTCATCAAATCTGGGTTATTGTGGATATAATACCCAACAATTAACTATCTTGAAGTTATTCTTTAAGTCAAGATTATTTCGCTTAACATTACGACTCATAGTATAGTAGTTGTTGATCGGAAATCTACATTCATTTGTTTTTGAGTTGTGAGTAATTCGTTTTTCAAAGTGAGAGTTATTTCTATAGTTACGAGTTTCACTTGCACAAGCTTGTGATTTTCTACTCTCATTGATTAACTCAGCCTGTAGATGTTGGTTCATATTAAACATGCTTTTGGGTTATATATGCAGCTTAGGAATTGGGCTTTGTGAGTTTTTAAGTAGTATTTCCTTAAGCATGTTGATTTTTATAGTTAGCTCTTTGTTCTTCAATTTGAGGTTATGTCTAGCTTCATTTTACACGATTGTGCTATTTTTTATAGTGGTGACAATAGATTTGATATGAGCTTTATACTTACTCCTAAAATCATCGAATGTCCCGTTCACCTCTTCGATTTCAACTTTATAATTTCTGCATTCAGCACAGTCACTTTTTAATGATGAGTTCTTTAGACATAATTTATCATTTTGATCTAGTGTAAAATGAATCTCTTGTTCAAGAACATTTTATTTTCTTTTAATTCATTATAATCTATACAAGGCGTAGAAGTGCTAAATAAAAAGCGGTTGGGAGGACAAGTCACATCACAATAAGGTTCTACATTAAGTTGTGCCTTTAAAGATTTGTTTTCTAGTCGTAGGTTTGAATTAATATTTTTCAACATCTTGATTCTAAGCCTAGTATTTTTATAACACACAATGTAGGGATAGATTTATATGCAAATATGGAATTTGACTTCCTTACAGAGCTATTCGATAAGGCATGATTTGAACACGAGGTTCCTTTATACTCTTCCTCTTCGAACGATATATTTTCATCTTCCATTCCGCTTGATGTGTTTGATGTGTCCTCCAAAAGTATGTCTTCATTTGATTCTTCGCTTGGATCCATAAGGAATTGCTCAGATTCATTATATATAGAAATAGAATTATATGTTAGCTCAAGAAAATTCCATATATCATATGTAGTAGGAAGAGTATAGATGAGTTTAAAAACTTCTTGACCAAGCCCGTAAAATAAACTATTCATAGCCTTAGCGTTTATATGACACTCGTGCTTTGTTAAGTTATTTGGCGTCTTGATACAAGTTATGTTCCACATTTCTATGTTTAGGAGTATAAGAAATTTCCTCATTAGCACTCTCCATTTGTTATAGTTCACTGATGTAAACTGCGGTGGTGCAGCCGAATCTTCAGTGTACAATTTTTCTTCCCCACTGGTCGATTCAAGCTTATGGTTGACCATTATTCACGGTGGTGAAACCATTTTTGAATAACCTCACTCTAATAGCACTTGTTGGATCTCGTGGAAAACCTTAGAGGGGCAGGGGCGGGGGGGGGGGGGTGAATAAGGTTTGATGCGTTAAATGGAATTTTAAAGAATTTCGGACCAGGAAATCAAGTCCTGGAAGCTATCATGGGGCGTTAGGTATCTAACGCGCGGTGATACATCTGTGGACTCATTTTCCTACACAAGTTCGTTCACAAACCCACAACACAAACAATTTCTTTATACAACCAGAACAATCACACAATCAGATGAAGAAGAAATAAAAGTTCCATTGCTTGAATAAAAATGACAATTGTTCTAAGTGATTACACAAACGTGATTTCCGTGATGTCGGAGATCGAAGGTGATGAAATATAAAACTCTTTTGGTTTTCAATACCGACCCACTACCCGGACCGGTTGGCTCTCTACCTTTACCTCCAAGAATGGTCTTCGAGCCGCACTTCACATCCATGCATGGAAGGGTCTTAGAGGCACGCTAGATCCTCCAGATCTTGACGTCCTTATCCCTAGGACGATTTCCACAAAATCAGTTAGATTTTCCTCTCATCAAGATTTAGAAAAGTCAAAAGTTTTACAAAAACAATAGATATAGATATTCAAAAGAATGAAGTTCTCCCTCTTGAAGACTACTTCGTGGAGCGATTGCGGCCGGTGCTTAAGATCTGAGTTTGTTGGCAACTGGTTGGCTCTTCTTGTTTGTTATAGATCTTGGATCTTTTGAGTCTTTCGATCACGAGTGGGAGTGAGACGACTATCTTCTTCTTTTACGGAGACTTGCGGAATGGAGTGCAAGAAGGCATCCGAACACTAGAATTAATGAACTTCCATCCTTTCTTTTTCACCAAGTCATCAGGCACAGAAACTAAGACGACCTTTTATATGTCTTCGTGAAAATAGGCTACCGCCGGTGGTAAGACTAGCGCCCGGCGGTAGGTTCGCGCCCTTGTTGTGCTAGTTGTCCTCTAAATCTAGAAAGAAATATTCAAAATAAATATTTGCCGTTTCAAATATGCTAGCGCCGCGCAGTAATGTTGGATGCAACGATTCGCCGTTCGGCAAGCACGGTGCGGTAGGGCTAGCGCCGATTTCGTCTAGAGCAATAAGTCCAAATAATTCATTTCGGTAGCGCCTGCGGTAGTACTGGCGTCTGGAGGTAGCCCAGCGATCGACGAATCTGGCTTGATGTTTGTCCAAGGGCAAACACGGGGCTTTAAATGCTATCGCCTGTGGTAGAGTAGCATTCGTCGAACAACCATACTTGACGTTCGTTGAACACCTAGCACTATGCGTTAGCACTAACGCCTTGCTGTAGGTCAGCAGCTCGATGAACCCGGTTCAATGCTCGTCGAGCGAATAGCGCGTTGCGGTAAGTGATAGTGCTTGGCAGTAGCATCCATTCAACGCCACTGTATCGACTCACTCAACGCTTTTCTTCTCAGCGCTCTCGATGCGGTATTGAGTGAGCTAGCGAGGGGCTTTAGTACTAGCACTTGCTGATAACTTCCCGAGCGCCAAGTCCATTTAATTCCAGCTACCGCTCAGCAGTAACTTCTAACACTTGACGGTAACATCTGTAGGAAGCTTCTTCTCTTCACTTGAACTTGACAACCTGCACACTATATCAACATAAGATATGATCAAATACAATCTGAGAGTTGATATTCTCAAACACAGGGAACGTGAAACATCGGTTCCAATAGACTTCACTTTTTGAGAGATTTGCCGGTATTCGTGAGTTCACTTCAGGTACTTGCGTTATATTTAAAATTTACAGGCTTTTGACTTCTTTTTTGTAGAGATTAGCAGGTGTTCGCAAGTTTACTTTAGGTACTCATCTTATTTTTAAATTTACCTACTTTTGACTTCTCTGTTGAAGAGATTAGTAGGTATTCTCGAGTTTATTTCAGTTACTCGCGTTATATTTTAAATTTACCTAATTTTTACTTATCTTTTGGAGAGATTAGAAGGATTTCACGAGTTCACTTCAACTATTGGTGTTATACTTTAAATTTACCTTTTTTGTCTTCTCCTTTGCAAATATTAGCAGGTGTTCATGTGTTACTTCAGGTACTCGCATTATATTTTAAATTTACCAGCTTTTAACTTCACTTTTAGATGGATTGGAACATTTTCTCTAGTTCACTTCAGATACTCACGTTATATTTTAAATTTACCTACTTTTGACTTTTCTTTTGTTGAGATTAACAGGTGTTCGCTTGTTCAATTCAGGTACTAGCACTATATTTTAAATTTACCTCCTTTTTACTTCTCTTTTGCTGTGATTAGCTGGTGTTCAAGAGTTCAAATAAGGTACTCGCGTTATATTTAAAATTTTAATGTTTTTGACTTATCTTTTATAGATATTAGTAGGTGTTCGCTAGTTTACTCCAGGTACTTGCTTTATATTTTAAATTTACCTGCTTTTGGCTTCTCCTTTCTAGATATTAGAAGGTATTCGCGAGTTAACTTCTGGTACTCATTGAAAGTGCAGGTTAGATCTGATATACTCTAGAGGGTGGGGGGTGAATAGAGTATGGTGCTTACTAAAAACTTTTTACAACTGTTGTTGTATACCTAAGTGAACAGGGAAGCAAATAACATAAAGTAAACACAACAACTAACTAAACACAGAGCAATCACAGACCACAGCCAGAAAACAAAAGAAATGAGCAGCCAGATGACACAAGGAGCTATAGTGGTTCCTCAACCAATTTGGGTTCATCCACTCTTCTACCACCCTAGGTAGGAATTCACTGCAGGATGAGTTGATCAGGTGTCCTGGACACCATTGAGCTTTTGATAAGGTACTAAAAAACCAAACCAGATTTTTTGATCAGGTGTCTTGCCACCACTGAGTTTTGACAAGGTCTCAGAAACCAATAGAAACTTTTGAAGGGAGTTTAATAAACCCTTTACAGCAGAGAGAGAGAGGGAGGTGAGATGATCTTCTCTGTCAACAATCAGAGAGAAGATAGTGGATGTTATCAAAGCTCCCCCTGAGTTCTTGAGTTGTTCAGGAAGTGAAGCTTTGCAATAGGGTGATAGGCCTTCAGAGGATTTGATCTCCAGCAAAAGATGATTCTAGCAGCAGCTGAAATGTGTGGTGTCTGAAGTCTTGATGATAAGGCCTTTGAACAAAAGAGATCTGGAAATTTATGTATATTGATCTCCTTTAGTGGTGTATGTTCTCAGAGAATTCTGTCTGTGTGTGTCTATCTGTATGTCTAGCCAAGAAATCTTTTTTGTGTGTATCTGTACTTTTGTATGGAACTCTTAGGAGAAGCAAAAGAATGTTCTCTTTTATTCCTTAGATCTGAATAGAATAATTCTCTGTCCAAGATAGCCGTTAGCCTGTCATAAATGACTTCCTTAACTATATTTTGTCTTCTGAAGGAAAGTCCAATAAAATATTCCTTTAAAATCTCCTTGAAACTTGCTCCAGATTAATTGAAACGGCTACAAGATCCTTGAAATAAATGCTAGGAATAATTCCATAACTGTCTGAATTTGAATCTTGAAAAACGTCAACCTGAGCTCAACTATCGTTGAACTGAGCTCAGATACTGGACTTAGACTGAAACAGAAATCGTCAATCTGAGCTCAACTATCGTCGAACTGAGCTCAGAGATAGGGAAACAAACTAGAGACAGGAATGTCGATCTGAGCTCGAAGATCGGCGAATGGAGTTCGACGACTCGTTGAAGTGAGCTCAGAGATCGTCGAATGGAGTTCGACGATTCGTCGAAGTGAGCTCAGAGATCGTCGAATGGAGTTCGACGATTCGTCGACCTGAGCTCGACGAAATGACTTAGTCTCCTGAACTGAAATATCTGGTCTTGAGGGTCTTGAGGGCAGCTTTCAAACCTAAGTACTAACCCTTAGACTCAAACTAATTGACCTTTAGATCTATACAAGGAGGTCAAACAAGTTTCCTAAAGGACATAGTGATCCTTGCCCAAATCAGTAATAGGGTGTTCCAACAATCTCCCCATATTTTGGTTAGGATTACTATTTACAGACATTGGAAAAATAAAAACATACAATGCAGAAATATAACAAAAAAACATTGCATAAGCACAGATATAATCATAGATAGTCAAAAATAAGTATTACTTTCAGCTTACAAAATCATTCATTTTCCTTGCTCTTTATGAGAACTATTTCTCTGTTAGGATTAAGAGCTTCTTTCTTGGATCTTCTATCATCAGCTGCACCTAGAGAAGTTTGATGTTTTGGCCTGGGGACTACAGCTTCTGGGTGCAGCTTCATATAACTTTCTGAATCAAAGAATTTGCTGGAAGAGTATCTCTCAAGTTCCTTCTTTCTCTGATCTGATAGAGTAGTGAAACTAGATGTATCTTTTCCTTGTTCTCTAGCCTTCTTGATTTGGTCTAATGCAGCCAACTCTTTCATTCTGGCAGTCCATGAAGTGGGATTATTTTCTGGGTCTTCAAATGGAATAGGAGGTTCATATCTGTTTGAAGAATTATCAGGAGGAGCTCTGGAAGAGACTAGATCTTTTAGCTTATAAGGGAAAGGACCAGAGGTAGCGTCAGAGGGACCTTGTCCTTCCCTTTGATAAGGATGTTGCCTGGAATATCCTTTAGAATACACTTTGAGTTCTCTTTGATTTCCTCTATACTGTCCTCTTCTGGACTGGTAACCTCTAGACTGATTTCCTTTGTACTGAGATCTTCATTGAAATTGATATGAGCTTTGGCTTCTAGCAGTAGATTGAAAGGCAGAACTTCCACCTGTACCTGCATTAGGTGAAGGAGACGGAGGAGGATTGAAATGAGATGATCCTTTGTCATACTTCCTTTTCTTCTTCATGGCTTTCAGCTGATTTCTGGAGTACTGCATCCATGGTTCTGTAATAGGGCAATCATGCAATATATAATATGGAATATCATTTGTATCTTTAACCTTCTCTGGGTGAACTCTCTTCATGGCCTTGCTTCTTGCTTTCCTTTTCCTTGCAATTGTTGCAGAGGAATCATCAGAGTCAGTTCTAAACTGATCACTATCTGAACTTTGTGGATTATCATACACTGCATCAAGCCTTTTGATATATTCTTTCTATTGTTGAGACTGAGCAGAAGAAATGAAAGCAGGAACAGCAATAGGAGCAACAGCAGCAGCAGGAATTGGAGCAGAAACAACACTGGCAGGAGGAACTACAGCAGTAGGTTCAGATAAAAAAATTTCAAAACCAATAGGGTCAGATACAGCAGGCTCAAAATTAATTGCCTCTAACATATGCATATCTTCAGAAACTAAAACAGCAGCATCAGAACTAATTGAAACATCAACATCAGTAGTAGGAGCAATAGAAATAGAAGGAGCACTGTCCACAGCATTGAAGGAATTTATATAAGAACTTATTAAGCTGGGGTCACAACTGGAAATAGGCACAATGGCCTTAGTAAGATCTTCAGTATGCTGGTCTGGAAGGCAGCTGAAGTATACAGAATCAAATATTGACAGCAGTGACCTGAGGTCCACAGTAATGACTGCAACTAGAGCAACTGGAGCTTGGACTGAAGTTACTGTAGCAGGCAATCTCTCAGCTTCATAAGGCATCTCCCCCTGCCTAGATTCAGTGAGAGCTGGATCAAGGCACCCAGTAGAAGTGATTGTCGGAGGAGGAAGAATAGAGGATAGCCTGGCAGACAACTCCTGAATAGTTTGCAGAAGTGGAGCCAAAGAGGTCTCCAGCAGTAGTGATAGCCTTGGAGCTATCAGCTCATATAGCTTGTCTGCTATAGCTGGAAGGTCTACTTTCTCCAGAGGGACTTGAGTAGAGGTAGGGATGGATGAGGTAGGGATGAAAGTTGGAGAAGCAGGAGATGTTGTTGGAGAAACTGTGAATGGTGGAAGTGATGGTTGAGATATTGGAATTGTGGAGATGGAAGATAATGGAGTGGAGATGGATGGTGTGAATGATGGTTGAGCAATGATGTCCTGAAGTAACTGTTGATAAGAAGTGGATGATGATGGTTGCTCAAGTGGGGGTGAAGGAGAATCATCCATATAGGAATCATCTAGAAGAGTGAATGATGGAATATGAGATGATGTATCAATGTCCATGTGTGGCTAGTGATGTAGTGGATGGAAGATTTCTTCAGTTGATGTTGGAGTTGGAGAAGGGATTGAAGTTGGAGATGGGATGGAAATGGGGGATGAAGTTGTGATAGTGGATGTGACTGTTGTTGATGAAACAATAGGTGGAGGAGGAGGAGATGAAGCAGGCAAATCTTCTGCAGGGGCAGAAACCTGAGGGGAAGAGACTGAAATAGTCGTTATGCCTGAAGAAGAGATTGCAGAGGCTCTGCTGGGCTTTACAATCTGGCTGTCCCATTTCCCAAATAGGGCACAGGTAAGCCACTTGGAGGCATTGATGTGTATCCCACTGGAAACAAGCAGGTTAGGGCATCTGTTGTGAAGAAACAGCCCTAAAATTCTCCCAAAATTAACAAAGTTCTTGTTAATTTTCTTCTTGATTAAATCAAAAAACACTTCTCCCCAGTTCAGCTGCTTCTTGTCCACCAAGGCACCCATCAAACAGAGCTGATACCTAGAGATGGTATCATGAGCTGAGTGTTTTGCCAACAACACTTTCCCAACTACATCAGCAAGAAATCTGTACTCAACTGACTGATTCTTCTTAAGCAATTTACTAGGATTAGCCTCTGATTGGCCCATCCTTTCAAGCATAATTGAAAATTACCAGAAAGCTCTATAGAATCTTCACCATAATTTAATTGAAAAACTTCTGTCAAAACAGTAGGTGTTAAAGGTAACTGAGTTCCTGAGATTGTTCCAATCACAATGTTCTGATCCAGATTGTGGGCAGTATACACCCATTCCTTTATTTCATTTGCGGCCAATTTTATCCTTGTAGACATTATGTTAACTAATTGTTGGTCCTTGAAGAGTTCCAGAATGTCCTTGAATATTTGATCGCTGTTATCGAAAGAATCCATATTTTTATCAAAGCAAGCATCAAATTTCATGGCTGCCAAGATTGCGACTGAAACTGCCATTGATTCCTGGGGGTTGTCTGACATAGACTTCTTCTTTGATATCTCCATTGAGAAAAGCTCTCCTTACATCCATCTGGTATACTTTGAATCCTTTGTGTGCTGCATATGCTAAGAAGATTCTTATGGCCTCTAACCTTGCAACTGGTGCAAAGGTCTGGTCATAATCTATCCCTTCTTCTTGAGAGTACCCTTGAGCAACTAGCCTTGCCTTGTTCCTTACAATGACTCCTTGATCATCCAATTTATTTCTGAACACCCACTTTGTTCTAACAATGAAGTGATCCTTTGGCCTTGGTACTAGTTCCCAAACTTTGTTCCTTTCAAATTGATGCAACTCCTCTTGCATTGCAATGATCCAGTGTGGATCTTGCTCTGCATATTGAATGGATTGAGGTTCAATTTGAGAAAGAAAGCAAGTGTGCATCAGGTTTTGGTTGACCTAATTTCTGGTTTGCACACTAGCTGAGATGTCTCCAATCACTTGGGAGATTGGATGGTCTCTTGATATTACTAAATCAACAGGAGATATTGATTGTTCACCAACCTGTGTTGTTGTTTCCTCTTGTGGTACAACAACTGGCTCTTCAAGAAGATTCTCTTCAAGATGTTGAATGTCTTCTTCATCTTCACTGCTTTAATCTTTTTGAATAATTTGTAACCTGTCTAAGTCTTCAGCAAGAGAGTGTACCTGCAAAGGTTCTATGGTAGAAGTATTCTTCTCCTTGAAAGACATGTTAGATTCATCAAAAGATATATGAACATATTCTTCAATTTTGAGAGTAGATTTATTATACACCCTATAAGTTTTACTGATCATGGAGTATCCCAGAAACACTCCTTCATCAGCTTTAGCTTGAAATTTTGCTAAGTATTTCTTGTCATTATTATGAATGTAGCAAATACAACCAAAGATTTTGAAATAATCTACTTTAGGTTTCTTCCCTTTGAGTAATTCATAGGGAGTCTTGCCCTTCAGCTTATGTATCAGACTTCTATTCAATACATAGTTGGAGGTGTTCACTGCCTCTGCCCAAAAGGATAGAGGAAGATGAGCATCTGACAAAAATGTAGTAGCAGATTCAATAAGGGTTCTATTTTTCCTTTCAGCTACCCCATTTTGTTAAGGAGTTCTAGGAGATGAGAAAGTGTGCCTGATCCCTTCACTCTTACAGAACTCTTACATAAGAAGAGAATCAAACTCTATCCCATGATCACTTCTCATCAGGGCAATGTGAGTATTGAACACACTCTGTATGTATTTGAGAAACTCTGTCAAACACTTAAAGTTATCAGACTTCTTCCTCAGAAAGAACACCCATGTGAATCTAGAGAAGTCATCTACAACCACTAAAGTATAGGATTTCCCTCCTAAGCTTTGTACTGTAATGGGTCCAAAGAGATCCATATGTAACAGATACAAAATCCTAGGTGAATCACACTTATTAAGTGACTTGAAACTATTTTTGGTTTTCTTGCCTAATTGACAAGCCCTGCAAAGTCCTTCCTTCTTGTAGGGGCCAGAAGGTAGTCCTCTAACAAGGTTGTTCTTGGATAGCCTAGCAATGGTTCTAAGGTTTATATGTCCTAATCTCGTATGTCATAATTCATTAGGTCTACAAATAGAGTTAAACAAGCATATATCTACCTTAGTTGAAAGAAAATCCATAAGATAGATGTTACCTTTCCTTTTACCTGTCAACACAGTTGTGTTGTCCTCTGATTTGATTTTGCATTAGGATTTGTTGAAAGAAACACTTGATAGCCTTCATCACACAGTTGACTGATACTGATTAAGTTGTGCTTCAGTCCTTCCACATAGGCTACTTTCTTGAATGTGACTGTGCCAATCTAGACTGCACCATATCCTTTTGTTAGTCCAAAGTTTGAATCCCCAAATATTACTTTGGGTCCAAGCTTGGCTTTGAAGAATGTGAAATTGTCCTTATTCCCTGTCATGTGCTTTGAGCACCCACTATCCCGATACCATTGCTGGTTTGAAGTTGGATAGGTCTTCACCTGCACATAAAACAATTTATTTATTTTTGACCCAGTTTAACTTGGGCGTAGGTTGATAACCTTTGAATTCAGAAATAAAAGACATCTCAGGTTGACTCTTATAACCTTCAAGATGATATCTCCTTGGAGGTATTATCCATTCAGTATAAGGGTTAAATCTTTGGGATGTAGGACCCCTAGGTTTGAAATTTGATTTACCTTTGAAAATTTTTTCAAAACTCTGATCTCTATTCGACGATCGCTGAGCTGAGTTCGACGATCTTGCGTCACATCGTCGAGCTCCGTTCAAAGATCGACTGTGGGAGAGTTCAGGGTTCCGAAATCGTCGACCTGAGTTCGAGGATTTAACCTGAGATCGTTGAGCTCCATTCAGTGACCGTCAAGCTCCGTTCGACGTTTTCTGTTGAACTTTTGTTTTCTTAGGTAAGTCAGAATTCTTCCTAGCTACATCCACAACTCCCTTACCTTTATCAGAGATAAATTTGATTGGGGTTGTTAATACTATGGGTTGGCTGGATGAGGCACCCAAGCCCAGTATACTATTGAATTTTGAGTTCACTGTGCTTGTGATGTCCATTAGTTTGATGCTTCTCCCATTAAGGGATTCTTCAAACTTTTTGGCCTCTGATAGCTCACTTTTTAGTGAAGCTATCTGCTCCCTACATCATTCCTACTCCTCAGAGAGTTTGAGGTTTTCTGATTTTAAAGTGATGTGTTCAGATAGCTGATTTCTGAGAGAAATGATTTCCTTCTCAGATCTTAATAAATCTAGACACAGTGCTTTAAACTCACACTTGAAGTCCTCCGAATTAAAATCAAAAGAACTTATTACCTGGTCCTCTTCAGATTGAGTCTCTGATTCTGACTCTGACTCTTCTGCATCAGAATTTTGTTGTGAGGCATTGATAGTCATCATGTAGAATTATTTTTCATCAGCATCATCTTCATCATTACTAGAGCTGGATGAAGCTTTAGATTCTTCTTCTGTCTCACTCCAAATTTTAGTAACAAACCCCTTGTATTTTTGTTCTTGCTGGAGGAGGGTTTGTCATTGCTATTTTTCTTGAAGTCCTTTTATTTTCTCCTTTCTTTCATGTCCTTCTTGTCCTTGTTTTTATTTTCTGGACAGTCAGACACAATGTGGCCTGGTTTCCTGCATCCAAAACAAATAATCTCTTTGTTATTTGATTTGTCATACCTTGGCTTATCATGCCCTCTGTATGATCTTTTCCTGAAATCTTTCTTGGCCATTTTTTAAAACCTTTTGGCCAGTAGGCTTAGCAGCTCTTCATTGCCTGTGACCTTGTCTTCAGGCTGATCTTCAATGGCTTTGAAAGCTATGGATTTTTTCCTTTCTTATAGCTGGTGAGGCAGCCTTCTGCTCTTCTTCTCTATTCTTGATGAGCAACTCATAAGACATGAGCTTGCCCAAAAGAGCTTCAGTTGTGATCTCATTTAGGCTTCTGGCATCCTTGATTGGCCAGATCCTTGAGTCCCAAGTGCTAGGGAAGCATATTAGGATTTTATCATTGAGCTCAGCCAATGAGATCTCATTGTCCAATGTTTTCAGCTCATTGACTATGAGACTGAGTCTATTATACATATCTGCTACTGACTCAGCTTCTCCTTTCTTGAAGTTCTCATATTAGGTTATGAGGTGAGATCTTCTATCTTTTCTCTCATCAGCAGATCCTGAGACTATCTCAGATAACTTGTCCCAGATGTCCTTTGCTGAGTTGCATTCAGCTACTTTTTGGAATATTTCATCAGACATAGTCTGGGCTAAAATATTCATTGTCTTAGCATCTGCCACTTTCCATTTCTTGATTTCTGTATATGTTCCTGATGGAGGTGGAACAACACTTGTACTTGTATTTTTTGGGGGTCTTGGACACACTGTCAAAACAGAATTAAAAATGTCTTCATCAATAAAGTTCATGTACAATCTAATCCTTGCCTTCCAAAGTGCAAACTTGGATAGATTGCACACTGGAGGTCTGGTGCTAGCATAATCTTTGTTTTGGGCCATGTTCTGTGAAGAAAGAGATCTAATAACACCTTAAAACAAACAGATCTAATTAGAGGGATCTTTGGGTTCAGGTGTTAGCCTGTGCAACCACTAAGGTGTGGTATTTTAACCAACCTCGCTTTGATACCAATTGAAAGTGCAGGTTAGATCTGATATACTCTAGAGGGGTGGGGGGGTGAATAGAGTATGGTGCTTTCTAAAAATTTTTTACAACTGTTGTTGTATACCTAAGTGAACAGGGAAGCAAATAACATAAAGTAAATACAGCAACTAACTAAACACAGAGCAATTACAGACCACGGCCAGAAAACAAAAGAAATGAGCAACCAGATGACACAAGGAGCTATAGTGGTTCCCCAACAAATCTGGGTACATCCACTCTTCTACCACCATAGGTAGGAATCCACTGCAGGATGAGTTGATCAGGTGTCCTAGGCACCAATGAGCTTTTGATAAGGTACTCAAAAACCAAACCAGATTTTTTGATCAGGTGTCTTGCCACCACTGAGTTTTGACAAGGTCTCAGAAACCAACACAAACTTTTGAAGGGAGTTTGATAAACCCTTTACAGCAGAGAGAGAGAGAGAGAGGGAGGTGAGATGATCTTCTCTGTCAATAATCAGAGAGAAGATAGTGGATGTTGTCAAACCTCCCCCTGAGTTCTTGAGTTGTTCAGGAAGTGAAGGTTTGCAAAAGGGTGATAGGCCTTCAGAGGATTTGATCTCTAGCAAAAGATGATTCCAGCAGCAGCTGAAATGTGTGGTGTATGGAGTTTTGAATGATAAGGCCTTTGAACAAAAGAGATCTGGAAATTTCTGTATATTGATCTCCTTCAGTGGTGTGTGTTCTCAGAGAATTCTGTCTGTGTGTGTCTATCTGTATGTCCAGCCAAAAAATCTTTTCTATGTATATCTGTACTTTTTGTATGGAACTCTTAGGAGAAGCAGAAGAATGTTCTCTTTTATTCCTTAGATCTGAATAGAATAATTCTCTGTCCAAGATAGTCGTTAGCCTGTCATAAATGACTTCCTTAACTACATTTTGTCTTCTGGAGGAAAGTCCAATAAAACATTCCTTTAAAATCCCCTTGAAACTTGCTCCAGATTAATTGAAACGGCTACAAGATCCTTAAAATAAATGCTGGGAATAATTCCATAACTGTCTGAATTTGAATCTTGAAAAACATCAACCTGAGCTCAACTATCGTTGAACTGAGCTCAGATACTGGACTTAGACTGAAACAGAAATCGTCAATATGAGCTCAACTATCGTCGAACTGAGCTCAGAGATAGGGAAACAAACTAGAGACAAGAACGTCGATCTGAGCTCGAAGATCGACGAATGGAGTTCGACGACTCGTTGAAGTGAGCTCAGAGATCGTCGAATGGAGTTCGACGATTCGTCGAAGTGAGCTCAGAGATCGTCGAATGGAGTTCGACGATTCATTGACCTGAGCTCGACGAAATGACTTAGTCTCCTGAACTGAAATATCTGGTCTTGAGGGTCTTGAGGGCAGCTTTCAAACCTAAGTACTAACCCTTAGGCTCAAACTAATTGACCTTTAGATCTATACAAGGAGGTCAAACAAGTTTCCTAAAGGACATAGTGATCCTTGCCCAAATCAGTAATAGGGTGTTCCAACACTCGTGTTATATATTAAATTTACCTATTTTTGACTTTTCTTTTATAGTGATTTGCAAGTGTTAATGATTTCACATCAGGTGCTCATGTTATATTTTAAATTTACCTGCTTTTGACTTCTCTTTGGGAGAGATTTGAAGGTTTTCACAAGTTCACTTCAGGTACTCGAATTATATTTAAAATTTACCTTCTTTTATCTTACCTTTTGCTGAGATTAGATGGTGTTTGTGAATTCACTTCATGTACTCGTGTTATATTTTAAATTTACCTACGTCTGACTTCTCCTTTGTAGAGATTAGCAGATGTTCGCTAGATTACTTCAGGTACTCATGTTATATTTGAAATTTACATGCTTTTGACCTCTCTTTTGTAGAGATTAGCAGGTGCTTGTGAATTCACTTCAGGTACTGGCGTTAAATTTTTAATTTACCTGCTTCTAGATTCTCTTTTATAGAGATTAATAGGTGCTCGTGAGTTAATTTCAAGTACTCATGTTATATTTTAAATTGTCTAGCTTCTGACTTCTCCTTGGCAGAGATTAGAAGGTGTTCTCGAGTTCACTTCAGGTACTTGCTTTATATTTTAAATTGACCTGCTTTTGACTTCTCCTTTGGAGAGATTAGCTGGTGTTCGCGAGTTCACTTCAGCTACTCGCATTATATTTTAAATTTACCTATTTTTAACTTCACTTTTGAATAGATTTGCAGGAATTTGCGAGTTCACTTCAGGTACTCGTGTTATATTTTAAATTTACATACTTTTAACTTCTCTTTTGTAGAGATTATCAGGTGTTTGCGAGTTCACTTCAGATACTCATGTTATATTTTAAATTTACCTACTTTTGACTTCTCTTATGTAAAGATTAGCAGGTATTCTCCGGTTGAGTTCAGTTACTCGCGTTATATTTTAAATTTACCTAGTTTTGCCTTCTCTTTAGGAGAGATTAGAAAATTTTCATGAGCTCACTTCAGGTACACATGTTATATTTAAATTTACCTTCTTTTGACTTCTCCTTTGTTGATATTTGAAGGTGTTTGTGAGTTCTCTTCAGGTACTCGCATTATATTTAATATTTACATGCCTTTGACTTTTCCTTCGCATATATTAGATGGTGTTCGTGATTTCACATCAGGTAATTGCATTATATTTTAAATTTACCAGCTTTTAACTTCTCCTTTGCAGATATTAGCATGTGTTCGCGAGTTTACCTTAGATACTCATGTTATATTTTAAATTTACCCTGTTTTAACTTCTCCTTTTTAGAGTTAGCAGGTGTTCATGAGTTAACTAATGGTACTCTTGTTATATTTTAAATTTACCTATTTTTTACTTCTCCTTTGTAGAGATTAGCAGGTTTTTGCGATTTCACTTCAGATACTCATGTTATATTTTAAATTTACCTGCTTTTGACTTCTCCTTTCCAGAAATTAGTAGTTGTCTGCGAGTTATCTTTTGGTACTTGCATTCTATTTTTAATTTGCTTGATTTTGACTTCTCTTTTGTAGAGATTAGCAGGTGTTCATAAGTTCACTTTAGGTACTCGCATTATATTTTAAATTTACCCGCTTTTGTGATCTCCTTTTTAGAATTTAGCAGGTGTTCACGTGTTCACTTCATGTACTCGCATTATATTTTATGTCTACGTGCTTTTAACCTATCTTATGTAGAGATTAGCAGGTATTTGTGAGTTCACTTCAAGTACTGCCTTATATTTTAAATTTACCCTCTTTTGACTTCGCTTTTATAGAGATTAGTAGGTGTTTACGAGTTAAATATAGGTACTCGAGTTATATTTTAAATTTAACGGGTTTTATTTCTCCTTTGTAGAGATTAGTAGTTGCTCGCAAGTTCTCTTCATATACTCGCATTATATTTTAAATTTAACTACTTTTGACTTCTCCTTTCTAGAGATTAGTAGGTATTCGCTAGTTAACTTCTGTTACTCGCGTTATATTTAAATTTACCTTTTCTTGACTTCTCTTTTTGAGAGATTAGCAGGTGTTCACGAGATCACTTAAGGTACTCGTGCTATATTTTAAAATTACTTGTTTTTGACTTCTCTTTTGCATAGATTAGCAGGACATCACATGTTCAATTCTAGTAATCAATTTTTATTTTAAATTTCCTTACTTTTGATTTCCCTTTTGTAGAGATTAACAGGTGTTCGCGATCTCACTTCAGGTACTCGCGTTATATTTTAAATTTACCTGCTTTTGACTTCTCTTTTGGAGAGATTAGCAGGTGTTCGCGAGTTAACATCCGGTACTCCCGTAATATTTTAAATTTACCTACTTTTGTCTTCTCCATTGCGGAGATTAGCAGGTGTTCGTGATTTAACATCATCTACTCGCATTATATTTCAAATTTACCTGCTTTTGACATCTCCTTTCCAAGGATTAGCAGGTGTTCGTGAGTAAACATCTGCTACTCGAATTATATTTTAAATTTACCTGCTTTTGACTTCTCTTTTGTGGGGATTAGCAGGTGTTCGTGAGTTCACTTCAGGTACTCAAGCTATATTTTTAATTTACCTGCTTTTGACTTCTCTTTTGTAGAGAGTAGGTGTTCTTGGGTTCACTTTAGTTACTCGCATTATATTTAAAATTTACCAGCTTATGACTTCTTTTTCGAAGAGATTAGAAGGTTTTCAAGAGTTCACATCAGGTACGTGCGTTATATTTTAAATTTACCTGCTTTAACTTCTCCTTTGTAGAGATTAGTAGGTGTTCACAAGTTCACATTAGATACTCGGGTTATATTTTAAATTTACCTTCTTTTGACATCTCTTTTGTATAAATTAGCAGGTGTTCGCGAGTTCACTTCAGGTACTCGCATTATATTTTAAATTTACATACTTTTGACTTCTCTTTTTCATAGATTAGCAGGAGTTCACAGGTTTGCTTCTGGTATATGAGTTATATTTTAAATTTCTGTATTTTTGATTTCTCTTTTGTATAAATTAGCAGGTGTTCGTGAGCTCACTTGAGGTACTCGCGTTATATTTTAAATTTACCTGCTTTTGACTTCACTTTTGGAGAAATTAGCAGGTGCTCGCGAGTTCATATCCGCTACTCCCATTATATTTTAAATTTACTTGCTTTTGACTTCTTCTTTGCAGAGATTAGGAGATGTTAGCAAGTTAACATCAAGTACTCGCATTATACTTCAAATTTAACTGCTTTTTACTTCTCCTTTCCAATGATTAGCAGGTGTTCTCGAGTAAACATCTAGTACTCGTGTTATATTTTAAATTTACCTGTTTTGACTACTCTTTTATACAGAATAGCAATTGTTCGCGAGTTCAGTTTAGGTATTCGTATTATATTTTAAATTTACGTCCTTTTGAATTCTCTTTTATAGAGATTAACAGGTGTTCTCGGCTTCACATCAGGTACTCACATTATATTTTAAATTTACTAGCTTATGACTTCTCTTTCGGAGAGATAAGAAGGTTTTCGTGAGTTCACTTCAGGTACCCGCGTTATAATATAAATTTACCTGCTTTTGACTTCTCCTTTATAGAGATTAGCAGATGTTCATGATTTCACATCAGGTACTCATGTTATATTTTAAATTTACCTGCTTTTGAGAATAACAGGTGTTCGCGAGTTCACTTCAGGTAATCATATTATATTTTAAATTTTCCTACTTTTGACTTCTCTTTTGTAGAGATTCGCAGGTGTTCTCGGGTTCACTTCAGGTACTCGCATTATATTTTAATTTTACCTACTTTTGACTTCTATTTCGGAGAGATTAGAAAGTTTTCATAAGTTCACATAAGGTACTCGTGTTATACTTTAAATTTACCTTCTTTTAACTTCTCCTTTGCCAATATTAGTAGATGTTTGCGAGTTCCATTTTGGTACTTGCGTTATATTTCAAATTTACATTCTTTTGACTTCTCTTTTGAAGAGATTAGACGGTTTTCGTGAGTTCACGTAAGGTACTCGCATTATATTTTAAGTTAACCTGCTTTTGACATCTCCTTTACAGAGATAAGCAGGTGTTCATGAGTTCACTTGAGATACTCGTGTTATATTTTAATTTACCTGCTTTTAACATGTCCTTTTTAGAGATTATCAGGTGTTTACGCGTTAACTTATGGTACTGTTGTTATATTTTAAATTTACATATTTTTAACTTCTCCTTTGCAAATATTAGCAGGTTATTGTGATTTCACTTCAGGTACTCATATTATATTTTAAAAATTTACCTGCTTTTGACTTCTCCTTTCTAAAGATTAGCTGGTGTTTGCAAGGTATCCTCTGGTACTAGCATTCTATTTTAAAATTGCATACTTTTGACTTTTTTGCAGAGATTTGCATGTATTTGCGAGTTCACTTCAGGTACATATATTATATTTTAAATTTACCTGCTTTTGACTTCTCTTTCGAGAGATTAGACGGTGTTTGCAAGTTTACATTAGGTACTTGCGTTATATTTTAAATTTACCTGCTTTTGATTTCTCCTTTGTAGAGATTAGCAGGTGTTCGTGAGTTCACTTCAGATACTCTGTTATATTTTAAATTTACCTGCTTTTAACTTCTCCCTTTTAGAGATTAGCAGGTGTCTGCGAGTTAACTAATGATACTCCTGTTATATTTTAAATTTACATGTTTTTGACTTCTTCTTTACAGAGATTACTAGAAAATTGACTCTTAGTGATGAAGTAATTCATCACTAAACATTGAATTGTGGTCACTAAAGACATTTAGTGACCAAATTCAACTCGTCACAACTTGGTCACAAAAGGCCCGCCACTAAATGTTTACAGTGACAAAAACATTTCGTCACTAAAAGGGTTTTTAGTGTCCGAAGTTTTTGTGGTCACTAAAAAAATGTTAGTGATAGAAATAGAACAGTCACTAAAATAACTTTTAGTAACGAAGTATTCACGTCACTAATTTCCTTTAGTGACAAAAATATTTATCACTAGATGTGCATGTTTAGTGATTCCGATCATCATGATCGCCAATGAAGTCACTTATCAAGTCGCTAAACCAAACGAGCCATGGCTGCATGATTTCAACTTATGATGTTCTCCGTTCCTATACCCAACCTCGACAAAGCCAGAATCATAGCCACCTTATGGCAGTGTTTCCGCAATAGTGCTTATCTATATTACTTAGAACCCGAAGAGACAAGTCAGCCCCACGAGGAGATCAGTCCCCAAACCAATCCAAACTGCGATGAAGCTACCCGAAGTGAGGGGCGCGAATCGGTTGTTGAGGGAGGTTTTGAGGGGTGCGAATCGGTTGTTGAGGGGCGCGAATCGGTTGTTAACTCGAAAATCTCGCTCTAAAAAAAGACTCAACAGCGGATATGCGCCCAAATTCGTATAAAATACTAGGGTTAGTTTATACGAATTTGGACAAACGCAATTCATAGTCTTCGTTTTCTTCTTTTCATCGTATTCTTTTCGAGAGATAGGCATTCCCGATAGATAGGCATTCTCAATAGCTATAGATAGGCTTTGAGGTTCTTGATCGCAAGCTAAAAATCCTCAAGTTAGAGCTATGGGTTATTAGGAATTTTAGTAAACAGTTAGTTTGTTGTGGCTTTGGTCCTTACGCCGCTAAGCCACTCACTTGAATAACAAGGGTTTTTTCTTTGGAGAGAAAGATCAAACCTATGTATATTGATAATTGTACTCCTCATCCTCATCACAGGCAACCCCGTCACCGGCAATGAGGACGATCCGTACCTATGTAGGGTACCTCAGAGACGCTAAAATTTTCAGTGACTAAAATAGAACGGTCACTAAAACAATTTTGAGTGATGAATAATGACGTCACTAAATATTTTTAGCAACAAATCAATTTCATCACTATTTATACATATTTAGCGACTAAAATAACTTAGCCACTAAAAAAGAATTTAGTGATCAAATTACTTTGGTCACTAAAAGTTCTTTGGGCGACCAAAGTATTCATGTCACTAAAATCAAATAATTTTAGTGACCAAACTAATTATGTCATTATATGTATTTTTAGAGAAGGAATATTTGGTCACTAAACAGAGGAAATAATAATGAAATTGTCACTAAACTTTGTGCAATTTTTCCCAAAATATCATAAAATTATTTCATTTGCAATTCACCAAAATTCATATTAGCACATTCAAATACAATAATAAACAAACTCAATTGCAATAAAGAGATTGTTCAATACAGATTATTTCATTAACACTTAAAAGTGGGTGGGAGATAGCCCAAACCCCTTGCGAAAGGGAACGCTGGGCGTAATCCCAACACAGTTCCTAGTGCCCCTTGAGAGCCCTTCACAGGGAATACCGGGGGCAGTCCTAGGATTAATCTTAAATCTCTAAGTATAATAACCCGTAGAGAAGAGTAGTCTAATAGGTTAGGACATTGTTGTACCTTCTCACCCGTGTAGTGTTGGAGAGATTCATGATATATGCTCACCCGTTTAGGGTTTGAGGGAGTTGGTATAAAGGCACTAATGTGCGTTCTCACCCGGGTTTGGGTTTGAGGGTTTCAGGACGGGTTTGGTCCTACGAGCGGGAGGCTCGAAATGAAATACTTGCATGTGCATAAATATAGTGGCGGGGCATGCGCTACTGGCCATTCGTCACACCGATGGCAGTATGGTGCACCAGGCGGTTGTGAGGGTTAGAGGGGCCAGTGGGTTGTTTTACACTGCAGTCTGAAGGACGATCCCCGATAATGCACAACCGACCCAACAAGACTGACGGGTTGTCAGCAAAGTACGTACGCGAGACTCTAGAGTGCACCTTGGACGTGTACAAAGGCATATGAGATGGGTCTAAGGCTTGGTAGTGTGCATACCGATCTAGAAGCGGAGACGCCCGCTCCGCTGCTGCCGTAGCCATAGCGGTGGTACCCGAGAGTGATGCTAGCTCTCAAAAAGTGGGAACTAAAGGTCTGTGATCACAGAGTCATTGTGTGTGAGTTGCACTTGCCTGTGCATAAAATTGCATCATAACATTCATTCATATTAGGTCATACGCTTCATAGATCCTTATCATATAAATTAGTATGGGCTCTTTTATATGATAAGTTAAATTTCCTGGAAATCCTAACTTATATATTTGTATGGGCATTTATATAAGTTAGGGTACTTTTGTGATGATAGTATAGTGGTAGAATAGCTTATTTACTTGCTTTTACTGCTGTCTTTACTTTCTTTACTGTACCGCTCTTACTTACCTGTACTATACTTAGAACTGCTAGAGTAGATCAACATTACTTATTACAACTGCTAGTTATATTCTGTCACCTGCTTCCACTTTTGCTACCCCTTGTTGTCCTCCGCTTCGTCCTCCCGCTCGGTGCCTAGGAGCTGCGGGGCGAGGTGCGGAGGAAACGACTTAGTCTTTTTGACTAATGGTCGGTGACCAAACTATTTTAGGAGCCCGTGGAGATGGAGCACCAGCACGTCGAGGAGGCAGGACTTGAGGAGCAGATACCGTTTCAGTAGGCTACTACCACTACTGTGCGTCCTCAGGTGGGACGAGATCTGATATACTAGTAGCTTCCGCTTTTATTTATTTTGAGAGAGAGTGGTTTTGATGTACAGGGCATAAGCCCTTATTACTCTTTCTTTTGTACTCTTCTGTGGACTATATTGATGTACTTTTCATTTCATTTATATGATTGTACCATGTGACTTGTGGACTAGTGGATTTACATACTATTTTACTTTTTCTTCTCATATTGGCCTGCAGGTTAAATGATCGTAGTAGCCGGCAGGATCGGCGTGTTGCGGTGTCGACTAACCCATGAGTTAGTGCCACCTTAAGATGGCGGTTCTGGGAATAAGACCCGGTAGCCCTCCTTGGTAAGGGGGAGGGGGGTCTTACAAACTGGTATCACTTGAACAACGATCATATGAGAAAGAAGTCCACAACATAGGACCACCCCCGCCCGAGCATTAGTTTGCGGACAAACTATGCAGCAGAAGCAGTGGTGTGCCCATGTGCAAAAGTCACATAAATGGTCCACAAAGTACAATGAGTTAGGCCAGTTCTGTTTTAACCTTACCTCTATGCAACCTCCACAGGTCACCGCGCCGCAAAATGTGGCTCCTCCCCCTCCAGCTGCCACTCCATTCCTACATACGGAGATGGGGCAGACCTTGACGGCGATTCTGGATGCCTTGGACCTCACAGAGCAGAGGAACCCCGAGGAGGTTATCACAGGTACTTAAAGTTAATTATAAAATTTCTTGAATTTTCAATTATATATAGTACCTGGAATTATAGGATAACAGTTAACTTTCACGTAAACAAACCTCATGCATAGTTATGATCAGCGGCAAGCCCGCTCATACTCTCTTCGATACGGGTGCTCGCACTCGTTCGTATCCGAGGCCTTCATCGACGGAGTCGAAGGCGTGGAGAGGTTTCCTGGACTATAGATGAGGGTGCGTCTACCCGATGGGTCAGAGTTGCGGACCACTGCACATTGTGATATGGAGGCCGAGATTGGCGGCAAGGCATTTGAGGCGCCAACAACTATTCTGAAGCTGCAGGACTTCGACTTGATTTTGGGCATGGCCTGGTTGCATCGGAACAATGCTCAGATAGATTGTCCGTCTAGGAGGATCACGCTAAGGCATGGCGACTCTCATGTTATCGTTGAAGGTATTCAGCCTATCTGCCACCTATTGTTATCTTCTGTACAGGCTGTGAAGGCCCACGAGCAGGGTGAAGAAGTTTATCTGATCTGCTTCGAGATGGTGGGAGCAGAGACGACTATCTCAGATATTCCGGTGGACCGGGATTTCTCCGACGTATTCCCGGAGAAATTATGATGAGTACGATTATGATAGGATTTTTACTATCATAATTGTAATCATGTCTACCATTTCCTGCCCCTTTTGGTGTTGATTTCATGATAATATCAAAGAAATTGTCGTATCATAGATAGAAGAGCGTATTTAGAAGTCCTTGTCAGTTCTTGTTTTAAATCATTTAATGAGTCTATCATTTTTCTACTGCAGGTAATGCCAACCAATGGACCTAAAAGTTTCGGAGCAAACAGAGGAGTTCACGGAGTCTACATGGCTGATGACAGGACAGAAATTTGGTGCACACGGCCAGACACACGGCCGTGTGCCTACCCGTGTCCTATGCACCTGGAGTTGGAGATTTTTTTGGGCGCAGATGATGGAACCTCACACGGGTATGGCACACGCCCGTGTGCCTACCCGTGTCATATTTGCACACGACTGCCAACCAACCCGTGTCTGAAGAACACGGCCGCACACACGGCCGTGTCCATACCCGTGTCATCTGACACGGCCCACTACCACACACGCCTGCTCGTGGGGAACCGCCCAGGAACCGCCTAGGAACCGTCCACACGGCCTGACACACGGCCGTTTGTGACCCCGTGTCCGACCTGTTTGCAAAGGAACTATAAATTTCCTGTAGAAAAATTTGCATAGAACGTTTGGATCATTTCTGGATTGGAGAACTGCTGGAGGCCGAAGGGGAGCATCCAAGACAAGGAGGATTGAAGGGTATTCTTATGTAATTTTTTATTTAATCATTAACCCCTTGAATCCTTTCTTTCTCTTGATGATCCATCTTCAATTTATGTTTTAATTTGCATGAATTTTTCTTTGAACATTCTAGTAATTATGTATCACCGTGTTTATGTTACATTTGTAGTATTTTATTTGTGTTTATGCATTCAAACAAAGAGTTTAATCATCCTTATGAACTTCTTATTTATTTTACAAAATTTGCAATTGGCTAGATTGAGAAATTGGTTATTTGCAATGCTTTTGGTATGTTCATATTGTGATGATAATTCCCTTTGTAATTCGAACTTTATGATCGAGAGATATTTTGTTTGGAAAATTAGAACACGAATAAAAGGATTCATGTTAATTTAGAGATAGAATTCATGAATTTATGTAGTAATAAAGGTAATTTGTTTAATGCGAACTTGAGTGTTGTGAATTGTTCGAGAGAAAATTTACTATCTTAGGTTTAGATTTGGAATTGCTCGAGAGAGAATTTTGATGAAAAATTAACCTTTACATTGCACAAATGTAACACTCTTTTCATGTCATGATCGCTTAGAATTGAATTGATAAATGGATTTGTTCATGTAATTATTTAAAAGCTTCATGTTATCATTTTTATTTCTCCAACACTGAATCATCCAATTGGTCATAGTTAGGTTAATGTAGTTTAAATATCACTTTTGTTTAGAGGTATGAAAATAAAGGGAGGGTGAGTACGAATAGTTGAAACGACCCTGTGGAATACGACACGAGATGTAGATTTCTCATATATTACGATTGATAGGTGCGCTTGCCTGAATGCTAATTCAATCTAGTTAAGTCCATCTACATAATTGTATTAGAATGTAGAATGAAATCACATTGAATTATTACTTGTTAGCAAGAAAAATCATCAAGTTTTTGGCGCCGTTGCGGGGATCGTTTTCAATATTTTGAAATCCTAATCTTTATTGATCTACCAATTTTCATTTATATAGTTATAAATTAGTATTTGAATAATTATATTGCGTAATATTTTTTTTGTAGTCTGTTAGTCTATGACCAGGGGCAAAAATTCTGGGCTAGCACCATTTCATCCTGACCCAGAACGAATTCTCCATAACACTAACTTAAGGGACGTGGGAATTAATACCACAGATATTTCAAACGGACTATCAGAAGAGGAGACAGTAAACCAAGGAGAGAATCATCTTGAAAACTTAGATATCATGGCCAACCAAAATGAGCAAACCATGTCTGACTTTGCTAGACCTAATCTCCAAGGAACCGGGTCGAGCATTGTTAGACCACCGATAGCTACCAATAATTTTGAATTGAAGCCTAGTGTGATATAAATGGTTCAACAGTATGTCCAGTATGATGGCTTGCAAGATGAGGATCCTAACACCCACTTGGCCGGATTCTTAGAGATATGTGACACATTTAAGATCAATGGTGTTTCCAACGACGCCATTCGATTGAGATTGTTTCCATTTTCTTTAAGGCATAAGGCGAAGCAGTGGTTGAATTCCTTACCTAGAGGGTCGATCACTACTTGGGACATGATGGTTGAGAAGTTTCTAATGAAGTACTTTCCACCTGCGAAGACTGCGAAGTTAAGGAATGACATCTCTACATACATTCAATTGGAGTCTGAATCGTTGTACGACACATGGGAACGATTCAAGGAGTTGTTAAGGAGATGCCCCCACCAGGCTCTACCTTCATGGCTTCAGATTCAGACCTTCTATAATGGTCTAAATCCAGCCACCAAACAAATGATTGATGCGGCTAGTGGAGGAACTTTGAACAACAAGACACCTGAAGCGGCTCAGCAGTTGATAGAGGACATGACAATGAACAATTACCAATGGACTACCGTAAGACATAAGCCTAGCAAGCACGCAAGAATTTATGAAGTAGATGTCGTCACCGCCTTAGCAATTCAAGTGGAGAAACTTCACCAAAAGATGGACAACCTTGCCTTAGCATCACCTTCCATGGCACCTCAACAATGGGACCCTTCATGCACTGGAATGCCTAGTTGTGAACCGCAAGTTCAAGAGCATGTTGACTATATGGGTAACAATATTAGGACACCTTTCAATCAAGCCAATAACCCATATAGCTCTACATATAATCCTGGATGGCGAAACCACCCCAATTTCTCTTGGGGAGGACAAGGAAATCAAGGGAAGCAGCCCATGTTTGGACAACAACCACAGTTGGAACCAAGGAAGCCTACATTGGAAGATGTGCTTACCAAATTTATGCAAACTACCGATGTAGCCTTCCGAAATCAAGAGGGTTCAATTCGGAACTTGGAAAATCAGATTGGTCAGCTTGCAAGGATGGTTTCTGAAAGGCAGCAAGGAACACTTCCAGGGAATACAGAGATAAATCCAAGGGAGCATGCAAAAGCCGTTCAATTGAGGAGCGGAAAGGAGTTACAAGACCCAAGGCCTGCAAAAGAAGCACCCAAAATGGAGTCTAGCGGCGAAGGACCAAGCGAGATGAATGTACAACCGATGGAGTACCAACCAGCATTACCATACCCAGCAAAGAATAGCAAGGAGCGCATGGATGCGTAGTATGGTAAATTTTTATCTATGTTTAAGCAATTACATGTTAATTTACCTTTTTCTGAAATTATTCAAATGCCTAAATATGCAAAATTTCTTAAGGATTTGATTTCTAATAAAAAGAAAATAGAAGAATTATCATTAGTAACATTAAGTGAAGAATGTTCTGCTATTTTGCAAAATAAATTGCCACAAAAACTTAAGGATCCCGGTTCATTTTCAATTCCATGCTTAATCGGTGATTTACAAGTAAATAAGGCTTTAGCAGATCTAGGAGCAAGTATAAATTTAATGCCTTATAATTTATATCTGAAACTAGGCCTAGGAGAACTTAGCCCAACAAGAATGAGTATTCAATTAGCAGATCGATCGGTTAAGTATCCTAGAGGAATAGTGGAAGATGTATTAGTTAAGGTAGATAAATTTATATTTCCTGCTGATTTTGTTATTTTAGATATGGATGAAAATATAGAAGTACCACTCATACTAGGTCGTCCATTTCTAGCTACTTCTAGAGCACTTATTGATGTTTTTGATGGTAAATTAGTATTGTGAGTAGGAGAAGATGAAGTCACTTTTCAAATTGGCAAAACTATGAAACAATCTTTAGATAACGATGATTATTGCTATTTTTCTCATGGTATTGATGATTTTATGTCTTCTATAAATTCTAATTTTTATTATAAAGATCCTTTAGAAATTTGCATAACTAACAATTATCTAGAATACGATAAAAATGATGACATTATTGAACATTTATTTTTTCTAGAAAATTGTGTTGCTATGAATAGAACAACGGAATATAGTTTAATTACTAAAGGAGATCATGAAATTCTTAAGAATAATACTAAGAATCCACCAATAGTAGAATTAAAAAAATTACCGGATCATCTTGAGTATGCATTCTTAGGAGCAAATTCTTCGTACCCAGTTATCATATCTTCAAATCTTTCCAAACTTGAAAAAGAAAAATTGATAACCGTATTGAAGAAATGTAGAGGTGCAATAGCGTGGCAAATATCTGATATAAAGGGTATTAATCCTAGTTTTTGCACTCATAAAATCCTTTTGGAAGAAAACTATAAGTCGTCTATTCAACCGCAACGTAGGCTAAATCCTAATATGAAAGAGGTAGTTAAGGCTGAGATTGTGAAGTTATTAGATGCTGGTATTATATATCCTATTTCGGATAGTTCATGGGTTAGTCCTGTCCAAGTAGTTCCTAAGAACGGTGGCCTGACCGTAGTAGCAAATGATAAAAATGAATTAATTCCAACGCGAACAGTAACAGGTTGGCGTGTCTGTATAGACTATAGGAAATTAAACGATGCCACTAGGAAAGACCATTTCCCTCTTCCTTTCATCGACCAGATATTAGAACGCTTATCAGGACACTCTTATTATTGTTTTCTAGATGGACTTTCTGGATATTTTCAAATTCCTATAGCACCAGAAGACCAAGAGAAAACAACATTTACTTGCCCATTTGGTACCTTTGCCTATAGACGTATGCCTTTCGGGTTATGTAATGCGCCCGCCACATTTCAAAGGTGCATGCTAGCCATCTTTAATGAGTATGTTGAAGATATCATGGAAGTGTTCATGGATGATTTTTCGGTTTTTGGCGACTCTTTTGAGTTGTGTTTGAATAATTTAGAGAAAGTTCTTAGGAGGTGTGAGGAGACGAACCTAGCGCTTAGTTGGGAGAAGTGTCATTTCATGGTACAAGAAGGGTTAGTACTTGGCCATAAAATTTCAAGCCAAGGAATTCAAGTAGATAAAGCAAAAATAGAGACCATAGAAAAATTGCCACCACCAACCTCCGTAAAGGCAGTGAGAAGTTTCTTAGGACACGCGGGATTTTACCGCCGTTTTATTAAAGACTTCTCTAAAATAGCTAAACCACTTACAAGGCTTTTAGAAAAAGACACACCTTTTATTTTTGAACAAGAGTGTCTACATGCCTTTGAGTTCTTAAAAGAAAAATTAATTAATTCTCCTATTATGATCGCACCTGACTTTAGTCAACCATTTGAGATCATGTGTGACGCTAGTAGTTTTGCGGTAGGGGCTGTTTTAGGACAACGCCGAAACAAACATTTTCACCCAATATATTATGCTAGTAAAACACTTAATAATGCACAGGAGAATTATACAACTACTGAAAAAGAACTCCTAGCAGTGGTATTCGCCTTTGATAAATTTAGACCATATTTAACATTGTCCAAAGTGGTAGTTTATACGGATAACCCTGCACTTAGATATTTGCTAGCCAAAGCGGAAGCAAAGCCTCGTTTAATCCGATGGGTTCTTCTTCTACAAGAATTTGATCTAGAAATTAGGGATAAACGAGGAGCAGAAAACTTAGCGGCAGATCATCTTTCACGTTTAGAAAACCCACTACGATCAATGTTAGATGAGTCTGAAATTTCTGATACATTTCCTGAGGAATCATTATTTGCCATATCTACCAATATACATCTAGATTATCCATGGTTTGCATATTATGCAAACTATCTTGTGGTTAAGGTCCTTCCAAAAGACTTTTCATATCAGCAGAAAAAGAAATTTTTCTCTGACTTGAAATATTACTTTTGGGAGGACCCTTTTCTTTTTCGGATATGTGCAGATTCTGTCATAAGAAGGTGTGTATCAGCGGAGGAAGGTTGGAAGATTTTGGAGCAGTGTCATTCAGGTCCTACTGGTGGTCACTATGGAGCGAATCGCTCCGCTAAAAAGGTTCTTGATTCCGGGTTTTATTGGCCCCTTCTATTCAGGGATGCCCAAAGGTATGTGCTTTCATGTGATTCTTGCCAAAAAGCAGGTAATATTTCTAAATTACATGAAATGCCTCAAACATTTATCCTTGAATGTGAAGTATTCGATGTGTGGGGTATAGATTTTATGGGACCATTCCCAGTTTCTTTTGGGAATAAATATATTTTGGTAGCTGTAGATTACGTATCAAGGTGGGTTGCAGCGCAAGCTTTGCCTACTAATGATAGTAGGGTTGTAATTAGATTTTTGAAATCCTTATTCGCACGATTTGGCACACCACGCGCACTTATTAGCGATAGGGGTTCACACTTTTGTAATCGACAACTAGACAAAGTATTGGAAAAATATGGAGTTACACATAGGATAGCCACTCCGTATCATCCTCAAACTAGTGGACAAGTTGAAGTTTCCAATAGAGAGCTTAAGAGAATCTTAGAAAAATCTATAGAAGGGAATAGGAAGCAGTGGTCTAGGAAACTTAACGACTGTTTATGGGCTTATAGGACCGCCTACAAAACACCTATAGGGACCACCCCCTTTAGATTAGTCTACGGTAAATCTTGTCACCTACCTATAGAATTAGAACACAAATCCTATTGGGCAATACGCTCCTTAAATTTTGACACTAGTTCTATAGGAGAGAAGCGTAAACTTCAACTTAACGAATTAGATGAGTGGAGAACTATAGCCTATGAGAACTCCCGGATTTATAAGGAGAAAACCAAACTATTTCATGATCGTCACCTTCGCAAACCCAAGGTATTCCAAAAAGGTGACCAAGTCCTCCTTTATAACTCCAGATTACGATTATTCCCAGGGAAGTTAAGGTCTAAGTGGTCCGGACCCTTTAAAGTTAAAGAAGTCTTTCCCTACGGTACCGTCGAGTTAACTCACCCCGAGAAGGGAGATTTTAAGGTTAATGGTCACCGACTTAAACCCTATTATGGTGAAATCCCTATGGACTTCGCTCATCTAGAGACTTGCCTCCGTCTAGATTAGTTTTATATTAACTTTAGTAGGTGTTTTTAAGTATTATTGTTTTAGTATAAATTTAATTAGATGCATTGAAAAAAAAAAGAGAGAAGAAGAAAAGAATTTTTTTTTATTTTTTTTTATTTATGAAAAAATTTTTCCACCAAAATTTTTATGAGAAAAAATTTTTTTTCTGGAGAGGCACACGGCTAACCACACGGCCGTGTGGGTTGCCGTGTACATGACACAGGCTCAGGCCCAGCCGTGTGGAATTAATTCGGCGTAAGGTCATTTTCATCCCGAGCACAACACGGGTCCGCACCAACCCGTGTGCAGCGCCGTGTGCATCGGTCTCGACGATCGTCGAGACCGATGTGTCGAGACATCGAACACGAGCGTGTCTGATTACACACGCCCGTGTCTCCTACCTACCCGTGTTCATGTACCGTGCCAGCTGCAACACGGGCCGTGTTGTCGCCCGTGTCCACCTGACGCACTGACCCCAGCCGATTTGACCACACGGACCGAGGCAGGCCCGTGTTCCACGAGGCCTCGGATCCCCTAACACGGGTGCACACACGGCCGTGTGCGCACCCGTGTTCCCAATTTTTTTACACGGATCGACGCACCCCGTGTTCCACGAGGTTGCAGATTCCCTAACACGGGTTCACACACGCCCGTGTGCGAACCCGTGTTAAACATGTATAAATAGGGCCGTGTGGATTTCTTCCTTGCTCACTCCAAACCCTCTCCCAGCACCATTCAACCCGTGGCCTGAACTCAAGGGCTCCATTTTCTCCAATTCTCGCCCCCCTTCACTCGTATTCTCCCCGTCTACATTATGTCTTCCGGAAGAAGTGGAGGTCGCCGTCGCCGACCGGAATTACAAGTCTCCACGGAAAGGCGGGATGCCGCTGCTCCGCTAATTTTCACAGATGCGTCGCACACCGCCCGCTTCAACCGCTTGCAATCCAAAAAATTTCAAGACATACGCATGATTGATTGGAGCGTACTTGAGGAGATAAACCTAGCAGGAGATGTCAGGGGGCTGATTTCTGTAACAGGGTGGAATCAATTTTTTGCCATAGAGGAATTAGGCTTTAGGGAACTCACCTTAGAGTTCCTATCGTCATTTTATTCCAGCTTTAGGCCTAATTTCATCGACGCACCGCACGCGCCCGAGGGGATAGTTTCATTTCGAGTGGGTGGCACATTTTATACACTCACTATGCTCCAATTCACCCAATACTTAGGGGTGTATGAGGAGTCGTTCCTTTTCAGTGCTGCCTACCCTGAACTCCACTACGATCTCCCCAACCGCGATATGGCCGGTGCTATTTGGCGCCAAATTTCTTTTGACACTGGCGCCTACGAGGCCAAGAGATCTAAGGCATCCAAATTGATTTCCCCCGCCCTCCATTACATCCACCATTTACTCAGCCACACGTTGAGCGGTCGGGGCGAAAGCTCCGGAGTTGTCAGTAGGCAGGATCTGTTATACCTCTACAGCATGACATCACGATATCCTCTACATCTCGGTTATCTTCTAGCCCAGTTTATTCTTCATCAGGCTGACACCCCTCGTATAGGGTCTATTTGCGTAGCACCCTATATTACTCGCCTCGTGAAGAATATGGGCATCTTTTTAGCCCTCCCCCAGATGACAGTGGTCGCAAAGACCGTGCCTATCACGATGGCTAGTCTTCGCGCCCTCCGCCTCGTCACCGCCCGTCAGGGCCGGGGAGGGGTTATATATTCTATTGCTCGACGTGGACCGCATGTACAGGCCGACAGTGATGATGAGATAGACCCTGACCTCGACGAGCCGTTGGTGCCTCCACCCCGCTCCACCTATGCTCATGGCGAGTCGTCTACTGCACCTCCTCCACCTCAGTCACGATACTCGCGCGAGTTCCGTCAGTATTTCGACACCGAGCTCTCGCCACGCTTTCAGGAAATTAAGGAGGAACATCAGGAAATTAAGGATCTCCTCACACAGATTAGAGACCACCTTGGGATCGCCCCTCGCCAGCCGCCAGCTCCAGCACCGCCTTCCTTCCCGGATGATTCGACAGGCCACCATGAGTACTTCTGATATGTATCGTTGTAGTGCTATCTTCATGTATCGTATCTTGTAAAATTTTTTTATATATATCAGTGTATTCTGTTCTGTCGACTATTATATATCAGTGCATTCTATTACAGCTCCTGTTTCTGTACTGTGCTCTTCTACTTATCATGATAGCAGTTTTTTTTTCATCATGAAATTACTCTATGTTCGCTTTTTAATTTGCACTGAGGACATTGCAAAATTTAAGTCTGGGGGTAGAATGGTTATTCATGTGGTTACAATTGATCCTAATCTGCCTATCATAATACTCAAGTTTGTTATACCTCCCCATACAAATTTTGTTGATCTTTTAAGCTCTCATTATTCATTCATGTGGGATTATAAATATTTAATTTACCTTCGCACACTGATTAAAATGAATTGATGTAGACTCATAAAGTATTCAACTTTGTTGATTTCGTAATTAAGCATAGAAATTTTTGTTAGCTTAATTTTCTTTATATAATTTAATTTTAAGATTACTCCTCTATATTAGTAACTATCTAACACTCTATTTTAGAAAATATATTTATCTATAATAAAGTGAGTCGATGAGTGTAACATTTTTATAATTTGGTATTAGGGTTTTAAAATTAAAAATTACTCCATATTGATGTCTAAGACTCACCCTCTAGCATTCCTCAAAACATTACATAAGTTAATTAGTAAGGGCGGAAATGACTTAGGCCTCCTATTGGATAGCTTGAGCCTTGTTATCCCAACACCTTTAACATGATACCCTTGCACACCCAATTTGAACCTAATTCCCATCCTTTTGATGCTTTACTATTTAAATTCACCAAGGCCAAATCCTTACCTATTAGCACACCTATCATTGATGCCTGCTTGGAATGATTTGTTCATTGTGATATGTGGCCTGAGTGCGTGTATCCTTGCACCCACTTGGAATGATCCCTACTTTGAACCCAAAAAAAAGACATAGTGATATGTGGCCTGAGTGCGTGTATACTTGCACCCACTTGGAATGATCCCTACTATGGTCCCTTGGTTAAATATATATATAAAAATAGAGTACCCTTCAAAATATGGGAAATATACAAATTGCAAAGCCTGGGGGTGTTTACATAAAAATTGAAATATGTTAAGGTATCTTCCAACATAAGGCTCAATCAAGATTTAGGTGTGAAAAATTCATCAAACTTATCCTTCATTACCTCACCTTTAATCTTCTATCCTAGCCAAAATTCAAGTCCTAAGGATCCAACCTTACTAATTCTAAATTGTGCTGTGATGAGGGTGTAAAAAGGGTAAGCTCATGATTATCAGTAAGAGTACTTATAAGTTTTGAAATGCTAATACGTATTTTATAGAGATTGTTATTTTCTCCTCATATTTGTTAAAGATGACTATACTTTTATTTCTAAAAGCGAGTGAAAGATAGTTAAAATGATATACTCGAGGAATTTTAAGATAAATTTATATTTAGAAAATTCTGCTAAATTATTTCCTATGCGATTACATCACCAAAGTTCTCTTAAATTCATAGCAACCAGTGTGCGGAGGCAAAATTATTTAATGGTAACCCAGGTGTTTGAATTAGTTTGCTTAGGGACAAGCAAACATTTAAGTCTGGGGGTATTTGATGAGTACGATTATGATAGGCTTTTTACTATCATAATTGTAATCATGTCTACCATTTTCTGCCCCTTTTGGTGTTGATTTCATGATAATATCAAAGAAATTGTCGTATCATAGATAGAAGAGCATATTTAGAAGTCCTTGTCAGTTCTTGTTTTAAACCATTTACTGAGTCTATCATTTTTCTACTGCAGGTAATGCCAACCAATGGACCTAAAAGTTTCGGAGCAAACAGAGGAGTTCACGGAGTCTACATGGCTGATGACAGGACAGAAATTTGGTGCACACGGCCAGACACATGGTCGTGTGCCTACCCGTGTCCTATGCACCTAGAGTTGGAGATTTTTTTGGGCGCAGACGATGGAACCTCACACGGGTATGGCACACGCCCGTGTGCCTACCCGTGTCATATTTGCACACGACTGCCAACCAACCCGTGTCTGAAGAACACGGCCGCACACACGGTCGTATCCATACCCGTGTCATCTGACACGGCCCACTACCAGACACGCCTGCTCGTGGGGAACCTCCCAGGAACCGCCTAGGAACCGTCCACACGGCCTGACACACGGCCGTGTGCGACCCCGTGTCCGACCTGTTTGCAAAGGAACTATAAATTTCCTCTAGAAAAATTTGCATAGAACGTTTGGATCATTTCTGGATTGGAGAACTGCTGGAGGCCGAAGGGGAGCATCCACGACAAGGAGGATTGAAGGGTATTCTTATGTAATTTTTTATTTAATCATTAACCCCTTGAATCCTTTCTTTCTCTTGATGATCCATCTTCAATTTATGTTTTAATTTGCATGAATTTTTCTTTGAACATTCTAGTAATCATGTATCACCGTGTTTATGTTACATTTGTAGTATTTTATTTGTGTTTATGCATTCAAACAAAGAGTTTAATCATCCTTATGAACTTCTTATTTATTTTACAAAATTTGCAATTGGCTAGATTGAAAAATTGGTTATTTGCAATACTTTTGGTATGTTCATATTGTGATGATAATTCCCTTTGTAATTCGAACTTTATGATCGAGAGATATTTTGTTTGGAAAATTAGAACACGAATAAAAGGATTCATGTTAATTTAGAGATAGAATTCATGAATTTATGTAGTAATAAAGGTAATTTGTTTAATGCGAACTTGAGTGTTGTGAATTGTTCGAGAGAAAATTTACTATCTTAGATTTAGATTTGGAATTGCTCGAGAGAGAATTTTGATGAAAAATTAACCTTTACATTGCACAAATGTAACACTCTTTTCATGTCATGATCGCTTAGAATTGAATTGATAAATGGATTTGTTCATGTAATTATTTAAAAGCTTCATGTTGTTATCATTTTTATTTCTCCAACACTGAATCATCCAATTGGTCATAGTTAGGTTAATGTATTTTAAATATCACTTTTGTTTAGAGGTATGAAAATAAAGGGAGGGTGAGTACGAATAGTTGAAACGACCCTGTGGAATACGACACGAGATGTAGATTTCTCATATATTACGATTGATAGGTGCGCTTGCCTGAATGCTAATTCAATCTAGTTAACTCCATCTACATAATTGTATTAGAATGTAGAATGAAATCACATTGAATTATTACTTGTTAGCAAGAAAAATCATCAAATTACCCGGGCTACCACCTGCTAGAGACTTGGATTTCAGGATTCAGCTAGTACCGGGAGCGAGGCCGGTGTCCCGGGCACCCTACATGATGACTCCCATGGAGTTAGCAGAGTTCAAGACTCAACTACAGGAGCTAGTCGAGTCAGGATTTGTGCGGCCCAGTTCATCGCCATGGGGAGCGCCAGTTCTCTTTGTAAAGAAGAAGGACAGGTCATTGCGACTATGCATAGATTACCTGGAGCTGAACCGGTTAACAGTCCGCAATACCTATCCTCTGCCTCGGATAAATGAGTTATTTGACCAGCTGCAGGGAGCCTTCTAGTTCTCCAAGCTAGATTTGCGATCCAGCAACTACCAGCTCCGTATCAGGGAAGAAGACATACTGAAGACGGCATTCAGTTCACGCTATGGATTATATGAGTTCACGGTGATGCCTTTTGGGCTCACGAATGCCCCTGCCATATTCATGAGTCTAATGAACCGTGTATTCGAGCCTTTCTTAGACCGCTTCGTGATTGTATTCATCGACGACATTCTTATATATTCTCGGACTCAGGAGGAGCATACGGAGCTCATGAGTCGAGAATCACATCCAGCTTGTGATTGATCTACACCACGTTCTTGAGCATGAGATTCTCAGATTTCTTAATTTTTTTAAACATTTTATTTTGAGATTTCTCAAAAGATGCTTTGAGCTCATCCACGATATCTTGAATAACATTTACGGTGTGATTGGCTAGATCAGCTCGTAGTGGATGATCCTGAGGCATGCCTTGGCCTTGCTCTTCAGCAGATGCACTCATAGAGCTGAACACTAGCACAGTCTCTAAGGGGGGAGTACTTGCAGCCTCTGTAGATTTCTCGGAAGTACTAACCAGTCTCTACTGAGAGGACTCCCCCTCCACTGTTGCACCAATGTTCTCAGGAACGATCTCAGGAGCGTGCTTGTCAGATGGAACTTCAGTGATGTCCTGAGGCTCCAATGCTTCCTGTCCCACATTTCCTTCTTCCTCATCCTCATCATCCATGAAATCATTCTCAGCTGCATCGTCTTCCAAACTTCCCTCATCATTTTCCTCTACATTGCCTTCGGCTCCTTGATCATGCACGTTCAGGGCCGCTGCGTTCTCCATCACAGCTTCACTTTCTTCTTGTATATCCGCCACTGCATCTCTGGCTATCTGAGAGATGTCAGATATGATATTAGCATAAGCGGGTAGAGGCTCCCCCTCAATTCCTGCAGTTAGTGCATCAGGAATTTCACTGGGGATTACTAAGGAATCAGTCACAGTTCCGTCCTCGGCTGGAGATACTTCTTGTTGTTCAACCACGGCAGCCTGCCCAATGCGTCTCTCCCATCTGTCAAAGACGCTTGAGTCCATTTTCTTCAAGTAATGCAGTGGAACTCCTTTACTCATGTCATACCTATCTCTGTTTAACTGATTGAGATATAGACTGATGATTCGGCCAAAGCTAGGAGATCTGAGAGTGTCCTTTATCTTCTCAAAAAGCAATGCCCCCCAGTTGAATCTTTTTCTGCAGACAATTGCCACAAGGATCTTGAACATGTCCGCAGAGATGTGGTCATGAGAGCCCGATTTGCATATGAGTACTTTCCCAATGATGTCTGACAGAAGTTTCCCCTCCTCATTCATATCCTTTCGCTTTATCGATCTAGTTCCTCGAGCGAGTCCACAGAATAACAATGTCCTGGTTTTATCCTGTTCCTCCATATAATCCTCGTGCGCAGAGCTAGTGAGCTGCAAGTATTGGGTCAGCTTGCTTGCAGACATCTTGATCTTTGCCCCTGCAACCTTGCTCTTGATGAGAGATTCTTCATTCCGGAGTTTGGCGGTTGCGAAGAACTCCATCACTTCCTTGTCCAAGATTTTACAGGGGTGCTCCAGTATGAATGAGAGTCCAGCCTCTTCAAGCATGATGATGATGTTTCTGAATTCATCAGAAGCATGTGAGAACCCTGTTCGTACCAACTCACATCCAGTGACCAGGCCGGCGGTTGTCCTTGGAGCCATTGCAAGACTGAAATCCCAAGACTACGCCTAATCAGGAATCAAAAGGGAAGCTACACTAACAGAAGATACAGTAAGGGTGAGGAGGTGATTACCCAAAAACGGAGGAGGTGAGAATCGACGGAGACGATGGAAAACCTGGAGGAGCTCGCTTCCTTGGTTGATTGAAGCCGCGGAGAAATACCTGGTCGAGTCGAGAGGTCTACGGAGGGAAGAATCGGCGGGTTTCCTAACGGGATTTCGACGGAAGAGGCGGCGGGATTCCTGCGGGGTGTCGGTGGAAGGGGCTGCGGGATTCTTGCAGGATGTGGTCGGAAGAGCTGCGGGATTCTTGCAGGGTATCGACGAAAGTGGAAGAATCGGCGAGTTTCACTTCGGTGAGTTTCCTGGGGAATATGAAGGGTCGTCGGGATTCCTGTGCGATATCGACCGGTTTAACAAGGTTTTAACAGGGTTTCCGTGTGAAGAGCGGGGGGTTTTAACAGGGTTTAAAAAATCTTATATATATATATATATATATATATATATATATATATATATATATATATATATATATATATATATATATATATATATATACATAATTCTTTAATGCCAATTTATTGAGGGTTTGAGCGGGGTTTTTCCATACATTTCTTGATGTCAATTGTAAGATTTAGTGATCTCCAACGACGTATCTTCTTTAAAAATCAGTGAACTGATTTATGCCTATAGATGGTTGTCCTCGAATCTACCAGTGAATTTACATATTAGATCTTTATTAATGTATCTAAGGTTCAATTTTTCAGTGTTAGCCTTTTCTTAGGTAAACACACATAAATATATATATACATGTAAATGTCGATACAATATGACTCAAGAATTTGAGCTGATCAAAAATACCTGGGATTATGAGATTTATAATTTAGCCCCTCTGGTTAAAGCATACCAGGTGTTCAATGTGAATATCCCATTGTAAATAGCACTTCTGTTATTCCATATATTTGTTCCAATTCAGTCTTGAAACATCTTCTGTCTAGTTCCCATCACATTTATGGGAACCTAGACTACCCTGCAAAAGAGAGTTACCTTACCTTAGGAAACCCAATACATATTGGGTCTTAGGTTCTTGTTAGCATAAATACTCGAATGCCTTCCCTCAGAAATCCTGTCAGAAAGACTACCTCTGCCCAGAAGATGTGGATAAGCCCTTGCCATCGACACAGAGGGGTTGTGCCAACAGTCTATGGCAAAGTGTCCCACCTTGCCACAGCACCAACATGTGTGAATGTTGTATCTCCGTTTCTGACCTGATCCAGTGACTGAGGTAGTCGTGAGTCTAGGTCCAAACGGGATAGATCTGGATCTGCTCCCAAAATTGCCTCTTCCACCGTGACACTTGGAAGGGTGGAAGGAATGCATGTAGCGAGCATCATGGGGCCTGGGAGGAGGTGCCTTCCTTTCAGTCAGCCCCCTTCCTGAGGCCCCATGAGAACTTACTGCATGACTTCTAACCTCCCTTTCCTGTGTCCTTGGGTGGTGAGAAGCGTTCTGAGAGCTGATACCAGCCAATTCGTGCCCAGTATGGGCAGTGGCAGAGAAAACAAAGGGCTCAGAATGAGCCTTATGTATTCTCTCATGGGTGGCCATGACAGCCCTTGCACTATGGGTGTCTCCACATGAGGATAGATCACCCTTGTAGTGACCACGATTGTTCCTGTGATCATACCTGAAGGCATGATGAGTACCCTTCCTGCCTGGAGTGGGGGGTCGGAATATCATTTCCCCATTTCTCCACGAATTGATAATTCGGGAGATCCACCCATTTTCTTCCTTTCTCTTCATAGCATCAACCTTGGAAAAGTTGGATACTATCCTTTTCTCATTCTCTAGACTACTCTCTAGATCTGAGATTTTAGAGTTCTTGACCTTGTTGGATGCCAATTGGAGAACCAACAAGATCTTCAGCCGAGCAATCTCCTGAGCTTACTCCTCAATAAGTAGGTTGCTTTTTTGAAGGGCTCTCTTCAGGGAATCAGGATTTTCGAAAGGGAAACAGTTCCTGTCTTCAGGAACATCAAGAGAGACGGGGCAAGATGAAGAAGTTACCTGCTCTTTAGTGTTATTGGCACTAGCGCCAGTGACTGTTGTGTCATCCTCATCAGAACTGCTTTCCTCAATTTCTTCTTCAGTCTCTGACAAGGACACTGGAGCTCTGATGCTATCTGATTGATCCTTGCCTTCATCTTCAGAGGCAAGGACCCCCACATAGGCTTCATCCTCTAGTTGACAGCAGATCCCAGCTTTCTTTGATCCCCCCATCAGCTCTGAGATCATTACCCACATAGATTTGGCCGTCCCACATTTTTCCAATCTAGAGCGAGAAGGTCCAGACCAGACGTCCATGATAATCTGACGAATCATCTTGTCCAGATTAAATAATGAGAGTTCCATCTCCGACATCTCAGCAATACACTTGGGCACTTGGATATTCTTTCCAGAGCCGGAGGTCTTCATAGGAATAAAAGGACCCTCTTCCAGGATGAAAGATGCTCGAGGATCGATATCCTCCAAGTGATACGACACTCTCATCTTCCAGACGGGATAATACTCCTTTGTGCATGTGGGAAGTCTTAGTGGAGAGATCTCATGATCCAGCTCCATGCTTCTGACACTGGTGGCAGGATTCTACTCAAGGTGTAAACCTTTTTGATGAGCAACCTCCCTCTGATACCACTTGAAAGTCCACCTAGTGTCAACTACCTTCACCTATGGGGGGGGGGGGGGGGAATAGGTGACGTGCAGCGTTTTTGCGGAATTAAAATTGTACCTACACACGAAAATAAAACAGCACAACAAATAGAGTACACAAGCTATTTATAGTGGTTCCCCGATTTGGGTACATCCACTTTCCCCCTTCGACCTATCTCCCAACAAGGGACGACTCGGTCACTTCACCAACAGGATTGAAATCCAATCCTCGCACTATCGGAAGGAACCCTTCCACACGTTAGAGACAACACTCCCACAACACGGGTTGCACCCAACCCTTACAACTCGGAACCAACGTTCCTTTACAACAAAAATAAACTAGAATGTACAAGAATTACAAACTACTTTCGGAGACTAAGGTGTCCCTCTTCGTTTGATGACGTGTTCTAGAAGTCACGAAGAGTCCACAACCCTAGATCTCACTTGGAGAGAATCTCCCCGAAATCGGCGGCGGCAAGACGGGCGGCGGCTTGGTTCTCGGGATCGGCGCGACAACGGTGTGCGGCTGCTGTACTTTGGAGATTCAAAATTCGTAGCGAAGCTAGCTAGGTTTTCCAACGGTCACACTAGGATCGATCATCTCGATCGATTCGGACGGGGAAGGTTTTCCCGATCAACAAATCAAGAGACAAAGGATCTCTGGTTAGACGTGTGAGACGCTAATCTTGGCTAAGCTTCTGTCGCCGGAAGATCTAGAAGAATCATGATCACTGCCGGCGATCGACTTGCACGAGCGGCGATGGAGCGGAGTTCGCGATCTAGGTCACGTCACGGCTCGGCTTCGTTTTTGAATTTCTGTCTCTCTCTCTTTACTGTTCAATAATACAGGTGTATTTATACATTAGGTCTTCAAGATGACCGTTGTGGGTCCCACCAGAGTAGACCCCAACCCCGGTTCAAAACAGTGCCAGCGGCTGAGTCCGGTCCAGCGGTTTCCAGAAAGTTGCCCAAGGTAAAATCGACGAGAATCAAAGTTGATTCTCACTGATTCGGCGAGAATCAGAGGTGATTCTCGTCGAATCGTCGAGAATCAAAGGTGACTCTCGACGATGTAGACTTGTTTGCACGCTCTGAGAAACCTGGAAAGAGACGGCGAGAATCAGCCAGTGATTCTCGACGATTCGGAGAGAATCACTAGTGATTCTCGCCGAATCGGCGAGAATCACTTGGTGATTCTCGTCGATTATGACTTAGCGCCAGAATCGCATGCTTTGATGTAGCCGGATAGAGACGGCGAGAATCAGCCGGTGATTCTCGACGATTCGGCGAGAATCACTAGTGATTCTCGCCGAATTGGCGAGAATCACTTGGTGATTCTCATCGATTCACACTTAGACGATTTTTCGTCTTTCCACTCATGAGCTGCTCTTTGACCCATCCTTGCTCCTTGTCTGCTTTTGCATGATCACAGCCCTGTACTTGAAAATAAGTACCCTCCAATAGAGAGAGTGCACGTAGGCCAACACACTGATCTGCTCCATGAGGGATTACGTCGTGCAGACCCGTGTATATTGACCTACTGCACCCTGACATTGGAGTGCACTTAGCGTGGAATAACTGCAAGCACAACTTAAAAGGTTTTATCAAATACATCGTGAATTCATCTTAGCTTGACAAGTGGCTTCGTCAAATCCAGGTAATTGTGGATACAATACCCAACAAGAGCGAAGGATTCCAGATATACATGGACGCCTCTTATCAGGGGATGGGTGCAGTCCTGATGCAGCATGGACATGTTATTGCTTATGCTTCAAGACAGTTGAAGAAGCATGAGCATAACTATCCAGTACATGACCTAGAGCTCGGGGCTGTGGTATTCACCCTAAAGATATGGAGGCATTACTTGTACGGGATTCATTGTGACATCTTTTCAGATCACAAGAATCTTAAATATATCGATACACAGAAGGACTTAGACCTGAGACAGAGGATATGGCTGGAATTCCACTGTGATTATGATTACAAGATCCACTACCATCCGGGAAAAGCGAACACGGTAGCAGATGCTTTGAGCAGGAGGGCCGGCACTTCTGGACCGGAGCCCCGGTTGATGTTTATAGAGCTGCTATAGATGATGGAGGACATGCACATTACCATGGTATCTGAGACCGAGCCAGTAGTGTATCGAGAGTATTTGAGCTCAGTGATCAGTGACGATGATATACAGGAGCGCATCCGAGCACATCAGAGGTTGAATGATGCGTTACAGCCGATTTTCAGTGCCCTGGAGAGGGGCAAGGTCGAGGACTACACGCTACAGGATGATCTTCTTCGATTCCGTGGGCGCATCTACATACCAGTAGGGGGCAGTATCCGGGATGATATACTCAGAGAGGCACATTGCTCGAGATATTCAGTGCACCCCGGCATCACCAAGATGTGGGCAGATTTACGGAGGTCTATGTATTGGCCCGGGATGAAGAGGGAGATCACGGATTTTGTGACCCATTGCGAGACCTGCCAGCGTGTGAAAGCAGAATGCAAGAGCCCGGGAGGCTTACTACAGCCACTGCCAGTTCCAGAATGGAAGTTCGAGGACATTGCTATGGACTTTGTACACGGATTGCCTCGCTACCACTCTGGGCATGATTCTATATGGGTCATAGTGGATAGACTGACCAAGGTAGCGAGATTTATTCCAGTTCGGAAGGATGCCCCAGTTGTAGTTCTGGTGAGATTATTTGTGGAGCAGTTCGTCAGATATCATGGCATTCCCAGGACGATTGTTTCGGAACGTGATGGTCGGTTCACTTCGAGCGAGTGGAGGGTCGTGCATGCTTGCTTGGGATCTTGGCTTACTTTTAGTACCGCCTTCCATCCGCAGACCGATGGACAGACCGAGCGGACCATCCAGACCATGGAGGACCTGCTCAGACTATGCATATTGGATACGGGGAAGCCTTGGGAGAGGCTGCTTCCACTGATTGAGTTCTTGTATAATAACAGCCACCAGGCTAGCATCAAGATGGCTCCATACGAGGCACTTTATGGGAGGAGATATCGGACACCGCTATCATGGGTTCGGGATGTGGATACCAGGGCTCTTGGACCTGATTATATAGAGGATACTGAGGTTCAGATTCGATTGATCAGAGATCGGCTACTAGAGGCCCAGAGCAGGCAGGCAAAGTATTATGATGCTCGGCACCGGAAGGTGGAGTTCCAGGTTGGAGACAAAGTATTCTTGAAGATACGTCCAGTACACGGTGTCTCTCGGGTGCGGAGGCACAAGAAGCTCAGTCCACGATACATGGGGCCATACCTAATCCTGGAGCGGATCGGCCCCTTGGCTTACCGACTGCAGCTGCCACCGGAGTTGGGTGCATTACATGACGTCTTCCATGTCTCTTCCTTGCGAAGAGCTCTCCTTCGGCCGGAGCAGCACATTACTACTATAGCCGGACCGGTAAAGCCTGACAGATCAGTTAGATTGGAGTCGATCCGGATTGACGATACAGCCATCCGAGTGTTGCGGAAGAAGAAGGTCCCTCTTGTGAAGGTGTTGTGGTCCAACCATGGACGGGAGGAGCACATCTGGGAGCCGAGGGATCTGATGCTGGAGCAACACCCGGAGCTATTCGCATTAGGTACTTTCAAGTTATGTTTTTAAAGTTTCTTAAAAAGTCTTGCAAGTAGAACCCCGTAGACCCGAACTTAAATTTCGGGGACGAAATTATTTTCTTGTTTATTGGAATTTGTAACATCCCATGTTACTTCTGGACCCCTCAACTTAGACTGGGTTAGGCATGGGGTGAGTTTCAGGGAAATTAGCTAGGTCTGACCCTAGGTAGTGGGTTGTGGCCATGTGGGCCCCACTATAGGACCAAGTCAAACTAGGTCAAACTAGCCTAAATAAGGACCCTAGTCACACCATGACCCCACCACATTGCTCTAACCCTAAAAAATAATCTAAGTGGACCCTAGGGCATGTCATTAGGTCAACACTATGACCCCAATTGACCAAAGTCAACCTTGGGCTTAATTTGGTCAAACCCACACTCATAAGCCCAATTGGCCTAAGTAGGGCACCCCCTTGACCCAACGCAAGTTGGGTGGTGCCACTAGACCCATTTCCATCAAATGGGGTCAGCCCACCCACCATGTTGACCAAGTCAACTCAAAGTCAACATAGTTAACTATTTGACCTAAAAGAGTGAAATGAAGACCAAGTCATCCTTCATTGGACCAAGCCCACCAAAATTGGCCCATGGCCAGCCCAAGTGAACAAGACCAGCCCTACCCCTCTAAATCAGGAGAGAGAATACATGCAAAGGGGTAGAAATGTGATTTTGAGAGAAGGAGGAGAGAGAAATGGAGAAGAAAGGAATGGTGGCCACATGGCCGCCCCATCAGCTGAATTTATCTGCCCAAAACCAGATGGCCGACCTCCCCTCTCCATTCCAGCAGAAAATAGGGGCTGAGAACCACTTGGCAGCAGGGGCGGAGCAACCAAGGTTGAGCCCGAGCTCATCTTGGTTGTATCTCCCCATATACTCCACCTCAGTCCAAACAGACCTCACCAACAGCTTCAGGAGGTAGAAAGGAGTGGAATTCAAGTGCTGGATCAAGGAAAATAGTGGAGAATCAAGGAATCGGGGTGGAGCTCGTCGGCGCACCACCACCATGGCAAACCGCCGTCTGACCCGCAGCCAAGCCCCAATACAGGTTCGTTTCACCTCACCTCTACCCGTACTAGCATCTTAGATCGATTAGGAGAGATATCGGGCTCAACTGGGCCTGATGCCATGGGAGAAAAATGAGAATTTTTCAATTTTTAGAAACCGCTCGGGTTCGCCGTCGCCGTCGTCTCCCGCCGCCCCATCGCCGGGAAACGATAGCCACCACCACCGTGAAGGTGATGGCACCGTTGGCCGGAGGTGGCGCCGCATCAGCTGGCCGGAAACCGCCAGCAAAACCGCTCCAGGTCGGCTCAATCTCAGCCGTTAACCCATTGGAGAAGATGAACAGATCCCGTCGGTTAGGCTTTAAGATTCGTGCAGATTAATATGAATTAATTTTAATATGATGAATAGTATAGACTCTGTCACAAACATACAGTCATGTTGCATGTTATGTTTAGGCCTCTTAGAGGCATTTCCAGAAACTAGTGCCTCAATGAAAAATGTAGCTGACTGTCTTACCTTTAATTTGCCACCATAAAGTTGTGATTTGGTGTAGTGTACAGTCCTGTAGGGCATTTCTCCTAGGACTGGTCCTAGACTAGGGCAGACATTCATTTGGATGCCCAGGTCAAACCAGCAATCACCATGGCCCCAAATTTTGGGTACATGCATGATTATGGCATACTTAGCCCCTGCGAAAATTTAGGAATTTTTAAAACAATATTTCCTATAGTTTTGGTCAAAATGTCAAAATGTAAATAAGTGAAATATATGGAGCTATATGCCTCCCCATGGCCCCAAATCTTGGTGGTAGGTCATTGGGGACATCCTTGGTGCATGACAAAACTTTCAACACCTTTGGATCACTGCATGTTGGAGAATCCACTTGCATGTGTTAGTTCATATTTTGCCTTGGTGTGCTAATAGCAATAGTTCAAATATTGTGTATTCAGCCTAATGGAGGCATGCAAAAATCTTGGACTTGTTTACAGTGGTTCATTAGGGTAAATTTCACCCCTAAAATTAATTATGGGATTTTTGGAATCAAAAATCCCATTTATTGGAATTTATTTTAAATGTAGCTCTTTTGAAAATAAATTTGGAAAATAGGTTTTCCTCAAGCAAAAATCCTCAAACTTTGCCAAGATATAGATAAGGTTACATTTGACTTAGGAAAAATATGATCCTTCTGTTTGAAGAGCTTTTGGAATAAAATATCTCAAATTGCCCATTTTACCCTTATTTCATTTATTCTTGAATTGATGGATATGCACCTCAGAAAAATTTGGAAATATTTCGAGGGATGTAAAATTGTATTATTAGTCTTGCATAAATGTTTCAGAATTAATGGGTGTATTTATAATCTTTAAATTAATATAAAGGCATTTTTGGTAAATATGTAAGAATGGAAATTCATAGGCCATTACACAATGCAAGTTGATGAAACTCTGCCAATAGTCATAAATTAATGTTTTATAGGTTCTGTAATTTTCCTGCAATTTTGGATTACATATTACATGTACGTCTTTTGGAAAATGGAATTTATGTGAATTTGTTATTAAATAATCAATTGGAATAAATATTCAAAGGAAAATTATGAAACTCTATAGACAGTAATATTTTATCATTATACAACTCAAGAAAAATTACCTAGGTCAGTGGATGTTAAATCATACTACTTCATGTTTAAAGTGACCTAGTAAATAATTTAAAAGATTTAATTAAAGGATTATTTGGCCAAGGAAAATCATGAGAATTCATAGGATAGTTCCCTTAGCCCATACAACCCTAGGATAAATATTTAGGGGCAAGATGCCTTAATAATTGGAAGATTCCAGTTTTTAGGGTAATAATAGGACATGGTCTGCATATAACATAAATAGGTCTTGCCTTAGGGTTACCAGGGGATTGATTATCGGAAGAAATAAGAGAGTGAAACATGAATGATCCCTGGTGGGTAGTATGGTCTTAGTGATGGGTCAAAAGTGCAAGTCTTTAGGTAACAACTAGAGTGGGGGTTGACGGAAGACCGTCGGTTTCCCGGTAACACCTTAAGTCACTAGGGTTGTACCAGAGCAATAAAGAGAGCTGGGGTGAAACATGGGTAGCCATCAACTAAAATAAATATCCTTGCAAAAGGGAACGCTGGGCGTAATCCCAACACAGTTCCTAGTGCCCCTTGAGAGCCCTTCACAGGGAATACCGGGGGCAGTCCTGGGATTAACCTTAAATCTCTAAGTATAATAACCCGTAGAGAAGAGTAGTCTAATAGGTTAGGACATTGTTGTACCTTCTCACCCGTGTAGGGTTGGAGAGATTCATGATATATGCTCACCCGTTTAGGGTTTGAGGGAGTTGGTATAAAGGCACTAATGTGCGTTCTCACCCGGGTTTGGGTTTGAGGGTTTCAGGATGGGTTTGGTCCTGCGAGCGGGAGGCTCGTAATGAAATACTTGCATGTGCATAAATATAGTGGTGGGGCATGCGGTACTGGCCGTTCGTCACACCGATGACAGTACGGTGCACCAGGCGGTTGTGAGGGTTAGAGGGGCCAGTGGGTTGTTTTACACTGCGGTCTGGAGGACGATCCCCGATAACGCACATCCGACCAAACAAGACTGATGGGTTGTCAGCAAAGTATGTACGCGAGACTCTAGAGTGCACCTTGGATGTGTATAGAGGCATATGAGAGGGGTCTAAGGCTTGGTAGTGTGCATACCGGTCTAGAAGCGGAGACGCCCGCTCTGCTGCTGCCGTAGCCACAGTGGTGGTACCCGAGAGTGATGCTAGCTCTCAAAAAGTGGGAACTACAGGTCTGTGATCACAGAGTCGTTGTGTGTGAGTTGCACTTGCCTGTGCATAAAATTACATCATAACATTCATTCATATTAGGTCATACGCTTCATAGATCCTTATCATATAAATTAGTATGGGCTCTTTTATATGATAAGTTAAATTTCCTAGAAATCCTAGCTTATATATTTGTATGGCCATTTATATAAGTTAGGGTACTTTTGTGATGATAGTATAGTGGTAGAATAGCTTATTTACTTGCTTTTACTGCTGTGTTTACTTTCTTTACTGTACCGCTCTTACTTACCTGTACTATACTTAGAACTGCTAGAGTAGATCAACATTACTTATTACAACTGCTAGTTAGATTCTGTCACCTGCTTCCACTTTTGCTACCCCTTGTTGTCCTCCACTTCGTCCTCCCGCTCGGTGCCTAGGAGCTGCGGGGCGAGGTGCGGAGGAAACGACTTAGTCTTTTTGACTAATGGTCGGTGACCAAACTATTTTTAGGAGCCTGTGGTGATGGAGCACCAGCACGTCGAGGAGGCAGGACTTGAGGAGCAGATACCGTTTCAGCAGGCTACTACCACTACTGTGCGTCCTCAGGTGGGACGAGATCTGATATACTAGTAGCTTCCGCTTTTATTTATTTTGAGAGAGAGTGGTTTTGATGTACTGGGCATAAGCCCTTATTACTCTTTATTTTGTACTCTTCTATGGACTATATTGATGTACTTTTCATTTCATTTATATGATTGTACCATGTGACTTGTGGACTAGTGGATTTACATACTGTTTTACTTTTTCTTCTCATATTGGCCTACAGGTTAAATGATCGTACTAGCCGGCAGGATCGGCGTGTTGCGGTGTCGACTAACCCGTGAGTTAGTGCCACCGTAAGACGGCGGTTCTGGGCATAAGACCCGGTAGCCCACCTTGGTAAGGGGTGGGGGGTCTTACAGCTGATGACCTATACGCTGAGCAAAGCTTCAATGTTCCTGAACATTTTAACTTCTCAGGGGGAGCATTGACACCAGCAATCCACTAAAGCCTTCTCTCTTGATTAGAGAAAGAGAAGACAACATCAACTCTCCCAACCTCCTATATAAAGGGTTTATTAACTCCCTTCAAAAGTTTATTCTTGATTTTTGGGCACCTGATCAAAATCCTAAAGGCTTGTGAGATCTCCCTGTAAATATATCTTGTGGTGGCAGTCACTTGATCAAAAACCTGAGTAGATTCCTACCAGGGTTGTAGAAGAGTGGATGTACCCAGTTTGGGGAACCACTATAAAATTCTTGTGCTATCTGTTTGTTATCATTTCCTTTTTGTTCTTGCTGTGCTATGATAGTGTAGTATAACTTAGTTTGCATTTCCTTTTTATACTACTCCATTATCACATATTTTACTCTGATAAACTTAAAACAGCCAAAAGTTTTAAATTACTCTATTCACACCCCCGCTCTAGAGTAATCAGATCTATCCCCTATCTTTCAATTGGTATCAGAGAGGTGTTCTTTTGGTTGTACAAGCTAACACTTGAACCAAAAGATCCTTATTAGATCTGATTTTCCTTTTTTCCTAGTTTTTCTATTTATTTCACATCATGACACAAAACAAAGATTATGCAAGAACCAGACCTTCAGTTTGCAACCTGAATAAGTTTGTTATATGGAAAGCAATAATTAGGTTTTATATGAACTCTATTGTTGAAGACATATATAATTCTATATTGACAGGACCATCAGCTCCAGTGGCTACCACTACTACAACTTACAACACACATGTTGTTCCACCACCTGAGTGGACAGATGGACAGAAAAAGGCCAAGATAGCAGATGCCAAGGCCATGGACATCTTATCACAGTCTATGTCAGATGACATATTCCAAAAAGTGGCAGAGTGCACATCAGCCAAACCTAACTGGGATTCTCTCAACCAGATGGTTGCTGGTTCTACAGATGAGAGAAAGGACAGGAGATCAAATCTCATCTCATAATATGAGAACTTTAAGAAAGATGAGTCAGAGTCTGTTAGTGACATGTACAAAAGACTAAGCTCAATCATCAGTGAGTTGAAGACTCTGGATAAGGACATCACCCTCACAGAATTCAATGACAAAATTCTCATGTGCTTCCAAAGCTCATGGGATTCCAGAATATGGCCAATCAGGCAAGCCAAAATTCTTAATGAGATTTCCACTGAATTTCTTCTTGGAAAGCTAGAATTATATGAACAACTAATAAAGACAAGAAAAGCTGCAGAGGAGAAGACTCCTCCAACAGCAAGAAAGGAGCAAAGTATAACATTCAAGGCATCTGAAGAATCAGAAGCTCCAACAGCTAGTGAAGAACTTCTGAGTCTCTAAGCCAAGAAATTTTACAAAATGGTAAAGAAGGATTTCATAAGAAAGTCATCTAGGCAAGATGACAAGCTAAGGTGTGACAAGACACCAACTAAAGAAGTTGTTTGCTTTGATTGCAGGAAGCCAGGACACTTTATATCAGAGTGTCCAGAGAACCAAAAGAAAGAGAGAAGAAGAGAAAAGGAACCTAGGAAGCAGTACTACAACAAGCCCTCCTCCAGCAAACCTAAATGGAAGGAGAAATGGTTTGTGGCTGAACCATGGAGTGAAACTGAAGATGAATCTTCATCTTATAGCTCCAATGAAGATGAAGAAGAGGCTAAGGCAAAGGATATTTGCTTGATGGCCATTAATGCATCAAGCAACCTATCTAAAGCTGAGCAATCTGACATTGAAAAACCTTCTAAATGTAAGGTAAATCAGGTATTATCTTCCTTTGATTTCAATTCAGAAAATTTTAGAACTGAATTTAAATCTTTATGCATTGATTTAATTAATTCTGAAAAGGAGATTAAACATCTTAGAGAAAAATTGACTGATCAAGAAAACTTGATTTCTGAAAATATCAAATTAAAAGATGAATTAACCCTAGCTAAAGAACAAATCATCCATTAAAAACTGAATTGGCTGAGGCAAGGCAACTTGAAGAATCCCTAAATGGGAGAAGTATCAAGCTGATAGACATCACAAGCACAGTGAATGCCAGGCTTAATGGCAAGCTGGGCTTAGGTGCTTTATCAAGACTAATTCAGAAAAATATTTTAACTACTCCAATAAAATTTGTTTCAGAAAAGAGCAAAGAAAAGATAGATAATAATAATGTTAAACAACCAGAATTAAAACAAAAGAATAAGAAAAAGAGAGAGAATAAGAAAGACCGTAACCATAACAATGTTTAGCAGATTTCGTTGAACTCAGATCGATGAAATGTGTATTGTTCGTCGAACTCCACTCGACGAACTCAGAACGCAAACTTTCATTATAATTATTCGTTGAACTACGATCGACGAAACTAGTATGGTTCGTCGACCTGCGATCGATGATATTGGTGCCCAGAGAATGAATACTTTCATTCTCTGAGTGGAGTTCGACAAACTCATCCCCATACGTCAAACTCAGATCGACGAACTTACCATAATTCGTCGAACCCAGTTCATTTTAACAGAAACTTTAATTCATATAGAAAATTTAATCAACCAAGACAATATGATAATCCATTCACCCAGTGGATAATTCCACCTAGAAGATTTCACCCCTTAGGTTATAAAAATCAACCAGAAAACTCATACATTTCCAGCTTTAATTATGTAAATAAACAAGGATCCAAGGTAACTTGGGTCAAGAATACCTAATCTATTTTATTGCAGGTGAAAGACTATCCCACCACACAGCAATAATGGTATCTGGATAGTGGTTGTTTAAAGCATATGACTGTAAATAAGAACAACTTAATCAAATTTAAGTCAAAGATAGGACCCAAGGTAATATTTGGTGATTCCAATTGTGGCCGGACTGAAGGATATGGAAAGGTCAAAATTGGAGCAGTCACCTTCAGGAAGGTTGCTTATGTAAGTGGACTGATGCACAACCTTATATCCATAAGTCAGTTATGTGACGAAAGGTTTCATGTATCATTTAACAAAACCTCATGTATTATTACTTCCATAGATGACCAAGTAATAGTAACTGGTACTAGAGTAGGAAATATCTATATAGTTAATTTTAAGTCAGCTAAAACTGAAATATGTCTATTTAACCAAACTAGTAATAATAATGACCTTTGGCATAGGAGATTAGGACATGTAAACCTGAAAAACATTTCTAAACTCTCTAGGGACAACCTTATTAGAGGACTGCCTTCTTGCGCCTACAAGAAGGAAAGCCTTTGCATGTCTTGTCAGTTAGGCAAGAAAACTAAAAATAGATTTAAGTCACTTAATAAGAGTGATTCACCTAGGATTTTGTATCTGCTACACATGGATCTCTTTGGACCCATTGTTCTACAAAGCCAAGGAGGGAAGTCTTATACCTTAGTAATTATTGAGGACTTCTCAAGGTTCACTTGGGTGTTCTTCTTGAGAAACAAGTCAGATAACTTCAAGGTTCTTACAGATTTTCTTAAGAGCATAAGGATTGAGTACTCTACTCCAGTTGCATTGATCAGAAGTGATCATGGTACTGAGTTTGAGTCTCTTCCCAAGCAAGAATTCTGTGAGAAGGAAGGTATCAAGCATTGTTTCTCTGCTCCTCGAACACCTCAACAAAATGGGGTAGCTGAAAGGAAAAATAGAACACTGATTGAAATTGCAGACACATTACTTGCAGATGCTCACTTGCCGCTATCCTTTTTGGCAAAGGTTGTGAGCACAGCAAACTATGTACTGAATAGAAGTTTGATACACAAACTTAAGGGCAAGACCCCCTATGAATTACTCAAAGGGAAGAAACCTAAAGTAGACTATTTTAGAGTCTTTGGTTGCATTTGTTACATTCATAACAACAACAAGAATCACATTAGAAAGTTTGATGCCAAGGCTGAAATAGGAATTTTTCTTGGATATTTCCAAGTAAGCAAGGCTTATAGGGTATACAATAAATCATCTATGAAAATGGAAGAGTCAATTCATATTTCTTTTGATAAAACTAACATGTTTTACAAGGAGAAGATTCCTTCTACCAGTGAGAACTTGCAGGAACTACATCTGTGTGAGAAGTTGGATGTATTGACCCTCACCAATGAGGTTATTACACAACCTTCTCCACATATTGCTGAAGACAGTGAAGATGAAGACACTAAACTCAGTGAAGAGCCAACAACAACTATAATTCCACAAGAGGAATTAATTCCCCAAGCTGTTGCTCAACCAACTCCTCCTACTGAATTAGTCACACTTAGAGATCACCCTGTATCCCAAATGATTGGAGACATATCAGTGGGTGTGCAGACAAGCCATAAACTCCACCAGTACATGATGCATGGCTGCTTCATATCTCAAACTGAGCCCCAATCCATTAAAGATGCTGAGCAAGATCCACACTGGATTATTGCAATGTAAGAGGAGCTCAACCAATTTGAGAGATGTAGATTTTGGGATTTAGTTCCAAGACCCAAAGACTACCCAGTCATTGGAACTAAATGTGTATTTAGAAACAAACTAGATGCTCAAGGGCTTATCATAAGGAACAAGGCAAGATTAGTTTCTCAAGGATATAGACAAGAGGAAGGCATAGATTATGACCAAACATTTGCCCCTGTTGCAAGGATTGAAATAATCGAGATATTTTTAGCTTATGCAGCCTACAAGAAGTTAACAGTATACCAAATGGATGTCAAAAGTGCATTCCTAAATGGCGAACCCAAAGAAGAGGTCTATGTGGAACGACCACTAGCTTTTATTTCTCCATCTCATCCCTCTTATGTTTTCAAATTGCATAAGGATCTCTGTGGTCTAAAGCAAGCTCCAAGAGCTTGGTATGAAACCTTAGCTAGCTTTCTCTTAGAGCATAACAAATCTAGAGGCATATTAGATAGGACTTTAATTATAAATCATCATCATGATAAAATCTTGTTAGTATAAATATATGTAGATGACATCATATTTGGTTCTATAGATTCCAAACTATGCAAAAGGTTCTCCAACATTATGCATTCCAAGTTTGAAATGAGTAGAATAGGTGAGCTCTCCTGCTTCCTTGGTCTCCAAGTGAAGCAGTCTCCTGATGGCATCTTCATATCCCAATCCAAGTATAATAAGGAGCTAATTAAAAGGTTTGGGATGGCTGATGCTTCAGCAAAGAAAACACATATGGCTACAAATGCTGTAATTAATTCTGATGAACATGGGAAACCTGTAGATCAGAAAATATATAGGGTCATTATTGGGTCCCTGTTGTATCTTACAGCAAGTAGACCAGACATTATGTTTGCTACATGTCTTTACACTAGGTTCCAGGTGAACCCTAAGGAATCTCACCTTATTTTCTTAAAAAGAATTTTGAGATATATAAAGTGTTGCCCTAATTTTGGACTCTGGTATCCAACTGAGTCAGAATTTGAGTTAACTGGATACTCTGATGCTGTCTTTACTGGATGTAGAGTGGACAGAAAGAGTACATCGGGGATATGTCAGTTCCTTGGTGATAGGCTAGTGTCTTGGTTTTGCAAGAAGAAAACATTTGTGTCTACCTCAACAACAGAAGCTGAGTATATAGCAGTTGGCAGTTGTTGTTCACGGATGCTGTGGATTCAAAACCAACTCCTAGATTATGGTGTCAACTTAAATAATTCAACTCTACTTTGTGATAATACCAGTGCAATTTCTATTGCACAGTATCCAGTGCATCATAGTAGAACTAAGCATATAGATGTAAGACATCGTTTCATTAGAGAGTGTGTTGACAAAAAGAAAATTAATCTTACCTTTATCTCTACTGATTTGTGAAAGGCAGATATCATCACCAAACCATTGGATGAGAAGAAATATCTGTTCTTTATGAATCAGTTAGGTATGGTAAATTGAGATGCATTAATTTAACTTTTTGTCTGTGGTGGAATAATTTGTCACAGTTCGTCGAACGGAGATAGACAAACTGAGAAAAGTTCTTGAGAAATTCGTCTACCTGAGATCGACGAACTCTCTGTGTGTGAAGTTCTATTCATCGAACGGAGATCACCGATATTGCTATAAAAAATTTTCGTCGACCTGAGCATGACGAAAAGTTTTCCCTTCTTCAGACTGAGATCGATGAACTCTTTTGTCAATAAAATATTTCATCCAACTCAGATCGAAGAATTTTGTTTATTTCACAGGATGCATTCTGCCGCTTTATATTCTGAAAACCTTATAACTAGGTTTTCTTCGATCTCCATCCCTTGCTTTCTGTTGCCCTTGCACTTAATCTTTCTGTTTCCTTTTGCATGCGATCAATGGTGATTCCGGCGAGCTCTCTGGTGGCAATGACGTTTCATATGGGATTCGACTTAGATTTTGAATCATCCCAACATTCTGATAAAATCTTTCTGGACATACTAAAATTATTTGAGGAGCAACACTTAAAGAACTTTATAACAACCAGAATAAATATAGCTACTAATGAAATAACAGAATGAGTGTTCACCTCCTCAACTCCAGACGCCGATACGATGACCGACATAATATCTGGTAACCAAGTCTCTTTAACCCCAGCAATCTTATCTGAAATATTTTGGTCTGATGAATGGTGAAGAAGATATAGAGATTTATAATTCTGCGTATGATGACATGCTGAACAAAATGGGTCATGTTGGAGAGAACCCTAATAAATTGTTGAAGAAAAATTTCTTCTGAATACATATTTTTAGCCGAAGTGGTGGGCAAGGTATTGCTAGGAAAGCATACTGCTCATGATTATATTACCAGGCAACAATTTTTGGTAATGTGTGCAGTACTGAATAAGAAACCAATAAATTGGGCTAAGATGTTGTTTGACTTGATAAAGGAGAAGAATAGTAATAAAGAAGTATGTTTTGGAAGAATTCTGCGCATTTTCCTACAGGAAAAGGAAGCTGAATCCCTGGTCTCCCAGACCATATTCATTATTGCTTCCAAAAGGCTTACATGTGCCTTGTTTGGAAGGTGGGAGAGGACAATCGCAAAGCCATCTAGGGATTCAACCTCTTCCAGACATTCTGAGGATACAAGAGTTGTAACAGCTGATCCCCTACCCCTAGAAGTTGTCCACTCCACCATAATTCCATCCACCCAGATTCCAACTCCTCTATATCAACAACCTACAACTCCACAAATTTTAATTCATTCTTCAACCCTCCAACAACCATCCTCATCTCCAGCTCATACTCCAACACCAATTCAATCTCCAGAGAATACCACACCACCCCCTTCCCCACTTCCTCAATCCCCACTTCCTCATCATCTAGATGATATTCCCCTCTATAATCTCTCATCCATTCCATCTTTTTATCTACTATCATATCCCATCAATACTCCATCACCTCATGATGAACCCATAAAAGACACCACTCCCTTCCTTTCTTCATCCATCCTCCATCCTTCTGTATCAACTCAGACACCCTCTGAGTTTATGCAAATGGATTCCCCATCCCTCCCTTCTAGAACTCCTCACTCCCCTTATCTCACAACTTATACCATAAGCCATTAAACCTCTTGCTGATTCTATTGCATCCCTATCTGCCCTCATTTCTGCTTCCCCCACTGTCCCTTCTTCTGGGGGCCTGGCTTCAGGACCCTCTGAACCCAGGCAGGTGGAGATATCCAGTGAAGATGCTCCAGTCTACTTTCCTCGAGCAGCAGTCAAAGCAGCAGCAGTTTTGTAGTCAGATGATCTAGCAGATGCAGATTTATAGATGCTTACAGAAGCTGAGATTGCAGCTAATTTTGATATGTCTTGTACAGATGAGCAAGTTAAGTTTCCAGAAGTTTTGACTGTTGGTGATTGCCTTGTCAATCCCACTGTAGATATTTTCAATTTGTTAAATTCTTTTGATACAACTTATTTGAGTTATCTTCCAGAAATATGCCCGGAGCAATCTATGGCTATAGTTTGCTATACTTCACCAATAAGCCCTGAAGTTGTTAATCAACTAAAGGCAAGTTTTGCAGCACCAGTGATTTCAAAAGATCATATGACTGAGAATGTTGTTGAACAAGTCTCTACTAAAGAGCAAAAATCTCTTTCCCCTCCTACCTACAAAATGGATGATAGTCCTTTACCAAACCTGGACGATATTATTCTTACAGATATAGCAGAAGAGAATCAAACAACTACTGAAAGTATTATAGAGACAGAACTTCCAGTTCAACCTCAAGCTGAAAAGAAAATTTCCAAGGAAGTTCTGAAATAAATTGATGACTTGTATAACATCCCTCCAGAATCCTCTAATGATGATAATGATGATGAAGACTCTGATGAATCTGATGATTCTAAAGGCAAGAAGAAGGTTGCTAATAAAAGGAAAGTTGTTCCAAAGGGTGCTCCCTAGCTAAATCCTACCCATGACACTCCCTATTATACTCTACAGAAGATTACTCTTTACCCTGGGATTTCATCATGGATGTCGTTATCTAAAAATGAGCAAAAAGAAAGCAAGAAGAGAAGAAGGTACTCTCATCCTCCTCCTTCTCAAAAGAATTACAGAGGTCCTCCTCCTCCTCCAGCCGCATGTGCTTCAAGGAATGTATCTCAGAGATCTACCTCATACACTTAAACATACCAAAGGAACAGAACAGATCTTGAAGATCTCATTTCTAAGGAAGCAGTCAGCAGAAACATTCTTCAAGCAGCAGCAGACAACAACAGTAATATCAGAAGAAAGAGAGGCAACAAAAAGTATCTGAAGTTGATCAATCTGAAAAAGATAATAGTTCTGAAAGACCTGAATCTCCACCAGTTCCTTTTGTTGATCCTGAACAAGAATATACTTCAAAGATAGTTAGATTTCAAGAACTGGTTGGACTCTCTCTGATAAATAAAGCTAAAGCAGAAGGAAAAGATCCCTCTCAATATACTACAATGTCTTCCTACAGAAGAGAAGAATTAAAAAGGTATGACAAAGCTAAACACTTCTTTAATGATGATGCTTATATGAGTTTACATCCAGAAGCAGTTATTCCAAGAGTAACTTCTAGCAACATCATTGGAGCAGCTGACATGACTATGTCTAAAAGTGAAGCAGCTAATCCAAACAGAGAAATCATCAAGCAGCCATCAGAGAAAGACAACTCCAAGAAGTCTGATTAGTTTTTTGATTTTCCCTCTAAACTATTTATATTAATTAATATGTTACAAAGCACTTGTTGTATACATATCTGTTGGATATTTTATTTTTCTGCCAGATATATTTTATTATGCTTTGTGATTGTTTTGTTTTGTTTGTACTAGTGACCTCACCCAAATAGGGGGAGATTGTTGGATCCCTAGTTTGGATTTGAGATAAGTTCACTAATTAGGATGGGTTTTGACCCACATTGTATAGCCAGGGTATAGTTTATGAGTCTTAGAGTTTAGGCTAATTCATTAGGTTCAACCTTCATGGACCATCCAGCAAAGGACCTCAGTAGACTCAGACTTAGAAGAATTTGGAGTTCAAAATTATCAGTTTGAAATTCTTCGAACTCAGCTCGATGATCGTCGATCGCAGATCGAAGAACTCAGAGTTAATTCTCTGAGTTGAGCTCGACAATATTCGAGCTCAGGTTGACGATCTCCTCATTCAGATAGATTCTCTGCTCGACGAAATCTGGAGTTTAGCTTCAATAAATTCTTTCCATTTTATTTTCTCTGAACTCAGCTCGACGAAGAGAGATTCTTTGTTCGAAGAACTTAAATTACAGAATTGGCTAATTATTTCCAGAATGCAATTCGCTGAGCTCAGGTCGACGAACAGGAATTATCAGCTCGATGAACTTGGAACTCAAGTCGATGAATTTTTTTCAGAGCTCGACAAATTCTGTCCCAAGACAGACTTAGCAGTTTTCCTTATTTCTGTCCTTATTTACTTTATTATTTAGTAGTAATTTCCTGAGTAATTAATGCTCATATTCTCCTGAATATAGTTATTATTGGCATCATTAATTATGGTCTTCATCAGGATTAATTACTTGCTTAATTTATTGAGACAGTTGGGGAAACTCATTAAAGAATATTCTCGAGCCGTTCCATTCTCCAGATTACTCAGCAATTAATGCTTGGAATTCAAATTTCAAAGGAGAATTTACACAGTAGAATAATTGAGACTCGACATCAGACAAGCAGTGGTAACACAAGAGAATACAGAGAAGAGATACAGAAAAATATAGAAGAATGTCTGCTTCTTCTCTGTACTGAAAAACTACCTATTTTCCCCTCGATCTTTCTTTAGACTGAAGACGAGAACAACCATCAATATCAAGAATCCTTCTTCAACTTCTACTCCAGGGACATTCAAGGACAACAACTCTGAATCAGTCAGAAAATTCCTGGATCTCTTTAAGACAAGGCTGAAGACCTATACCCGAAGCAAAGCTCCAGTTTTCCTGAACATTTCAACATCTCAAGGGGAGCTTTGACACCAGCAATCCACTAAAGTCTTCCCTATTGATTAGAGAAAGAGAAGACAACATCAACTCTCTCAACCTCCTATATAAAGGTTTATTAACTCCCTTCAAAAGTTTATTATTGGTTTTTGGGCACCTGATCAAAAGCCTAAAGGGTTGTGAGATCTCCCTGTAAATAGATCTTGTGGTGGCAGTCACCTGATCAAAAACCTGATAGTGGAATCCTAACAGGGTGGTAGAAGAGTGGATGTACCCAGTTTGAGGAACCACTATAAAATTCATGTGTTGTCTATGTGTGATCATTTCCTTTTTGTTCTTGCTGTGCTGTGATAGTGTAATGTAGCTTAGTTTGCATTTCCTTTTATACTACTCTATTATCATCTATTTTACTCTAATAAAATTAAAACAGCAAAAAGTTTTAAATTACTCTATTCACCCCCCCCCCCCCCCCTCTAGAGTAATCAGATTTATCCCCTATCTTTCAACAAGTATTCCCAAAGATGCTCCACCGAGTCACCAAAATAGACCCAGCTCGCTAGGAATTCTTGCAAACAAGCTAAACCCAGCCACACACACACAAAAAACCTTAGAGCAAAAACCACGCTCTAACAATGGAAAATGTCGAAAAGTTGTCAATGTAACGCCCTGGCATCATATTGGGGAACCGCAATAAATTCTGTTGTTTGTTGTGTTTGCTTATTTTTCTCTTTGATTGTAGGACTTAAGGACAAGCTCTAGTTAGCATAATTTGAAAACAGCAAAAGATATATTAAAAGCTCAAAGACCTATTCACCCCCCCCCCCCCTCTGGGTGATTAGCTAACCTAAAGTTAAATAACTTTCAATCTGATCTAATACATTTTATCTTTAGCTCCTTCTCATTTTGAAGTCATGTGCAGAGATTGGAGAATTCACAAAAGGTGTTAGATTTATTTGCTAGGAAGATCGTCGAGAAATAATGTGAAAAAGTCATCTATTATAACGAAGTTGTATCATTTTCCACCTAGAGTACACATGCTAAGGTGTCCAAACAAATCCATGTGAATGAGTTCGAGAGGTCTAGACATGTAAACTTCGGTTTTGCATTTGAAAGAGGTTTTAACAAATTTTCCTTTTTGACACTATGCGAATAGATAATGAGAAACCGGAAATTGGAATAACAGAAATCTTTATTATCCAAAAAAGGTGTGTATTACATGGTATAGCCTCCCTTTTATAGAATGGAAGAGATGAGAGAGATTACAATTAAATAATGTGGGACTAAATAATTACATGTACAAGTGTTTTAACATAACTACAAGCCGACCAAGCCGCGCGGTTAGATGAATAGGCTTACCGCCCGGCAACCACCAGAGGGAGATGACAAGCCGCCATGGGAGACCGCTTGGTCGCCCAGTCTCCAAGCCGTCAGAGACAGACCGGCAGACCGCCATGGCATCAACAACAACAGTCCTGCTACCAAACCACTAGAGAGAAACCGACAGACCGCCCGGACTGTAATCCGCTAGAGTCAGAAAGCCAGACCACACGGTCTCTATTCTGCAACACTCCCCCTCAAGTTGGAGAATATATATCGATCATGCCCAGCTTTTCGCAAATGTGATGAAAAGAGGCGGATACTGGCTTGGTGAAAATATCAGCCAACTCTTTGTCTAAGGTGACGAACAAAGTACAAATTTGTTCCTTCAGAATCTCTTCCCGAATAAAGTGGCAGTCGACTTCAATGTGCTTTATTCTCTCATAGAAGATCGGATTTTTGAAGATGTATATAGCGGCCTTGTTGTCACAAAATATAGGTTGAGGATGGTTGTAGACCTCTCCAAAGTCAAGCATGAGAGCCCATAACCACTTCAACTCACACGTGGTCGATACCATACTTCGATATTCTGCTTCTGCACTGGACTTAGAGACGATAGACTGTTTCTCGCTTTTCCAGCTCACAAGTTTTCCCCCCACAAAGGTGCAAAAGCTTGATGTTGACTTTCGGTCTCCTTTGTCATCAGCATAGCTCGAATCAGAGTATGCTTCAACCCTCAAATGTCCATTCTTCTAAAAGTGGAGTCCTTTCCTAGGTACTGATTTAATATACTCCAACATCCTCAGGGCAGACTGTAGATAGCACTCCCTAGGAGCTTGCATGAATTGGCTAACCTTGCCTACAACATAGGCAATATTGGGTCTGGTCATCATGAGATATATAAGTTTACCAACCAGACGTTTGTACCTCATAACATCTGAAAGAAGAGGAGAGTCATCTGTCCAAGTTTTATCTTCTCTAGTCGCCATGGGGCATCAGGCAGGTTTAGTCCCAGTCAGTCCTGCCTCTTTTAACAAATCAAGAGCATACTTTTGTTGGGAGAGGACAAGGAAATTGGGCTTCCGAGAAATTTCTATGCCCAGAAAGTATTTTGGAGAGCCCATATCCTTTGTAACCAGGAGTTGCCGAAGATGCTTCTTTGTCAAGGTTATCCCAGCTTGGTCATCTCCAATGAGAAGAATATCATCCACATATACCGCAACCACCACTAGACCCAGAGAGGTTTTATGAGTAAAGAAGGAGTGATCGGCAGAACTTCTCGTAAAACCCACGGCCGCCACAATCCCGCTAAACTTGTCAAACCAAGCCCGAGAACATTGCTTTAGGCAATAGATAGCCTTCCTGAGCCGACAAACCTGTGTCTCCCCCTGAGCAACATACCTTGGATGTTGCTCCATGTATACATCCTCTAGAACATCCCCATATAGAATGGCATTCTTGACATCCAGCTATGAAATGGGCCAATCCCTGTTGACAACAACAGAGAGGAGGACCCTGATAGTGCTAAGATGAGCAACTAGAGAGAGTGTCAAAGTAGTCAACCCCATAAGTCTAGGTAAAGCCCGTTTCAACAAGCCGAGCCTTGTAATGATCCACACTACCGTCTGGGCGGAACTTTACCACAAATACACAGTAACAACCAACAACATCTGTGCCGAAGGGCGTAGGAACGAGGGTCCAGGTACCCCGATCAATGAGAGTAGTAATCTCTTCATCCATGGCAGCCTTCCAATGCAGAACAGTAAGGGCCTCCTGATAGGAACGAGGGGTGGAAGTGGTAGAGATAACCAGCGCAAACTCCTTGCAAACAGGGGTTAGACGATCATAGAAAACAACAACAGCAAGCGAGTACTTGGTACATGCCCAAACCCCTCTGCAAAGAGCAATGGCAAGGTCCAGGTCAGCAGGTTCCTCAGTATCTGGAGCATCCGTGGTGGAGAGATTTGGCCCGAGAGTAGAGAGCGATGGCAGTGAAGAGGAGGGAGATAGCAGAGATGAATATAGATGAGGAGACGATGGAGACAGTGGAGGAGGAAATACCTCGATAGGTGTCGATGGGCTGGATGGAACAGGAGGAGAATCGGAAGTCATAGGGAGAGGAGAGAAGTCGGTAGAGAAATATCTAGCATTCTCGAAGAAGGTAACGTCCGCGGATACGAAGTGCTTGCGAAGAATGGGGTCAAAACAATAATAGCCTTTCTGAGTGGTAGAGTATCCAAGAAAGAAAGATTTGGTGGAGCGAGGGGAGAGTTTGTCGGGGGTGGAGGAGGGAGCATGCACAAAGGCTGTGCACCCAAAGATACGTAGAAGGAGAGGAAAAGGATCCATGCCCGGACATAGAATGGAGAAAGGGGTTTGACCGTGGAGAATCGTGGAGGGAATGTGATTGATGAGAACTACATAGCCCAGTAGGATCGAGGGACATGCATTTGCATTAGCAGAGTGCAAGCGACATCAAGGAGGTGACGGTTTTTGCATTCTGCCACTCCATTTTGTTCTGAGGAATAGACGCAACTTGTTTGATGAATAGTCCCATATTGCATACAGAAAGATGAAAAAGCTTAACTAACATACTCTTTAGCATTATCCGAGCGTAATATTTTAATGGAAACACCAAACTGATTTTTAATTAAATGATAAAAAGATTGCCATACATCGAATAGTTCAGAGCATTCTCGTAAGATATACACCCAAGTACATCGAGAGAAGTCATCAATGAAAGTAACAATATAAGAACTACCCCGACCAACGGTGAGGGTAGGAGCAGCACCCTAGATGTCAGAGTGAATGAGATCAAACAGACGAGAAGAGCCATGATCCTGATTCGGCGGAAAGGAGGAACGACGAAGCTTTCCAAGCTGACGGGCATCACAGTTGAGAGGAGAACTGTGTAGAGGGAGGTGGGCAGAAGCTGATGAAGAAGCGTGGAGGAGGATGCCCAAGGCGAAGATCCATTGTAGGAGATCTATAGATGTGGAGGAGAAGGCCGATAGAGAGGAAACATTGTCAAAGAAGTAGAGGCCGCCGCTCTCAGTCCCAGTAGCAATCGTCCGTTGGGAGTTCAGATCCTGAAAAGAACAAGAAGTTGGAGTGAATGTGACGGAGCACTGAAGTTGCTTGCACAAAGAAGTATCATCCAGGAGAAGAGACGGAGTGACATGAACCACTCCCGTCCCATGAACCGGGGAGGGAGAGCCGTATGCAACAAGGACCGGGGGCAACCAATCATGTGTTTTGAGGAGAGAAAAGCATTGAGGGTTGCCCGTCATGTGATTAGTCGTACTAAAGTCGATGAGCCATTTACCTTGAGTAACTACATGAGCACTACCTGAGGATGTGACCATCGAGGCAGACGGCTTTGAAGAGGAGATGGAAGAGTCACCAGAAGGGCGAAGATGTGGATGTTTCATCCAGCAGTGATCCACAGGATGCCCGGTGCGGCCACAATGAGAGTAGAGGAAGTGTGAAGAGCAACGCCAACCAGAATGGTGGATGCGACTACCAGGGCCACTCCGTTGAGTCTGGTGAGCATAGTTGTCGAGAGGAGGAGGAGACAGAAGCGGACGCTGAAGTAGAGAGGTAACTGTGGCAATGCGTGCAGCAGTGGAATCCAAGGTGGAAGAGTCCGCTTCGCGCAAGATTTGTTGGCGGATCATGTCATAGGACTCAGGAAGCCGTAGAAGATAGAACACCACAAGAAGTTCTGGGAAGTGCTTATACTGTTCAGCCAAATCCACAGAGAAGACGCGATGTTGAAGAATCTCAGCTCTGAGAGCCTAGACTTGTTGATAAGCGGTAGCAAGAGACATCAAAGGACGGGCAAAGAGGTCCGCATACAAAGTATAGATGCGGGACGTCTGAGCCCCTTTCAATTACAGAGCAGCAAGATGAAGCCAAGCCTTCTTGACCGTCTCATCATGACAGATGATGGGGAGACATTCATCGAAAAGGGTGTTAGCGAGCCAAGTGTGCACAAGTGCGTCGCTAGCATCCCAGTCGTCAAACTCAGCAGAAGTGGGAGGAGGAGGGTCATCGGTGAGGTGGTGGTGTTTGCATTCTGAGCAAAGATGGAAGGTGAAGGAGACACTCTAATCCGGGTAGTTGGAACTGACAAGTTTGGAGACGGTGCCAAGATTCCCGAAAGGAATGGGAGGAGGAGGAGGATTGGCCACAAGAGTAGCGGTGGTGGTAGAAGAGCCGAAAAGAGCCATGTAAGAGAGAGGCTGCGCAGGTAGAGAGAGTCCATGTGGGTAGACGACCAAACAGCAGGTCGTGAAGACAAGGCAGTTGGCCGCAACGGACACAAGGAAAGGATCTATAGTGGCCACGGGTCAATACACCAGCGGCAAGAAGCACCACGACCAAGCTACAGATATAAGAACAAGAAGAGACCACGGCGTATAGTACAAGAAACCACAGCGGACGAGAGAAGAAACCGCAGTGGACACAGGGAAATAATTTGTTCGGGTAGAAAGAAGGTCACATGAACAGGTGACAGAGAAACCGCATAAACATGCCGCGAAGAGAGAGAGAGAGATAAGAGATCCGCATACATAAAGAGCAGTGACAGAGTCTAGAAGGGAGGGATGACGCACGAACAGACAGCAAGAATGAGATAAAGCCGTGCGGACAGGAGAAGGCACCGAATCAGGTGGAAAAGATCGTTGCCTCTGATACCACGTGCGAACAGATAATGAGAAACCGGAAATTGGAATAACAAAAATCTTTATTATCCAAAAAGAGGTGTGTATTACATGGTATAGTCTCCATTTTATAGAATGGAGGAGATGAGAGAGATTATAATTAAATAATGTGGGACTAAATAATTACATGTAAAAGAGGTTTAATATAAATACAAGCCGACCAAGCCGCGCGGTTAGATAAATAGGCTAACCGCACGGCAACCACCAGAGGGAGATGACAAGCCGCAATGAGAGACAGTCAGGTCACCCGGTATCCAAGCCTCCAGAGACAGACCGGCAAACCACCAGGGTACCAACAACAACAATCCTGCAACCAAACCGCTAGAGAGAAACCGACAAACCGCCCGGACTGTAATCCACCAGAGTCAGACCGCCAGATCGCCCGGTCTATATTCTGCAACAGACATGAACCGCATAAGACATTTAAACTAACGATTAAGTTGGGAAGTCCCCGAACACATTTCTTTTTTGATAGTTTTACAATAATCTTACTACCAGTATGTCCAAGTCTCCTATAAAAAAGATCTAATTCCTCATTCTTAGTAACTAGTCACTTCAAATCAGATGCAGAAATATCATCAAAACTAACAGTGTACACATTATGATTTCTGTGAGCTACAAGTAATACACGAGTTGTTTTGGCATCAATAATTTCGCAAGTGATTGTAGATGTCTCAAATATGACATTTATACCTTTATCACATAATTGGCTAATAGAAATAAGATTATGCTTAAGTCCATTTACAAACAGAACATTAGAGATAGAGAATGCCTTGTTACCTATAGTGCCGCTTCCAAGTATCTGTCCTTTACTGTTGTCCCCAAAGGTCACCATGCCACCCTTCTTCTTCTCTAGACTAAGGAACTTGTCTTTATCTCTCGTCATGTGCTTTGAGCAACCAGAGTCCAAGTACCACACGCTCTTCGTGTCCTTAGCCTGCCAACGAACCTAAAAAGAAGATGAGGGTAAAGATCTGGTTACCCAAGTTGTCCCAACCATATGATAGGTAGAAGACTTTGGTAGCCAAACTTGTAAATTCTTTTTAGCACCTTTCCTCAGACATGAGCCAAAAGTGTGACCAAACTTATGACAATTTGCGCACACAATGTAAGCAATAGATACTGCCTTTATCGGGTTGCTCGCACTCGTGTTTGAAGATGGGGAAAGCCTTTCAGACTTTTTGACCTTATTTGGTGAGTTTTTATTATTAGGTCTTGAGGTAGCTTGATAATGATTTCCACTCGGTGGGGACATTGGACACACGTATCCTAGTCCAAACATCCCAGATCCATAACACTGTGCACACAACAACATATTTAAAGACTTTTGTCCTATTCCATACTTCTATATGACGCAGTTAAGATCATGGATCCTCGTCTTTAGGGCATTGTTTTCAGTAACAAGCATTACACACCAATTGGCAAATTGTTTTTTTCCTTCCTCTACCTTGGCAAGTAACAAGTGAAGTCTCTTCTCCAATACATTCTTTTCATTAATGAGGTTATTCATTCTCACTGACAACTTGGAGAACCTTTCCTTTTGTTCTTCGATCGTTGTCATCGTGTTAGAGCACTCTAGACACTCGATCTTTTCTTTGCCACTTCTAATAACTTCACCTTTTAATTTTTCTTATTCTAGACTCTCAAGGACTTTTTATCAGAAAAAACAATTTCTAATTTATCAACTAAGTGTTCATAAATTTCTACAAGTTCAGTATAAGTAGGCGGAGTTACCTCAGTGTCACTCTGGACACTGCACTCATCATCAAATTCTTCTTGATTCTTCCCCATGAGACATAGATTTGCCTCCTCTTCACTACCAGAGTCTGTGGTGCTGTATTCATCAGAACCATCTTCATCCCAGGTGAGCGGCTTTAGCACCTTCTTCTCCCCTTTGTGCCTACTTTGCTTTTCTTTTTCCTCCTTCTGGAGTCTTGGGCTTTCTCTCTTTGGGTGCCCAGGCTTGTGGCAGTGATATCACTCCGGATAGGACTTCTCATCATCGCTTTTTGTCTGTCTCGATGGCTTGTTCCACCTTCTGCCTTCTCTAGCTCCTCTCTTACGGAATTTCTTGAACTATCCCTGCTTCTTGGGATTCTTCATGAATTTTTTGAACTCCCAAACGTAGAGACTCTCCCCCTCATCTTTCTCAGAGTCTTCAACATCTTATCTCTCCCTTGCGGCCTTCAGCGAAAGTCCCTTCTTCTTTACTTCCCTGGGATGTTCCTCTGCTTGAATCTTCAATTCAATTTCATGTGTTTTTAGATATCTGATGAGGCCCTCTCTCTCCAGGGTGCTGATCTCATGAGACTCAACAATAGCTGTCACCTTTGGGTTGAAGCGAGGAGGCAAAAATCGCAAGATCTTCCTCACTAGGTCACGATTTAGAAAGTTCTTTCCAAGAGATCTTGAGGCATTGAAGATCTTGGTAAAGCGCGTGTACATGCTGCCACATCCTCATCTATCTCCATCCATAACTGTTCATATTCAGGTTTGAGTCGGAAGAGATTCGACTCCTTCACCTACGAAGTACCTTCATGAGTGAGCTCAAGAAGACGTCATATATCATAAGCAGTCTCACAGTTACATATTCTATTGATTTCAGTTTTGTCCAAGGAACAGAATAATGAATTCATTTCCTTGGCATTATTCGTACATCTATGCTTGTTTGCGTCATCCCACATATCATATAGTGTTTCTATGACCTTATCCCCAACTGTGGCAGTGGGTGCAGTGTACTTTGTCTCTATCATGGCCCATATGACCATGCTTTGAGAAAACAGAAAGATTCTCATGCATGTTCTCCAGTGACTATAGTCACTCCCCATAAAGAGTGGAGGTCGACTCACACCTTGTCCCTCATTGAATGTGTGAACGGAGTTGGCCATCTTACTTCAGGTTTTAAGCCTTTTTGAAGTAACCTCCCTCTGAAAACACCTCTTGGATCTTATGGCCAAACTTAGAGGGTGGGGGGTGAATATGGTTTGATGCATTAACTGGAATTTAAAATTATTTTGCCTTTAATAATCAAGTTATGGAAGCTACCACGGGGAGTAAGGTACCAAACACGCGGCGGTAATACACAAAGCTCATTTTCCTGTGCAGATCTGAGTTCAAACCCCACAAACACACACACTCATAAAATTATCACAGCACACGCCCCGAGGTAATCAACATAGAAATACAAGATTTCATTCCATGAATTCAAAAACATCAATAGTTCTAGATGAATAAAAAATGGTGATCTCCGTGACGCCGGAGATCTAAGGCGATGAGTAGAAATGATCTTTTGGTTTCTATACCGATCCGCTCCACGAACCAGTTGGCTCTCTCCTTTTCCCTCCAAGAAAAGTCTTCGAGCCCGCTATTCACCTCCACACAAGGAAGGGTCTTAGTGCCCCGCTAGATCCTCCAGATCTAGACGTTCTTATCCCCAAGATGATTTCTCATGGAGTTCTACCCGGATTCCGATGACCCTTTCTGGTCGATTTTCCTCTCCGTAAGATTTAGAAAAGACAAAAAGATTACAAGAGTAAAAGATGTGAATATTTTAAAGATGAAGTTCTCCCTCTTGAAGACTTCTCTGTAGAGCGATCTATAGCTGGTGCCTAAGATCTTTATTTGTTGGCAACCGGTCGGCTCTTCGTATTCAATGTAGTTCTTAGATCGCTAGAGTCTTTTGGTCATGAGCCGAAGGGAGACGACTGCCTTCTTCTTCGACAGAGATTTGTCGAATGGAGTGCAAGAAAGAGCGGCCGAATACTAGAATTCACTAAGTCCCTTCCTTTCCTTCTCTTGGATGTCCAGGCACAGAAACCAAGGCAGACCTTTATATGTCTTCATGATAATAGGCTACTGCCTGCGGTAAGACTAGCGCCCGGTGGTAGGTTTGTGCGCTTTTTGTGCTAGCTGTCATTCAAATCTGAAATAATAATTAAAGCGAATATTTGTCGCTTTATTGTTGCTAGCACCGCGGGGTTATATCTACCGCCGTGCGGTAAAATAGGACATCATAATTCTGAACAGTCGTGTTGGTGCTCGACGAAGGCTAGCGCAGAACGGTAAGAGCTATCACCTGCGTTAGAATGGTTTCTCGAGAAAACTGTCTCGATATTCATCGAGAGGCTAGGGCGGTGCGGTAACCTCTATCGCCTGGTGGTGGATTGGTTTATCAAGAAGTCCTGCCTGACATTCATTGAGAGACTAGCGCGGCGCGGTAATAACTACCGCCTGTGGTAATTTCCCAAGTAGCTGGCCAAAATTATTCCTTGTGTTAGAGTGTGCGGTAGGAATACCGCGTAGCGGTTGTTTCCCGAGAGCTCTGTCCAATTAATTCATGGCTACCGCTCGGCGTTAGTGTCCATAGGACTTTTATTCTTCCTCGCTTGCACCTGTCATCCTGCACGCTCTATCAACAAAAGACGTGATCAAATACAACCTGGGAGTTGATATTCTGAAACACAGGGAATATGAAACATCAGTTCCAACATAAGGGCAAGTAGTTTGATAGACAAGTCCACGATACAAATAAAAAGAAGTGAACTAATGACTAAGATACTCCTTAGCATTATCAGTGCAGAGTATTTTAATATGAGTATCAAATTGTGCACGAAATTTATTATCAAATGTAGTAAAAACTGAAAAAATCTCAGAGCGGTTATATAATAAGTATATCCATGTACACCGAGAAAAGTCATCAATAAAAGTAACAAAATATAAACCACCCCGACCAATAGTACGAAGGTGAGCCGGAACTCATACATCTGAATGAATAAGATCAAACAGGTGAGGAGAGCTGCGACCCACCTTCGTGGGAAAAGTAGACCGGTGATGTTTGCCAATTTGAGAAGCTTCACATTGAAAAGACGAATCCTCGCGAGGTAAATCAGGTAGAAGCTGATAAAGGAGTCGAGGAGGAGGAAACCCAAGGCGAAAATGCCATTGAAGTAAGGAAGAAGAGGCAGAAAAGGCAGATGCATTATCAAGGTAGAATAAGCCGCCGCTTTCAGTCCCAGTAGCGATCAACTCCTTGGAATGAGGAATCTGAAAAAATACAAGTAGAGGATGAGAAAACAGCTTAACATTTCAACTGTCTGCAAAGACCTGTAATAAAAAGAAGATTGTACGGAAACTTTGGGACATAAAGAGTGTCCTGAATCTGAACAGAAGGAGTCACAAGCACCATGCCAGATATAGAAACTGTGGATGGAGAACCATCCACTATAAGAACCGGAGGAAACAAGTTACTCTTGTCAAGATAAGAGAGCAGTCGAGAATTGCCCGTCTTATGATTAGTGGCATCAAAATCGATTAGCCACCTACCCATAATGGCCACCTAAGCAACTCCCGAAGTAGCCAAAGAAGTAGACTTCTTGGAGGAATCAGTTGAAGCAGGATGAAGGTGAGGATGTTTGGTCCAGCAATGATTAACCAAATGACAAACCCGACCACAATGAGAACAGAGGTGCTTAGAGGAACCCCGACCACCAGTACAACCACCTTGGTCACCAGAGATATCAGAACGAGCTGGATGAGCAACCAGATGAGGAGGAGAAGGAAGCAAAGGATGCTGAAGAGTAGTAGTAACATCGTAAATTCGAGCAGCAGTAGCATCCAGAGTTGGATATTCCGCCACCCTAAGAATCTGTTGGCGAATCATATCATACGAGTATGGGAAGCAAAGTAAATAACACACCATAAGAAGCTCCTGAAATTGTTTGTGTTGCTTAGCAAGATCAGCAGAAAATGGCCTATGCTGAAGGAGTTTAGCATCAAGAGTCTGAACCTACTGATAGGCCAACGTAGGAGACATGACTGGGCGAGCAAACAGATATGCATATAAGGTATAAATGCGTGAAGTTTATGCACTTTTGGAAAACAAAGCAGCAAGATGATTCCATGCAGCTTTGGCCGTACAATCATGTCGAATAACCCGGAGGCAATCATCCGACAAACTGTTAGCTAACAAAGAACGAATCACGGCATCGGTAGCATCCCATTAATTAAAAAAGCAGAGTCATAAGGTGGAGGGTTATCGGTCAAATGATGACGTTTACGCTAAGCGCGTAACAGAAAAATAAACAACAAACTCCAATCAGGATAATTGGGACCGGTAAGCATAGAAGCGGTACCCAAATTACCAGAAGTAGAGAAAGAAGAAGAGGACATAGAAGGAGGAGCGGAGAAAGTAGAAGAAGACCGAGTGTCCATAAAAACCGAATGTAATTGCACGGTTAAGCAAGAACAACCCACGCGAAAATACAAAAGGCAGCGACAGCAGTGAACAAACCACGTGAGAAGCACACACAGTCACGTTGACAAAAAAGAACACTAGAAAGGAAATTGCCGCGAACAAAATATGGAACCCGCAGTGGTTACAGATGTTGCAACGACAAGAAAAATCAGGCTAACAACAAATAGACTGCAAGGGAAGTCCACACGGTCATGGTGATAACTCACCAGTGGTAAAAAAGCAGAGCCCGCGACCAAGATGTGGAGCTTACAGTGGTTAGAGAAGCGGCCGCGACCAGAGACGTTGCCATGAGAAGCAAGAGAAAAAGATGAGGTCGCACGGTCAAGGTGAGAACACACTTGTGATAACTCTAATTTTTTCTTTCATTTCTATATAGTTTTTATTTAATAATTAAATATATTATAATTATATTGTATTAATTGTGTTACTGATTAAGTTCTTTTCTTATTTTAGATCAAACTTGGCTGCCAATAGCATTTTGGAGTTTCAAGAACTAATCAGAAGACAAAGCTGGACAAAACTCAAAAAATGCAAACTATAGGCTAGGTCACGGGCATGACCTATTGCTCACGTGCGTGACAGGCAGGAGTGACTCTGGCTCATTTTCCGGAGTACTTTGCCACATCAATTAAAAATACACGCCTTTAGGCCACATGCGTGACCATGATGCCATTTGCATGACGACCAGGCGTGACCTATAGATGATGTTCCAGGCCTCGACTTCACGTCAGATTAAAGTTATATGCCCCGATCACGGGCGTGCCTTATTTGTCACAGGCGTGACTTCGAGGCGTGCCATCCAGGCGTGCCGCGTTTAATGATGCAGTTCCAGATCTTGACAGTTTTTGCCTTACACGCCATAGGTCACGGGCGTGACTAGGGGGCGTGACCCTTCCAACAACGGCCAGAGTTACTCACACTGTTTCTGCTTGCCACCGTTTCTTGCAACCGATACGACATGTCCTAGTTCATGGGCGTGACCTAGGGGCGTAAACCGCCACTTATTGATTTTTGGCAGTTTCGCTCAAATGTTCCCAGGACTTGAAGATGACGGTTCCGAACCTTACACGCCCTAGGTCACGGGCGTGACCTAGAGGCGAGACCATCCACCAAACTTGCCTATGAATTCTAGGCAATTCCAGAAGTCGAGTGGAAGATTTTGGGGAGCTAGAGTTCTGTTTTATTTTCTTTATTGCTTGCATTTTTCAATTCATAGTGTAACTTTTGCTTTTGTTAGTTTAAGTCTTTTTTTGTTAATCATGTCTCTCTCCTCCGTATTTTGTAGTTCTCCCATCATGATGAGTAGCTAAATTTCTTTTAGCACATAATCATGATGAACCTTGGAAAAAAAAAAGCTTTTCAACTTTATCAAATATGTCAAGTTCTTTACTTTACTCACTAACACTTTATCTTTGATTTTTATTGTCTCAAATTCATATTTCACGGATATGTTCTTTGATCTAAGATCCGTATTCTAAATGATCGAGAGGTTGCGGATATGAGGAGATCACTCAAAGATAAAAGGAGTTGATTGCACTCCTCGAGATAGGACGACATAAATCTTCCAGATTGGAGTCAAATCCAAAAGAGTGGTTCACCGCCCAAATAAAGCTTTGTGATTTTGACTGGCCGAGAGTTCTTAATTGATCAACCAAAGGTTAGTCAAAAGCATTAGCTCAAGAGAGACACTTTTGTACTTTAGGAACCTCCACGGTCGAGTGATTAATGTAAGAATCTTGCGCACTTTATGTTTATGAAGTTTTATTTTAATCCAAGGGGATTCTAGATCAAGTGCTAGCTTTCCCATCATCGAATTTTCCCTTAGTACTTTATCATTTTCTTTTCCGAAATCGCAAATCCAACTTTTGTCCGATAAAATAATAACTCTTCCTTATGAGTACGAGTACTCAATGGTCCCCGAGTCCTAATACGGCATTTTCTATATTATATCTCGATAGGTACACTTGCCTATTTTGGTTTATAGTTTGAAATTATTTTTAAAACTATATTGAAATTTCTCAACAACTAGTGACAATGACGATGTCGTGACCAAAATGAGGGACTCAAACCAGAGATCAAAAGTAGGAAAGAAATAAGCCACAACAAAATATGACTAAGCAAAGGAAGCCACGCGAACTGAACTCGCGTGAAAAAGAGATCGCAGGAGAGCGAAAAACCAGGGAAGTAAGGTTAGGAAGGATACACCAAGAAACCGGAGCGAAAAGAAAGCCGGAAGAAGCCGCGCGGGAAGCAAATTGCGTGGTTAGGAAAACAAGTCGCATTCATATTGGAGCAATGTTTCGGTTTCCTCTGATACCACGTGATAAATGAGCGAGAATACGACAAAAAGTAAATAAGCCGCAAATTCTATTGCTCCAAAAAGATAAGTATAACATTGGTATGCTCCATATTTATATGAAACGGGGGAGATGAGAGAATACAATAAGAGATGTGGGACTAAATAAGAATCTGCCAATACTCTCTGCCTGACCTCCATCTATCTGCCTGTCCGCTAGCAAACCACCGGACAACTCCAGCTACCCGCGAGTCCGCTTGCTAGCCTCCAACTGCCAATACTAGAACCCTGACCACAGCAGTGTTTAACTATCCAGATCGTAGTTGCGGGAAGCCATCAGACCATAACTCCTAAGATAAGACACCAAACCACCAGACCGCTAAACTAACCTCCAGACCACCTGAGTATCTAGCTTCCCGAATAGAACGTCAGACCTAAGTTGCGGGAAGCCTTTAGACCGCAACTGCTAAGATAAGCTGTCAGATCACCGGACCTCTAGACTGACTACTAGACTGCCTGAATAGATTGCCGCCCGACTAGAATATCAGACCGATGATCTCTAATATCCCCTATCAGCTCCTTTCATTGTGTACCCTCCTCATTCTACCAGTACCTCAAGTTCAACGTCGAGGCCGTCCACGTCCGGGTCCCCAAAGATCCCAAGGTGGCAAGGGAATGCTATGTCATGACGGTCAACGTTATCTCCTGGCAAGAGGGAGCTTAGGAGATGGAGAGGAGGATGGAGGAAGATTCTATGAAGGAGGCTGGAGAGGGAGCAGAGGAGATGGAGGTAGAGGAGGAAGAGATCCGCGCATAGATGGAGGCGGCGGAGGAAGTGCTGGAGGAGCCGACCAAGGTGATGGTAGTGGAAGAAGTTGAGGACGGAGTTCATACCCCTGGCGAGGGGTCTACTAGCGATTGGGAGGATCAGTCCCGGATTGAAGCAGTGGAAGAGGTAGTGGATATGGAGGTTTTCACCCGAGAAGGCTGGGAGGAGAAGGTGCTCGTCAGCGGAGGGCTGAGCCAGGATTACCAAGGGAGGATGTTGGAGTTTATCCAAAAAAACATTGACATCTTCGCATGGAACGCGGATGACATGCCGGGGATCGATGCGGACGTCACTTTCCACCAACTCAACCTGGATCCTGATGCTCGCCCTATCCGTCAGAAGAAGGGGTCTACCACGGACAATCTGGCTGAGCCAATTCGGTAAGAGGTGGGTAAGCTCCTCAAGGACAGATTCATTTCAGAGATCCAGTATGCAGGCTGGGTCTCCAATGTTATAATGATTAAAAAGGGTATGGCTGCTGGAGGATTTGTGTAGATTTCTCTCTTTTAAATAAATCATGTCCTAAAAATTATTACCCCTTATCTCGAATCGACGCTCTTGGTGACTCAGCCGTCAGTTTTTATGTAATGAGTTTTTTAGATGTTTTTTTAGGTTATCATTAGATAAGGATGCACCTGGCCGATATCAAAGATGTCTCCTTTATCACCGGGGATGGGTGCTACTACTACAAGATGATTCCTTTTGGGATACAAAATGCAGGGGTAATGTATCAAAGGATGATGGACTGGTCTTCCAGGTTCAGAAGGGGAGGAACCTGGAGGCGTATGTGGATGATCTCGTGATCAAAAATGGGTATGTCAACACTCACCTCCATGACCTGGAAGCGACCTTCGACACCCATCAGAAATACAAAATTAGGTCGAATCCCTTGAAGTGTGTCTTCTTGGTAAGTAGGGGTATGTTTCTAGACCATCTCCTTACTCCTGCAGGTGTAGAGCCCAACCCTGACAAGGTAAGGGCCATCATGTAGTTGGGATCGCCTTAGAAGACCAAGGAGGTCCAGCGACTAAAGGGAAAGTTGGCAGGGTTGAGCAGTTTCCTCTCTTATGCGGGAGAGAAGTGTTCCCCCTTCTTAAAAGCGCTGAGGGGAAATCACAAGTTTGAATGGTCTAAGGAATTGTTAGAAGTAGCGAACATGCAGTAACAAACGGATAGAGTTTTGAATAATTGAAACTTTATTATCCAAAAAAGATATCTATTACAAAGGTATGCCCTCCCTTATATAGAATGGAGGAGAGATGAGAGAGTACAAATAAGAGATGTGGGACTAAAAATGTACAGGACTAAGCGGACTATACAAAATAAACCGCACAAGCCGCGCGGTTAGACAGAAGGGCTAACCGCACGGCTACCACAAGAGAAGAAGAGAGATCGCCAGGGAAGACCGCTAGACCGCCCGGTCTCCAAGCCGGCTGAGACAAACCGCCAGACCGCGCGGTCTTCAACCCGCAAAGACAGACCGCCAGACCGCCCGGTCACCAACTTCAACACTCCCCCTCAAGCTGGAGCATATATATCGATCATGACCAGCTTGTCGCAAACATGAAGAAACGAGGCAGAAACTGGCTTGGTGAAGATGTCAGTCAGCTCTTTATCAGAAGTAACAAAGGGAGTGCAAATTTGTTCCTTTAAGATCTCTTCACGAATGAAATGACAGTCGACCTCAATGTGCTTTGTTCTTTCATGGAAGACCGGATTTTTGGAGATGTATATGACTGCCTTGTTATCACAGAACATAGGTAGAGGATGGTTGTATACCTCTCCTAAATCTAGCATGAGAGCCCGCAACCATTTTAACTCACAAGTGGTCGACGCCATACTGCGATACTCAGCTTCTGCACTGGACCTGGAGACAACAAACTGCTTCTTGCTCTTCCAGCTCACCAGATTTCCCCCAACAAAGGTGCAAAAACCTGAGGTTGACTTGCGATCCCCTTTGTCATCAGCATAACTTGCATCTAAGTAGGCTTCAATCATCAGATGACCATTCTTCTGAAAAGTAATCCTTTCCCAGGCGCTGCTTTGACATACTCCAAGATCCGCAAGGCGGACTGTAGATGGCACTCCCTAGGAGCTTGCATGAATTGACTCACCTTGCCCACAGCATAGGAAATGTCGGGCCTGGTCACTGTGAGATATATGAGCTTACCAACCAGACGCCTGTACCGCGAACTATCTGAAAGAGGAGGCGAATCATCTGTCCAGGTTTTGTCTTCTCCAGGTGACATGGGGCATCAGGAAGGTTTTGCTCCAGTCAACCCTGCCTCTTTTAAAAGATCAAGGACATACTTACGCTGAGAGAGAACTAAGGAGTCGGGCTTCCGAGAGATTTCGATCCCCAGAAAGTACTTTGGAGATCCCATATCTTTCGTGATCAGATGTTGGCGAAGATGTCGCTTTGTCAGGGCAACCCCTTCCTGGTCATCACCAGTGAGAAGAATATCATCGACGTACACAGCAAGAACAACCAGCCCCGAGGGTGTTTTGCGAATAAAGAGAGAGTGATCAGCAGAGCTTCGCGCAAAACCAACAGCCGCCATGATGCCGCTGAACTTGTCAAACCAAGCTCGAGGGCTCTGCTTGAGGCCATAAATTGCCTTCTGCAACCGGCATACTCGTGTCTCCCCCTGAGCAACATACCCAGGAGGTTGCTCCATGTAAACTGCCTCGTGAAGATCACCATATTGGAAGGCATTCTTGACATCCAGCTGAGAAATCGGCCAATCCCGATTGACCGCCACAGAGAGAAGGACCCGGATAGTGCTGAGACGAGCCACGAGGGAGAAGGTGTCAAAGTAATCAACCCCATAGGTCTGAGTGAAACCCTTAGCAACAAGTCGAGCCTTATAACGATCCACAGTGCCGTCGGGGCCAAATTTGACCACAAAGACCCAGCAACACCCAACAACATCAGTGTCGAAGGGAGGAGGAACAAGAGTCCAGGTACCCCGCTCAGTTAGGGTCGTCATTTCCTCATCCATGGCCATCTTCCAATGAGGAATAGCAAGGGCCTCCTAGTAGGAGCGGGGTGTGGCAGTGGCAGAGATAACCAGTGCAAAAGCCCTGCGAGAAGGGGTAAGACGATCATAGGAAACAACAGCAGCAAGGGGGTGTAGGGTACACGTCCGTACCCCTTTGCGAAGAGCTATAGGAAGATCCAGGTCAACCGGGCCCGCAGCATCCGGAGCATCTATGGTAGAGAAAGCTGGCCTGGGAGTAGAGAGCGACGACAGCGAAGAGGAGGGAGAGGGTGGTGAAGAAGGGAGAGAGAGATAGGCGGAGGGAGAGGAGGGGATGGAGACGGTGTAGGGGTGGAGATTGTAGTAGGAGGCGAGGGAACGAAGGGAACAGCAGGAGAATCAGAAGCGAGGAGAAGAGGAGAGGAGTCATCCGAGAAGTAGGAGGTATTCTCGAAGAAGGTGACGTCAGCAGAGACGAACTGCTTACGAAGGACGGGATCAAAGCAATAATAGCCTTTCTGAGTGGTGGAGTACCCCAGAAAGACACATTTGGTGGAGCGAGGGGAGAGCTTATCACGGGTGGCAGAAGGGGTATGCACAAAGGCAGTGCATCCAAAGATTTGGAGAGGGAGAGGAAACGGCTCCTTGTCCGGATACAGAATGGAGAACGGGGTTTTGCCGTGGAGAACCGTGGAGGGAATGTGATTGATAAGGTAGCAGGCAAGGAGAACAGCATAGTCCCAATAGGAGCGAGGAACATGCTTCTGGGTCATCAAGGTGCGAGCGACATCGAGGAGGTGACGGTTTTTACGTTCGGCCACACCATTTTGTTGTGAAGTATAGACACAGCTAGTTTGATGAATAATCCCATTTTGCATGCAGAAGGTAGAAAAGTCATGACTGATATATTCTTGGGCATTATCAGATCGAAAAACTTTGATAGAAACACCAAACTGAGTTTTGATCATGAGATAGAAGGACGTCCATACAGAGAATAATTCGGAGCGATCTTTTAATAGATACACCCACGTACAGCGAGAGAAATCATCAATGAACGTGACAAAATATGAACTACCCCGACCAATGGTAAGAGTAGGAGAAGGACCCCAAATATCGGAGTGGATAAGATCAAACGGAGGGGTAGAGCCACGAACGTGCTTTGGATGGAAGGAGGAGCGGTGATGCTTGCAAAGCTAACAGGCCTCACAGTTGAGCGGAGGACTTTATGGAGGAAGGTGGGGCAGAAGTTGACGAAGAAGACGGGGAGGAGCATGACCAAGGCGGAGATTCCATTGGAGAATATCTGTGGAGGTGGAGGAGAAGGTGGAAAAAGCAAAAATGATTTCCAGGAAGTAGAGGCCGCCACTCTCAGTCCTAGTAGCAATCGTCTGTTGGGAGTCCGGATCCTGAAAAGAGCAAGAAGTAGAAGTAAATGTGACAGAACACTGTAATTGCTTGCATAGAGAGGTAACAGATAATAAGTTGCATGGGAACTGGGGCACGTATAGAGTATCCGCCAAGTGAAGAGACGGAGTGACATGAACTATCCCCGTCCCATGGACTGATGATGAAGAGCCGTCAGCGAGAATAACCGGGGGCAACCGATCATGTTTGTCGAGGAGAGAGAAACACTGGAGATTGCCGGTCATATGATTTGTAGCACCAGTGTCGATCAGCCATTTTCCCTGAGTAACAACGTGGGCACGACCAGAAGACGTGACAACCGAGGCGAATGGCTTGGAGGAGGAGATGAAAGCCATGAAGGGAGGAAAAAGAAACTGCAGCGGTCTCGGTGACAGCACACCAGCGGCAAGAAGGGCCACGACCAAGGTGCAGTGCAAGGCAAAAGGGGAAGAAGAGGGAAGCACAAGCCGCGCGACTGAACAAGTAGGAGCGGCTAAAGGAAGAAAGGTAGAGAGGCCGCTCAACCAAGGAAGAATCCGCACGAACAGAGAGAAAGCCGTGGGGAGAAGATAAGAGTGCAACACACGCGAAACAGCAGCGGTTTAAAGGGAAGAAGCCGCGCGAACACTAACGGCCAGGAGACAGACCAAGGCACAGCGGGGATGAGGTCGCGCGGACTGAAAAGTTCGAGCGAACAGAAGAGAGGAGGAAGCAAGAAGCAACAGTGACAACAACAAGTCGCAAGCCGGGCGAACAGAAGCAGGCCGCGCAGCTAGTGGAAAATAGGCGGCTAGAAGGAAACAGGTCGCTGCGACAACCAAAACGGTCGCGGCGACGAAGAGCAGCAAGAGAAGAGAAGCAACAAGCCGTGCGAACAAAGTAGCGGGCGGAAGAGAGGACAAGCCGCGAAGACAGGTCACGAGAAGAAGAAACAAGCGGCGAGAAGCAGAGAGGCACACAATCAGGAGGAAAAGACCGTGTCCTTTGATACCATGTTAGAAGTAGCGAACATGCAGTAACAAACGGATAGAGTTTTGAATAATCGAAACTTTATTATCCAAAAAAAATATCTATTACAAAGGTATGCCCTCCCTTATATAGAATGGAGGAGAGATGAGAGAGTACAAATAAGAGATGTGGGACTAAAAATGTACAGGACTAAGCGGACTATACAAAATAAATCGCACAAGCCGCGCGGTTAGACAGAAGGGCTAACCGCACGGCTACCACAAGAGAAGAAGAGAGATCGCCAGGGAAGACCGCTAGACCGCCCGGTCTCCAAGCCGGCTGAGACAAACAGCCAGACCGCACGGTCTTCAACCCGCAAAGACAGACCGTCAGACCGCCCGATCACCAACTTCAACAGGAATAAGAGGAGGCGTTCCAAGCCTTGAAGAGGCAGCGGACCCAGGCTCCTCTGGTTTAGCGACCAAAGGAGGGGGAAGATCTGTCTTTGTACCTTGGGGTAGGGGTCAAACCCCTGAGCTCCATCTTGGTCCTGGAGGACGGCAAGAAGTAGCTGCCAATATACTGTATGAGCAGGGTCTTGAGGAAGGCAGAGCTCCGATATCTGATTCTGTAGAAGCTGGCCTTTGCTTTTGTCATGTCTACTCGGAGACTCCGACCCTACCTCTAGGCACACTCCATCTGAGTTGTCACTGACCAACCCATTCGTAATACCTTTGAGGTAGTGGAGCACTCGGGAAAATTAGAAAATTGGTCGGTAGAGCTGAGTAAATTTAATATAACTTTCGTCCCCTATCTCTCGATCAAAGCTCTAGCGATGGCCGACTTTCTAGCCGATTATGTGGTTGGAGTGGCGGAAGACGAGCTCACTCACCCAGTTTGTTGGACGGTGAAGTTGGATGGCACATCAGGGAGACATTACCTGGGGGTAGGGGTGCTTTTGGAGAGCTCACAGGGAACAAAGATTGAACAAAAAGTGGTTATCCATTTTCCCATCACCAACAATCAAGCGGAGTATGAGGCAGTGATAGCGGGGCTTCATCTGGCAAGGGAGTTGGGGGTGGATAATGTGGAAGTACTCATGGATTCCATGGTGGTGGCTACTCAGATCAACGGTGAGTCTGAGGTCAGGGAGACAACTCTCTAATTGTACTTAGCCAAAGCTAAGGGAGTTATCAGCATTTTATATATATTCACTATAAGACATATTCCATGGGAGGAGAACGAGTAGGTAGATCAATTTGCCAAGCATGGACCATGAGTAGATCCCATTGCCAAGCTCTCACCCAACTGGCAGAGCTGGCTAACACTCGAGAGTCTACCCGGATCTCGAGCAGATCCCTATTCCAGTCTCTCACCCAGCTAGTAGGGCTTGATGACACTCGAGAGAGTCTACCCGGACCCCGTGTAGATCCCGGTGTCAGCCTTTCACCAGCTGACAGGGCTAAATTTCACTCGAGAGGTCTACCCAGACCCCAAGCAGATCCCACTACCAGGCTCTCACCAAGTTCGCAGGGCTAGATGTCACTCGAGAGGGTCTACCCGGACCCTGAGATGATCCCGTTGTTAGGCTCACACCTTACTGGCTGGGCTAGATGTCAATCGAGAGAGTCTACCCGAACCCCGATCAGATACTGCTGCCAGGCTCTCACCTATCTAGCAGGGCTGGATGTCACTCGAGAGAGTCTATGACGACCCCGTGGAGATACAATTGCCAGGCACTCACCCAGCTATCAAGGATGGATGTCCCTCGAGAGAGTCTACCTGGACCCCGAGCAGTTCCTGCTGCCAGGCTCTCATCAAGCTGGCAGGGTTGGATGTCACTCATGAGAGTCTACCCGGACCGCAAGAAGATCCCACTTCCATGCACTCACCTAGTTGGCAGTGCTAGATGTCACTCGAGAGAGTCTACCCGGACCCTGTGCAGATCCCGCTTCCAGGCTCTCACCTAGCTGGCACGGGTGGATGTCAATAGAGAGAGTCTACTCAGACCCCAAGAAGATCTCGCTGTGAGGCTCTCACCTAGCTGGCAGGGCTAGATTTCACTCGAGAGAGTCTACCTGGACATTGAGCAGATACCGTTGTCAGGCTCTCACTTAGCTGGTAGGGTTGGATATCACTCGAGATAGTCTATTCGGACCCCGAGCAGTTCCTTCTTCTAGGCTCCCACTAGTTGGCAAGGATGGATGTCACTCGATAGCGTCTCCCTTCTGGTTGACGCTCAACATCCATCTTCAGGCTCTCATCTAGCTGATCGGGCCGATAGTAGAGTCCGATGGTGGGGCAGAGAAATATGTCTGATCAATACTCATCTCTCGTGGCCAGTCTCTCACCTATCTGACGAAGCTATTGGGCCCTCAGTAGACGAAGGCCTTAAGAATTTGCTCGGAGAAAGGTCATTGTGAGACCATAGCCCTCTCGGCATATCACGCCTCATAGCCCTCTCAGCTCAATTCTCAGCGTGGCACTTTTGGCGTATCTCCCCGTATAGTCCTCCATGCATGTCTCTCTGCGTAGTTCACGCAAAGTATCACAAGAATGGGTTACGAGTAATGTTGGGGTCTTCACATAAGAGCCTAGGGCACGCTCAAGTGCGTGAAAGAATGTGCACATAACTACGAGCGAGAGGCGGAATGAAATCAATCAAAGAAACTAAGAATAAACATAGCAGGCCGAAAAAAGGATCTTGTATATATGTAAAAGAAGATGAAAGAACTAGTGCCTAAACACCTAGAGGGGGGGTGGTGAATAGGTGCACTTAATCTTTTTAACTTTAAAGGCAGAAACACTGAATTATTAGACCTGTTTATGCAATTCTCTACAGCAATTCAGCACAGATAACACAGCAATCACAGAATTAATCACACACAGATTTTTATAGTGGTTCCCCAAGGTCTGGGTACATCCACTTTCCCTCTTCGCCTATCTAGTAGTGTACTAGATTCGGCCTAACTTCTCCACTTCTCCTCAGATCCTCAGATCTTACAACTCAGAACCCCAAACAGGTTCCTACAACTCAGAGTTATCCCACTCCTATAACTCAGGCACAAAAGCCCTACCACTCAGTCTTCACCAAGACTTACACTCAGAGAACAAAGTCTCCTACAACTCAGGCACAAGGCCCTACCTCAGTCTTCAACAAGACCTACCCTCAAAGCACACAGTCTCCTACACTCACCCTTTATAAAATAGGCTTACAGCTTAGATCCCTTAGGATCCTACAGAAAAATAATGTTTACAAAATTTATAACCACAACTCTGAAAGAGAGAGATGAGTTGACTTGTTTCTTGATGAGTTCTTGGAAGAACTTGGTAGAGATCAACCTCCCCTGGCTTTCTTCAAAGCTTCCTGAATTAGAACACAGTAGGGTTGTATCTCTATGCAGATGATCTTCAACCAACTGCTGACTTGAGATTCTGATTTCAATCTGAATCTTTCTTATCAGCCTGGTTCAACAGATGGTCTTCTTAGAAGGAGCTCTCTCTCCAACTTCTTAGATCTTCTCTTGAAGGTCTTCTTCTTGTTGTGTTGTCTTTCACTTCATTGATCGATTTCCTTTATGTTGAAGGAATAAGCATTTATATAAGCTTTCTTCAAGGTGACCGGCTGATCCGGTTTCTAACAACCTTCTGACAGCTCTGACAGTTGCAGTTAACCGGTTGAAATGGCAGCTGTCAAGTCATCCAGTCATTTCTTGAAATCTCTATCACTGTCTGAAAGTGTCGAGACAGATAGTATTTATGTGTCAACACAAATAGACCAAGTGTCGACACAAGTAGACTAAGTGTCGACACTAGCCTTCATGGTGTCGACACAACTCTTTGTGTTGTTCTAACAGCTTCTCGACACTGCTTCTTCAGAATGTGTCGACACTGATACTGTGTGTCGACAAAAGTCCTTCTTCTTCAATTCTTAATTGATTTCTGCTATGTGTCGACACAAGTCCTTTGTGTCGACACATCTTCTTGTGTTGAAACTTGCTAAGTGTCGACACATCTTCTTTGTGTCGACACATGTCTTCTGTGTTGAAACTTTGTTGAGTGTCGACACATCTCCTTGTGTCGACACATTCTTCATGTGTTGAGACTTTGCTGAGTGTCGACACATCTCCTTTATGTCTACACTTGTACTTAAACTTTGTTGAAGTTTGCTGAGTGTCGACACAGCCTCCTAGTGTCGACACATGTACTTGAACTTTGTTGAAGTTTGCTGAGTGTCGACACAGCCTCCTAGTGTCGACACTTTTGCTGTCGACAAAGTTTCTCTGGGTGTCGACACTGCTTCTAAGTGTCGACACTGATTATGTAGACATTTCTTCATTGTGTGTCGACACTGTCTGTATGTGTCGACACTTTCTTTCTGGTGTCGACTCTGCCTTCCTGGTGTCGATACAATTACTCCAAGTGTCCACACAGCTTCTCTGGGTGTCGATACAAGCCTTCTTAAGTGTCGACACTTTTCTTCTAGGTGTCAACACATGGACTTAGAAACTTTTTCTGCAATCCTGCAAATACTTAACCTACACAAATAAACTCAAAGCACATCAAATACACCTTGATGTATATCATTGAGTAAGGTGAGGCTTCTTCAAATCTGGTACATATATTCCAATATACCCAACAATCTCCCCCTATTTGGAGAAGTCATAACCCTTAGTCAATGATATACATCATACATAACAAATTTTCAGTATGATGTAAAATAGTATTATATGACAGGGAAAATACTTAGACATGTATGAACAGAACATGTATAAAACAATTATCTCAGAACAATTAATGTAATAGATTGAACATATAACATTGTTCTTACAAATTCCAATATTTTCATTAATCAAAAGTTTACATAGAGTTTAATGCAAATGATTACAATTTGTAAACTTAAGAAAATGATATCTTATGGTTGCTCATGTTCCTTGATTACAATGCCCTTTCCAGATTGAATCTTTGCTTGAACTGGAGCTTCATTGTCATCAGCAGCAGCAGGCTTCTTCCCTTTGAGATCTTTCTTTTTCAGCTCTTCAGCCTTTATCTTCAGCCTTTCAAAATAGTGATAAGGCTTAGGGAAATACTTGCTAGGCTCCTATGCATTAGGAGGTAGCTTTCCCAGTTTAGCCTTCCTTCTATATTGTACTATGGCCTCTTGTTTATTCTCATGTTTTCTCCACTCCAGGTCAGACTACCACTTGCCTCTATCCAGGACATTGTCCTTAGTAGCCTTCCAAGTAGTCAATTTGATATTCCTGGATGTGGGGCTCCATTGTTCAAAATCTGGCCTTAATTCAGCTTGTTCTCTGAACCTTTTCTTAGATAATTGAGCCTCTTGTTCCTTTAATAAAGCCTCTTGCTCTTTTAAGATTTCCTCTGGCACAGGATGGATAACTTTCTCAAGAATGACATTCTGATTACCCTCAGGAGGACTATACATAGACTGTACCTCCTGATGTATCATGTCAAAATCTTCAGGAGGATATATCACTTGAGCCACTTCAACTTGCTCTCCTCCAAAGTATGCATGATTTATTCCAGACTTTGCCACATTGTCATCATCACATAAAGGTGGATATCCAAGGGTGGCTCTGATGGAGTTTGAAATCCACTTTGCATGATCAAAGCCTGCCTTGACTAATACCCTCTCCCCCTTTATGACTTCTCTCTCTATGTGATCCCTAAGATCATCTTTCTGGAATCTGATTTGAGCATTCAAATAGTTAACTCCATCATTATAAAAAGGTTTCAACCTTTGAAGCTTGTCAGTAATTGCCTTTTGAGATTCTTCAATGGCAGTTTTAACAGCAGTGAGGCTCTCCTGTAATTTCTTATCAAATTCTTCTTTGGCAGTTGCACTTACTGCAGGCTGTGCAGTAGCTATCTTTTTCATTTCAGTTACAATGGCATTATGTGAAGCAGTGAGATTATCATTCATCCATATCTAGTTTTCCAGGACATAGCCTTGCTTTACTGCCATATCATCAATTTGTATCTTAATCTTCTCTTGATGTGTAGCCAGATAGACCACTGCATTGCCTCCTTTATGGAAACAATCAGTCATTTCCTTCTTGTTTAGATTCACTTCAAATCTGATTGATTTGATGTCTTGTGCCAGATCAAATTGCAGGGATTTATGCCCTTCATCCATATATTTTTCTAGAGCTTGCCTTTGCTCATCCAACTTAATCTACAAAGCCACCATCAGTGAACTATAATCAGTAGATGGGGCAGGCTGTAGAGCAATAGTCTGTAGTGCTTTCTTGTAGTTCTGGCTTCTTCTTTTGAAGACCTAGAACTTCCTCTTCTTGGCTCTAGCAGCCTCTTCATCTTCTGAAGCAGAAGTGCTGACTATGTCCACTCTATCCTTAGGACTAGGAGGTAACTCCTTCTCAGTCCTTTGTGGTTCCTCATCATCCTTTGGCTCCACAGTCTCCTTGCTTGCAGTTTCCTCTATATTCTCCACATGCTCCACCTCAATATTGACCTTCTCCCCCTCAACAGCTGTCTTTTCCCCCTCTAAGTCAGTCTGTATTACATCAGGGAATAGCTCCTCTAGAGTAAACTCATGTTGAGGTTGGATTGGTGAATCTCTGTGCTCAGGAGCATCTAAGACCTCTCTATCAGCAACTGATGTGTCCTCCATGACCACATCCTGGGGTTGACTATGTATCTGTGTTTGCTGATTAACATCAGGTAATGAATCAGTCAAAACTTCATCCTCAATAGTGAAATCTAATTGATTAATTTCAGTGATTACCTATAGAATGGTTTGGGTAGCCCTTTCACTCTCTAGTTGAGTTGGCTCTTCCACATGTAAAGGCTCCCCCTGGAGTGGATCCAAGTGAATTGGGCTAGCTGACGGTAGCTCCCCCTGCCTTTGTGCATCTACTTATCTTGCTGGTGACTGTCCAGCATTTCCAGTCTCTTCATCATCAGGACTAAAGACCACTTGCTCTTCAGAGCTGCTGGAGGATTCTTGAGCCCCAATGGCTGTCTTCCTCTTCTTCTTCTGAGGTGTTTCCTTTTCTGGAGATGGCAGTTCCTTTGTCAGCACCCTATCCCACCTTGAGAAAATTCTGACATCCATTCTCCTCATGTGGTTTATCTTTGAACCAGCAGCTTGATTCATCACCTCAGGAATACTTCCAGCTAGGTATATACTCAGAATTCTACCCAGATTGGGTTTCTTCATACTTTCTTTTATCTTATCAAACATAACTGCAGACCAATCAGTATTAAGTTTGAAGATTATCCTTGTCATCAAACTGAACATATGTGCTGAAATTCTGTCATGTCCTCCAGGCTTGCTCAGGAGGACCTTGCCAACTATTTCAGACAAAAACTTTCCTTGTATGTTCATTCCTTTTCTGTTAAAAACTGATCCAATTTTCAGGTTTGAGTCTAATCCACACCATTTTAATGCCTCTCTAGTCTTAGAAGCAGATACATCTTCTTCCTCTTTTGTTCTTGGTAGTTGAAGTACCTTTCTTAGACTTTTTTGTGTGACCTTGACTTTTGTCCCATGGACTCTGGACTTAATCTTGAGTCCAGTATCATCAAGTGAAGCTGCACTCAAGAATTCAAGGACCTCCTTCTTCTAGATCTTGATAGGCTCTGATACAAGAGACTCTAGTCCAGTCTCGGCAATTAGGGTTACCACACCTTTGATTTCTGGTTCTGCATCATCAAAGGCGTGACGCATGAGCTCATATCCTTCGTTAATGTTCTCTTCTAGCTTGGGCGCCATTGGGGTTTGAAGAAATTTTGAATTTAGAGAAGAGAGATGTCGACACACAAGTTTGGTCTCGAAACTATGGTGAGCGTGTCGATAAACAATGGGGAAAATCTATTTATACCTTTCTAAAATTGAAGGTGAAAAGGCGCGATAAAATACTTGAATTGTGTCGACACTGTTGAAAAGTGTCGACACTCACTGCTAATGTCTCGACAACTATGTGTCGACACAAATATAGTCGACAGAATATATGTGTCGACACTTATATATCTCAGCTCGACACTTAGTCGAGACTCTACAAGACTAATTCTGTATAACTCCTAAGTGTCGACACCACCTTGGATGTGTCGACACCTACACTGCATGTGTCGACACTAATTCTTTGAAGTGTCGACACAGACTTCCTAGATGTGTCGACACCATTTCTCTGAAATGTCGACACCACTTCTATGTGTCGACATAGACATTTCTGTGTGTTGACAGTATTTTACTTAGCCAATTTTTGTAAACTATTCTAAGTTTATCATCCCTAATTCAATTTTAAATTTATTGAATTTGGTTTCATCTAAGGGCTTAGTAAACATATCAGCTAACTGATTATCTGTCTTAACATACTCTAGGGAAATATCTTCTTTTTCCACATGTTCTCTTAGAAAATGGTATTTTATTTCTATGTGCTTAGTCCTACTATGAGAGACAGGATTATTTGCATTAGAAATGGCACTAATAGAGTCACAAAATAAAGGTGTCCTACTTACTTGAATACCATAATCTTCTAGCTGATGTTGAATCCATAGAAGTTGAGCACAGCAACTTCCTGCAGCCACATACTCTGATTCTGCTGTGGAGATAGCCACACTTGTTTGTTTCTTGCTACTCCATGACACCAGCATTCCACCTAGAAATTGACAGGTTCCTGTAGTACTTTTCCTATCCTCCTTGCAGCCTGCAAAATTTGCATCTGAATAACCTGTCAGTACAAAGTCTCCATTCCTAGGGTACCAAAGGCCTAGATAAGGTGTGCCCTTAAGATATCTCAAAATCCTTTTGACTGCTGTCAAATTAGATTCTTTAGGGCAAGCCTGGTACCTAGCACAGACACATGTAGCATACATGATATCTGGTCTACTAGTAGTAAAATACAATAGGGAGCCAACTATCCCTCTATACAAAGTCTCATCTACAGGTTTCCCTACATCATCTTTGCTTAGAGACATGCTGGACCCCATAGGAGTTTTCATGGTACTGAATGATTTCATACCATACTTCCTTATCAACTCTAGGGTGAACTTAGATTGACATATGGATAATCCATCTTTAGTCTGTCTAACTTGGAGACCCAAGAAGAACTTAAGTTCCCCCATACTGCTCATTTCAAATTGTCCTTGCATGAGTTTTGCAAACTTTCTGCAAAGACTACTTTCTGTAGACCCAAATATTATGTCATCTACATATATTTGGACTAAGATGATCTTACCTCTAGATTCCCTAAGAAGTAGAGTCTTGTCTATTTTCCCCCTTGAAAATTTATTCTCAATGAGGAAACTAGACAGGGGCTTATTTTAACCCATATAAAGCCTTCCTAAGTCTATATACATAATCAGGTTTAAGTGAGTCAATAAAACTTGATGGCTGCTTTACATAGACTTCTTCCTTCAAATTTCCATTCAGAAAGGTTGACTTAACATTCATTTGATATACCTTAAATCCTTGAAATGTTGCATAGGCAAGGAACATCCTTATTGCCTCCAGTCTGGTTACTAGAGCAAAGGTTTGATCAAAATCAATACCTTCTTCCTGCTTATATCCCTTTGCAACAAGTCTAGCTTTATTCTTTATGATGATTCCATTCTCATCCAACTTGTTCCTAAAGATCCACTTAGTTCCAATAATATTATGGTCCTTGAGTTTAGAAACTAGCTCCCAGACTTTGCATCTTTTGAACTGGTTCAGCTCCTCTTGCATGGCCTCAATACAATGAGGGTCTAGGATTGCTTCTTCAAATTTCTTTGGCTCTACTTGTGATAGAAAGCTGGAGTAGAGAACTGAACTTAGATTCCTGCTCCTTGTTTGTACCCCTTGTCTGAGATCTCCAATAATTTGATTAGCTGGATGATCTTTTAAATGCTTATTTGCTGGAGGCAGCCTGTCTTCAGTTGTACACCTTCATTCTCTTCATTTAGCTGGACTTCTTGGTCCTCTTCAGCTTCAGGAGTATCTTATACTCCCTCTGGACAGCAGCCACCATCTTCCACTTGCTGAATTGCAGTAGAGCCTTCAGTAATAGTTAGCTTGTCCAGGCTATCAGCTATACCTGTGGAGATGCAAACACTTCTTGGCAATTCATTGTTAATGAGTCTAGCTTCATCAAACACTACATGAACTGACTCTTCTGCAACTTGAGTAATCAAGTTGTAGACCCTATAAGCCTTACTATTATTTTTGTACCCAACAAAGATGCCTTCTTGGGATTTGGCAGCAAACTTGGTTAGATAAGACTTACCATTATTAAGGATATAGCACTTGCAATCAAAGATCCCGAAATAGGATAGATTTGGTTTTCTGCCCTTCACAATCTCATAGGGGGTATTCTTGTGGCTCTTGGTGATAGTAGCCCTATTGATCACATGACAAGCAGTATTAACTGCCTCAGCCCAGAAATATTCTGGGAGAGATGTGTCACTCAATAGGGTTCTACTAGCCTCTATCAAGGTTCTATTTTTTCCTTTCAGCAATACCATTTTGCTGAGGTGTTCTTGGTGAGGAAAATTCCTGAAAAATTCCAAACTCTTCACACAGTTTTGTCATACTTTCAGATTGAAATTCAGTATCATGGTCACTTCTGATTTTAACCACTGTACTGTTCAATTCATTCTGAATTTGTTTAACAAAATTATACAAGATACTTGGTGTTTCAGATTTTTACCTTAGGAAGAACACTCAGGAATACCTTGAGTAGTCATCAACTACCACAAATGTATAGGCCTTCCTACCTAGGCTGTGAATTGGCATAGGACCAAAAAGATCCATATGCAAGTGGTATAGACACCTCACAGCATCTTTGTTCTCAAGGCTATGAAAGGTGAATTTGGTCTGCTTGCCCTTTTGACAAGTTGAGCATATCCCAACCTTTATACACTTAACCTGAGGACCATTCCTCACTAACTCTTTGCTAAAGAGTTGGTCAATTGTCTTATAGTTAAGATGAGCTAGCCTCTTGTGCCATATAACACAATGTGAGACTTTCTCATCAGCTACAAGACAAATAGGAGAAACGATGTTCTCACACATAATGTCTAGACAATAGCCATTTCTCTTCCCATATCCTGTCAGAATGATCTTTTGATCACTTGGCCTGCTTATATGACAACCATACTTGATAAATGAGATGTCATATCCTAAATCACTCAGCTGACTTATGCTAATGAGGTTATGTTTCAAACCCTTTACATAAGCCACTTGAGTAATTGTAATTAGGTTGCTAGAAATGTTACCAAAGCCTTTGATGATTCCTTTTTCTAAACCACCAAAGGTAACTTTAGGACCATCCTTGATTGGTGTATAGTCCTTCAGCAATCCCCTAGTTCCAGTCATGTGCCTGGAACATCCACTGTCCAAGTACCATATAGGGGCATGGCCACTTGGACTCACCTGCAAAACAGATTACTTAACCTTAGAACCCAAATAACTCTTGGGTCCTTGGTGCAAGTTAGTCTGACTTTTAACAAAACTACCTGTAGCTTTTCTAGCAGGCAGTTTGCTACTCTCCTTGAAACTTGAATTGTGTCAGCAATCTATGGCAAAGTGGCCTACCTTGCCACAACACCAGCACTCAAATCTGTTGTACCTTTGTTTAGGTACAACCCTGACTGTTTTATCTATAGCAGGCTTCTTGTTGAGTACTGGGGCTTTGCCCTTGGATTTGGACATAGCAGTCCAGGCAGGTTTTTTAAATCCTAATCCAACCTTACCCTTGTGAGGTACAAACTCATCTATTAAGGGTAAAACAGATTTGGGTTTAGAAAAACTTGTAACTATCTCCTTCTCTTTATGGAGTCTTATCTCCAGACTTTTAATTTGATCATTCTTAAATGTGATTGTGCCCAATTGAATAACAGTAATGTTCTTCAACTTGGCAATCTCATTCAGTTTTTTATCTAACAATTTTTCTGAATCAACAGCTGCCAACTTAAGACTAGCAATTTCCTTAGTCAGTGTTTTGACCAGATTTTTGCTCTTCTTAAGTGCCTGCAAAACACCTCTATATTCATCCATCAACTGATGAATATCACCCTCAGATTCAGACCCACCCACATCACTTGATGCAGATGTATCTGACTCTGAATCAGTACTGTAATCTGAAAGACATTGTACCTTACTGGTCCAGGCTGATCCTGGATCTTGTCTCCTTCTGTTAAGGCCATCAGTCCATTGCACTGATTGTCCTCATGCTCATAAATTGAGTTCATTAACTGCATGAACTCATCTTCCTCCTCTTTAGCAAACAGTCCAATATAGGCTTCAGCTTCTGAATCTGTTTCTGAAGATGACTGATCAGTCAAGCTCTTATCCTTCTTGACAACAAAGGACCTTTCCTTTTTGCCCTTAAACTGAGTCTTCTTCTTGTCAGTTGACTCTTTCCTCTTTTCTGGACAGTCAGCTACTATATGTCCTTGTCTATTACAACAATAGCATACTATCTTTGAGGATGTATTTTTACTTGGTCTGGACTTTCTTTTGTCATTCTTTGATGACTTCCTATTCTGATAGTAGTCATCTTTTTTCTGTGATGTGGATGGCTTAGACCTCCACTGCTTCTTCTTCAGAAACTTTTAAAACTGCCTTGTAAAGGCAGCAAAATCCTCATCACTTTCACTGTTGTCTGAGTTCTGGTTCTCTGAATTTTCTGAAGCAGTATCAGCAACTGTTTGTGGTGGAGATGGAGACTTGCTTCTATACTTCCTAGTGGCTTTAGTCTTGAAGGCCACTGATCTTTCCTTGTGATCCACTCTAGTAGTCTTTTCTTCCTCCTTTCTAACCATTAACTGCATCTCATAAGATAACAATTTTCCAAACAAGGTTGGAGGAGGTATATCAGCTAATTTGGTCATTTCCCTAATGACACAAATCTTGGTGTCCCAGTCTTTAGTCAGGGATCTTAAGAACTTATCATTCAGCTCATAGTTGCTGAATTCTCTTCCATAGGACATCAACTCGTTAACAATCTTATAGAATTTCTTGTAGCATTCAGTAATGCTATCAGACTTTCCTTATCTGAAGCTTTCATACTCCTGATTTAACAAGGACTTTATGTCTTGTCTTACTTCTTCAAATCCTTCCATGTAAACTATTAGTGTGTCCCACATTTCTTTTGAGGTCTTGCAATGAATTAAATTCTGAAATGTGGCATCATCAATTGCACTCACAATAATATTCTGGGCCCTCTTGTCCATAGTGGCCAGTATTATTTCATCCTTGGTCCTTTCTGAATAGTCTTTAGGAGTTCTCTGTTTTGCATCCAGAACAGATACTTTCATTGGCACATATGGCCCTTCTTTGACTGTGATGTATATTCTTGGGTCAGAGGCTTCCATAAAAAGTCTAACCCTCTCTTTCCAAATGCCAAAAATTTCTTTTCTGCAGATTGACAATTTCGTGGATCCTAGCTCTTTGTGATTCTCAGTAGAACCCATTTTCTTGATTCTTGATTATTCTTATTCTGCCTATAGGATCTTTACTCAGACTGTTATGTCCTTTTTGAGTAACCTGCCTCTGATACCACTTGAAAGAACTAGTGCCTAAATACCTAGAGGGGGGGGTGAATAGGTGCACTTAATCTTTTTAACTTTAAAGGCAGAAACACTGAATTATTAGACCTGTTTATGCAATTCTCTACAGCAATTCAGCACAGATAACACAGCAATCACAGAATTAATCACACACAGAGTACACACAGATTTTTATAGTAGTTCCCCAAGGTCTGGGTACATCCACTTTCCCCCTTCGCCTATCTAGTAGTGTACTAGATTCGGCCTAACTTCTCCACTTCTCCTCAGATCCTCAGATCTTACAACTCAGAACCCCAAACAGGTTCCTACAACTCAGAGTTATCCCACTCCTACAACTCAGGCACAAAAGCCCTACCACTCAGTCTTCACCAAGACTTACACTCAGAGAACAAAGTCTCCTACAACTCAGGCACAAGGCCCTACCTCAGTCTTCAACAAGACCTACCCTCAGAGCACACAGTCTCCTACACTCACCCTTTATAAAATAGTCTTACAGCTCAGATCCCTTAGGATCCTACAGAAAAATAATGTTTACAAAATTTATAACCATAAATCTGAAAGAGAGAGATGAGTTGACTGGTTTCTTATTGAGTTCTTAGAAGAACTTGTCATAGATCAACCTCCCTTGGCTTTCTTCAAAGCTTCTTGAATTAGAACACAGTAGGGTTGTATCTCTGTGCAGATGATCTTCAATCAGCTGCAGACTTGAGATTCTGAATTCAATCTGAATCTTCCTTATCAGCCTGGTTCAATAGCTAGTCTTCTTAGAAGGAGCTCTCTCTCTCTCCAACTTCTTAGATCTTCTCCTGAAGGTCTTGTTCTTGTTGTGTTGTCTTTAACTTCATTGATCGATTTCCTTTCTCTTGAAGGAATAAGCCTTTATATAAGCTTTCTTCAAGGTGACCGGCTGATCAGATTTCTAACAACCTTCTGACAGCTCTGACAGTTGCAGTTGACCGGTTGAAATGGCAGCTGTCAAGTCATCCAGTCATTTCTTGAAATCTCTGTCACTGTCTGAAAGTGTCAAGACAGATAGTCTTTATGTGTCGATACAAATAGACCAAGTGTCGACACAAGTAGACTAAGTGTCGACACTAGCCTTCATGGTGTCGACACAACTTCTTGTGTTGTTGTAACAGCTTCTCGACACTGCTTCTTCAGAATGTGTCGACACTGATCCTGCGTGTCGACACAAGACCTTCTTCTTCAATACTTAGTTGATTTCTGCTAAGTGTCGACACAAGTCCTTTGTGTCGACACATCTTCTTGTGTTGAAACTTGCTAAGTGTCGACACATCTTCTTTGTATCGACACATGCCTTATGTGTTGAAACTTTGCTGAGTGTCGACGCATCTCCTTGTGTCGACACATTCTTCATGTGTTGAGACTTTGCTGAGTGTCGACACATCTCCTTTGTGTCGACACTTGTACTTAAACTTTGTTGAAGTTTGCTGAGTGTCGACACAGCCTCCTAGTGTCGACACATGTACTTGAACTTTGTTGAAGTTTGCTGAGTGTCGACACAGCCTCCTAGTGTCGACACTTTTGCTGTCGACAAAGTTTCTCTGGGTGTCGACACTGCTTCTAAGTGTCGACACTGATTATGTAGACATTTCTTCATTGTGTGTCGACACTGCCTGTATGTGTCGACACTTTCCTTCTAGTGTCGACTCTGCCTTCCTGGTGTCGACACAATTAATCCAAGTGTCGACACAGCTTCTCCGGGTGTCGACACAAGCCTTCTTAAGTGTCGGCACTTTTCTTCTAGGTGTCGACACGTGCACTTAGAAACTTTTTCTGCAATCGTGCAAATACTTAACCTGCACAAAAAAACTCAAAGCACATCAAATACACCTTGATGTATATCATTGAGTAAGGTAAGGCTTCTTCAAATCTGGTACATATATTCCAATGTACCCAACATAAGAGTGCAGTTACACATGGGTCTCGCCCATTACATGTGTCAAAAACATATACAATTATAAAATAAAAAGGGTTCCTGAAAAGCCTTCAGGATGAACCACTGGACATTTCAGTGGGGGACTTCAAGCCCAGGATGGTATCCCAGTCATCCTCGCCTTGCTGGTCTTCCTCGCCGCCATGAACTTCGATGGGGCTAAATATCCACGACAGGACACTGCGCATCGTGATCCTTTCAACCTTCTCGTTCAATAATCCAGCACCCCACAACACCTCAATAGTGTGCTTGGATGCCCCTTAAGCATTCTCCTGTATCATCACCTCAATTTCATAGTTGTTGTATTGGTGACGTTTAACCATCTTGTCCGAGGGCGCCGAGAGAAGTGTCTCCTGCTGGCATTTATTCACCACCTTCAGCCCAGTGATCTCGTGTTCCCGGCTAGCCACCTGAGCACAGAGCTTCTCGGTATTCACAGAGTCCTGAAACAATGTCAAGTGAAAGTTATATGGGAAAGGGGATACTTTGAAAATCTAGTGAGAAATCAACTTACCTCTTGCGCTGGTCTGTTGGCAATAAGCGCCTAGGCGACAAAAAGTTTCTCCTGTAGGGATACCTCCTTGGCCTCGACGAGGTTCCAAGTATTTTGAACCTCGCTCAGGTTCCGTTCAGTATAAAGGACCTAGCGGGAGGACATGTGAGCAAGCTCCAGGGCACGCAGCTGGTCTCGCGCAATCTCATTCGCAAGGATCCTGAGGATTCCTTACCAAAGATGCTAGAGTCTATCCTGCTATACAGCCCGAAGGCGAGTGCATAGGCCTCATCACCGGAAGTATCCTGGTCAATCCATGATAGAAGGAGGGTACAGATGGATGCCCAGTTAGCATCGGGGTTCTACTAGATAAGTGGCTGGCCGGACTCATCTAGATGGCTCATGCCGGGCCCAAAGTTCTGATGCCCTTTCGGCATCGATCCCTCGAGGGCCTTCTCTTCAACGGTGGAGATCCTCTTGGTAATGCCTGCCAAAATGGCTGTCGTCGATACACTGGCAGGGGTCTCGGCAACAGACTTGCCCTTTTCATGCACAGGTCTTGGACTTCTTAGACGGAGATGGTGGCGGAACTTCGAGCTTCCATTTTCGGGCAATTGGCTGAGATGAGGTCCCCGACTCATCTCGGAAGTCCAAGTCCGCCGATTACGCGAGTGCCAAACCATGGGCAAGAGTCCCTAATTCATCGTAGGGCTAGGTGATGGGAATTTCTAGCTCGCATGCATAAAAGCCAATGTTCAGTTTCACAGGTGTTAGTAAAAAAATAACAAGACATGCAAGAGGGTACATTCCCCTACCTGAACGGGCTGGATGTTGTCTATGACACGCCTCAAGAATTTGAGGTCAAAGTTCTTTGTCCGGAAGAAGGTGCTGATGGCAGCTGAGCACCCTTCAAGTATGGTAGGCCGATTTGTCGCCTCGTCAGATTGCACTGGCGAGAAGGGTATGTTGACGAAACACCCGAAAACAAACACAAGTTTTTGGGCCCAGTTATGGTTTTTGTTTGCGAGGCCGATGATCTTGATTTTCTGGCCCGAGAAGAAGACAATCCCGCCCTTCGCCCAGAACTTAAAAAGTTTTCGGAATAGCAGAAGGTTGAATTCAATCCTTTTCGTGTGCATGTAACATGTGAAAGCTACTAGGAGCGCAACAGAATTTGGGTTGACCTATGCTGGGACCACCCCAAAGTAGCGGAGGGCCTGCCGCACTTCCGGCCAGATTGGAAGGCGAAACACCACCTCAAAATGTTCTAATGGAATGGGCAGTTCCCCTTCCGATAAGAAATTCAGCTTAGCGTCGCTTTTCGGGCAACGCGTGACGTAGTCTGGCGGGATATAGTGGCCTACCGCCGAGAAATATTCCTCTTCTATCTTGTTACAGGGGAGGAAGTCATGGTCTCGAAATCCTTACACACATTTGGCTCTGCAATCGGTCTCGCTCGACATCTTCGTGAGGGTTAGGAGAAGGAACAGTTTGCTCAGGAGGTCTGGAAAGCAACCGCGTGGATGGGATATGGGCCTAATGATCTAATGGAGTAAATGCGGTTGGTGACCTGTCCTATTTATAGAAAAACTCGGCAATCAAGACATTTTCCGGAAGACGGCGTGGTGTAGATCACATTTTTCAATATTTTCTAATGCCTTGTAATCCACCCGGCCTTTCTTCTGCTCTTTACCTGCAAATGTCGAAAAGCATCCAGGCAGTTCCCGTGTGAGCGAAAGGTATAACGAAGAATGAAAAAGGTAAAAAACAAGAGCATTTGGAGCAAACACATTAAAGTAAACCGAAAGAAGTTTAATTATAGATAGAGGTCACTCGCCGGACGAGGGCTGAATATAAATTTTATTGTTATGATTACAAGCTACACAGAAAACAAAAAGGGATAGGAGGCGGGAACCCTCGCTCCTAATATTGAATCCACTGCTAGCGTCCTCGACCTTTCCTACCCAACCGAGGGGGCACTCGCAGATTGTTATAGGCACTCACGACCATCTGCTCCTGATGGACCAGGTGCATCTGGTCCCGAGACCGTGCGATATGATTCCCGCGAGAGGTCTCTGGGCATTTGCCACCTTGCCGCTCCATATCCCCAACCATGTGTGAGTAGTTTCGCTCAAGGACCTCTTGTAAGACCCCCCCCCCCCCCCATTTTTTCACTACCATTTCTTACGCCCAGATTCGCCACCTTACAATGACTCCAACTACCATGTTAGACACCACCGCACGACGGAGATCCTGCCGACAAAAACGATCACATCATATTAGGCCAACCAAAGAGAAGAAAGTGAGTAATAAAAGTCCACAGATCATAGCTCACTTGCAATATATATATAAAGAGCAATAGTCCACAATGATTACAAGTATAACAGAGAGTAGAAAATGGGATTAAACCCAGTACATGTCTAATACAAATAATCTCTCTCTCACAGTTCGCAGATCTAGCGGAAGCAAACTGAAAACCATCCTCGACCTATTGCCGAGTAGTAGCGGAATTGCGCAATAATTGATCCTAAAGTCCTGCCATCCTCCTATGACTGGTGCATCACCTCGAATTCCTAAAATGATGTGGTCCACCCACCGTTAGTCAAAATACTAAGCCACAATCATCCTCACCTCACCCCCGCGACTCCTAGGCACTGCACAGAAGGAGGAAAGGAAAGATATTTAAGGTGGAGAATGAACAAGAGCCGGTGACAACTACCCTAGCAGGAGTATGTAGAAAGAATCTATAACAATGTAGCAGTAATGTAAACACGGTAAAGTACAGAGCAGTAAGCACATGCTACATTATAAGTAATAAAAGTAGAGTTAAAGAACTACGACTATCTTCTACCACTTATAAGTTAAGGTTACTTATAGAATAAGTAACCTTAACTTATAAGAATGACCATACAAACTTATATGTAAGGGGTCGTTTTGCAAAGACTATCGTATAAAAAGTCCCATACAAATTTATATGATATGGGTAGGGGTTTAAATGCAATGATGGCATGATATGTTATGTTATGATGGTTTAATGTTATGTTCATACAAGTGCAACACACACACACGACTCTATGCACAAAGACACTTAGTTCCCCAGTTTTGGAAGCTAGATTCACTCCCAGGAGCCTTTGTAGTGGCCAATAGAGATAGTGAGTTGGGCCACCCCACCCCTAGGAGGGTAACCGCACTACCAGGCCTAGCTCTTATGTACGCCTCTGAAGGACACATCAGAGTAACCACATACTAATGCTGACAAACCTGCCAGTCTTTGTGGTCAAGTGTAGGGTCAATTGTTAAGCGTCTCCACAGACACAGGCAAGACTGTCCCAACAACTACACCCTCTAGAGTCATCATTCCTCTATCATTGTGACGACCAGAGCGAACTGATGACCTGCCACTTTTATGCACATGCACTTATGCTAGAAGAGCTCCCGAGCCATCGGCTCGCCAAACTTAAAACCATCATTCTATTAAACACTGAGCCCACCGCTCGTGATTCTAAACCAAAATAGCCTCTCGTGACTACGGGGTGAGTGAAAGTGAAGTACTTATAATTAATCTTGCACTAACAGTTTAGCCTTACAGTTTTGGGTTAACCATGGACTCTTTGGGCATTCCCTGTGAAGGGCTCTCGAGGGAACTAGGAACTATGATGGGCTGAAGCCCAAAGCTCCCTTTTACAAGGTAATTATTATTATTGATATCTACACATGTTCCGAGTCTACTGATCTTACACTTGATCTAACCCTAACTGTATTTAGACTTTCTCAAAGCTAAAGATGATCGATCGTCGATCCCGAGCACTACCATGCCCCTAATGAACCCGGTTCTCACCGCGTGAATTCTAGTGGTGAACTTATTCATACTCTCCCGATTAAGTCCACCCACTATCTCCTTTATCCCATGCCAAGGTTCACATGATGCCTTAATTCTACATTTTCTACTATGTGCAGACCTAATGAGCTACATGGTGTGTATGAAGGGTGATACTCCAAATAATCATCCAAATTGCTTATAATTATTATTGAGCGTCTATCATGATACTTTATGAATAAACACAGAAGATTATAAGTTTCCTAATTTATTTGACATTTATTATATTTTCTGCAAAATCGGGCCACCTAGGCTTTTGAACAACAAGTATAATTTTCTGAAAAGATATGTACTCAACAAAATTATGGCAAGTGTACATCATCAAAATAACAATAAATTTTTAAATTCACAATTTTCCAAAAAAGTTTTGACCTAAAAACAAATTACTGAGTAATTATCCACAAGCATAGGGTAAAGCAGGAAATATTAGGACTAACCATCCAAAAATTATGGGAAAATTACCACATGTTAAAACTGACCAAAAACATCTACTGACCCAAAATAATAATTTTCTAAACATCTATGTCACATAAATAAATCATTTAAAAATATTCAACATTAAGTACCTTCTGAAGCATCATGTATGAAAATCTTCCAATAATTTATAAAAATTCAGAAAGCATATCGAAGGCTTAAAATATCTTTAAACCAAGTTTAATAATTTTCTATTTGGTATATAACTCTTAAATAATTATCTTATGATCAAGGAAAATATAGGGTTTGTGAATGAAGTACTATAAATATTAATCCAAAGTTCATACAACAATTTCCAGAGAATAATAACGACTATATAAGATCACTGCCTAAGTTTCATGAACATCCAAGATCTTATAATCATGCAATAAAATTATGAATAAAAGTGCACTAATTGGTCCTTAATTATTTCAGAGGGGTTAAATGCTCCTAAAATTCTAATAACATTTTCTAGGGCTTATTTCCACCATATGAACTCATCTACCAAGTTCCAAGTCATTCCAAGGACATATGGTCCCATGTCCTTCAATAGGTTCAATATCCAACCGTAGGGTTCACACTAGGGTTCTACGACATCTCAACCCCAGGCCACCTAAAAAGTCTTTTGGTGGTGTTTTAGGTGATATTAAGTCATTATCCTAAGATTCACCAATTTTGGATGAGGATTGGTCACTCAATCCTTCAAGTACACTTTTGTCCTAATTTTCCCCTTATGAGACAAAACTTTGGTCACTCAAATACCTAATAAAATCAACCTCAAATGAGCTGAGATTATTACTAGAGTCATTTCATGACAATAATGGTTAACCACCAAAATATTGGTGATATTTGAGTGATTAGACCCTCTAATTTAACCATAAATGGATTATTAAATATTTACAAAAACTATAGAAAAATATTTTCCAAAAATTTCCATTTTTGGATATGTCAGATGTATAAGTAAGAGTGACCCCCAGTCCAAATCTTAAGTTATTTGGATGGATGGATTGATGGGAGCACTCAATTTAGTCTCTAGTTAACCCTATGTATAGACTGCACCATCTTTAGTGCTGTGGTAGATCACTGACCCAAATGGGTCAAAAGCAATTTTAAATTAAACTAGACCCATTGGCCTACAACTTTTGTGACTGGCCATTTTTCCTAAAACTGCCTCAAAGGGCCTCATCTAACAGCATCAAAAAGTTCATGATAAAGGAGTAATTAATTACTATATTAAATATAAATATATATAATAATAATAAATGAGCACTGTTCATCTTCTCCATCTCACCCGAATAGAATGCCAAAATGTCGAATCCTGTTGCTTCTTCCCAAGCTAAATGCCAGCTACCCGGCCACCTCCATGGCAGGCCACCACTTCCACCACATCCATTGAGGTGGTGGCTATCACCGATTGGTGGCTTGGCTGCCGGAGGTGGTGGTTTCTGGAGAACCCGCCACTATGAAAACCATGATCATCTCCATCTTTTTCTCATCAGATCGGTCTCAGTTTAGCCCAGTTTCTCTCCAAATTGATATGTGATACTAGCATAAGGGGAGAGGAGGAGAAGTGGACCTACAACTGGGCTTGTTGACGTGTTTGGCGGTGGTGCGCCATGGCCGACAAGCTCTAAAGATTTGCACATCCCGATCTCAATCCTTGAGCAAATGTAGCGATGTAAAGGCCTAAACCAATTTCTTAGGATGATCTCAAAATGATAAAGGGATCAGTTGAGGTAGGGGACGGGGCATGGCTTCAATTGCCATTTGAAAGTCTTTATTTCCAGGATATCTAAATCACCTAGAGGGGTGGGGGGGGTGAATAGGTTTCTTAGTCATTTGTGGCTAACTTTTGTTTTCTTTTAATTTGCTGCTTTATTGTTTGGTTAATTTTTCCTTTCATGATGAGCTACCTGCACAAGGAAAACCAACACAACATAGTATATAAGAATATATAGTGGTTCCCCAATCTTTGGGTACATCCACTCTCCTCCCACCTTGACAACTTCCTATTGGTCAAGGTACTTCTCCAAAACAATGCACCGAAGAGCTTACACCGTAGATCCCTCAATATCACTCAGTCTCCTCCAAGATTTACACCTCAGCCACAAGGGCCTACACTTAGTGATACAAGTATCACCTACCTCAGGCAATTAAGCCCTACCACTCAGGCTATGGAGGATCGCCCTACCTTAGAGCAAATTTGCTCCTACAACTCAATGAGATACAATCTCCTATAACTCAGGCACAAGTGCCCTACCACTCAGTGATCAACTGATCACCTATCTCAGAACAAGTTTACTCCTACCTCTCAGATCCACAAAGGATCCTACAAGATACATGTGGGTTGTTGAGGTTCTTGATTGGACACAAGAGGAATTCCACTATGCCAATCTACCTTGGGTGAGTTAGACTCAGCCCCACTTTGACACCATGAATGTTTTTCTTCTGTCTACTTTTTTGGACTAAGTACACCTTATTCCCAACTACTTCACAGCAATAACTATATCAACTTGTGATGGAAGTGACTTGTAGAATACTATTCTACTCCTTTCTGCGGTGAACCAAAAGCTCAGCCCTCTATTCTTCACAGCAACAGTGATGTATATGCTTTGGCTTATGTTGGAAGCAACTTGTAGATCGGCTTCTCTACCTTTCTGAACTGAGCCAGCTTCTCAGCTCTATCTCCTTCTTCATAGCTCCCCAAGTGAATATTCTTTAGGATTTGTTGGATGGGTCTGTAAAGGATTTGTAGCAAGGGTTGACCCTAGCTGCTATCTTTTTCTCAGTGAATCACCCTGAGCTTGCTAGCTGGTGTAGAGAAAGATGGAACCAGCAATCTTACTGTTGAAGATGTTGATGTCAATAGCTAACTTGTTATGCCTGTAGACTTGCTATCTTGGGCTCATTGTTCTTCAACCACACCTACAACAATGACGATTGGGAAGAACAACTGTAATGGCTCCTCTTTTCATAAAGAGCTTCTCCTTTTATTTAATGTAACCCAACTGCTCTTTTAGTAGTGGGTCCCACAATGTCAATGCTGGTTGCATCCTTGCTTTAATGCCTAACTGATGTACAGTAGGCCTGCAACGCCTTCTGTCATGTAATGCGGCTTTTCCACTAATTATTTGAATATTGCTAACTTTTTGACTTGCCTGAGATTAGCACCTGAAGACTTAGTCAAAATTCAAGCATCAGTAGTATAGGCATTGAGTGCGTGAGCTTCACTCAACCCCAAAGTAATTATACAATTTTACTGTCTCCTAGCGTTGAGTGAGTTAACTTCACTCAATGCCAAACTACTTAGAATATATATCTATTTCTAGACGTTGAGTGATTCAGCTTCACTTAACGCCAAATACCTTAGACAAAATTCTGTCTTCACTAGGCATTGACTGCGTTGTGTGAGCAATCCACAATCAACACTTTTTGTCTTAATAGTTTCTGCAGCATATTCTGCATGTAAGGCATTGAGAGCATTGAGTGAGCATGCCTCACTCAAATCTTTCTGCATTAGACATTTTCACTTCTTCAGCATCTTAAGCATTGACAGCGTTGAGTGAGCATGCCTCACTCAATGCTTGTTGCTTTAACAAATTCTGTGTCATGGCGTTGAGAGTGTTGAGTAAACATACTTCACTCAACTCTTTCTGCCTTAGCCAAATTTTCTGTTTCAGAATCCAGCTTGAGCTCGACGAACTTAGAATACAGTTCAATGAACTTTGAGCTCTGCTCGACGAATAAGTAATAGCTCGGTTCGACGAACATTGAGTTTAATTCGACGAACATTGAGCTCAGCTCGACGAACAAGTGAAAGTTCAACTCGACAAACTTAGGCCTTAGTTTGACGAACTCTGAGCTCAGCTATTCAACCATTTTGAAGTTAAGGCATTGAGTGAGTGAGATACACTCAACGCCTGTGAAGTTAGCCACTTTTCAGCTCATTTCTCTTTCGGCCTTGACTGTGTTAGCTTGACTCACATCTTTTTGATGTATGGCATTGAGTGAGTTGACTTCACTCAACACGTACGGACATAGCCATATTCTAAGCTTGCCACTCCATGGCTTTGACTGAATTGTCTTTACTCAGCTCTATAAGTCATCTGGCGTTGAGTGAATGACCTTCACACAAAGCCCGTGGACTTGGACAATTTTCTGTCTTTCTACCACTTGGTAAGAATTTACCTGACCTAGCAACTTAGGCTACCAGTACCATCATTGCTTACTAGCATAATATATAATCATTAACCTTGAACACAAGTTAGATCACTACATGTGTATACATTGTTTAATGGTCCTTCTTCAAAACCAAAACATTGGGATCAATGGACCCAACAATCTCCCCCTATTTGAAGAAGATAGAACCTAAGCCAATGTATACACTAACACACTTATGCTATATATATAAAACTCATCATCATAGCATAATTCAGATAAATCATAGACATATCAAATGATGTAGCAGATAAGTCAAAATCATATCAATTGATGAGATCGACATATCATAATTATAGCAAATGATTGTTCTATTTAATCATATAGGGAATAAATGTTTGTGTAATTGAAACATAGTGTCACATTCCTAGCCCTGTAAGCAAAACTTAAAACATTTTAAGTTTCAGGTTCCCTTATCATGATCTCACATCTTCTGGATTTATTTGTCGGCTTGTTTACTGCTCCAGCAATCTTCTTTCACTTCTTATCAGCTTCATCATCAGCCTTAGCCTTAATAGCTCCAGCTTCAGCTTCAGCTTTATCCTTTTGTCTCTCAAAATAGTTGAAGGGCTTGGGGAATTATTTAGATGGTTCCACAGCATCAAGAGTGAGAAGAATTGTCTTTTTGTTCCTCCAAAAAATCCTTCTTTCTGTGTCTCTCTTGTCCATCTTATCCCATTCGGTCTTGCTATACCATTTTCCTCTGTCTGATTTATTATTCATAACCTGATCCCTAGCAAGCAAGATTTTGGATCTAGACTCTGGGATCCACTGCTCGAAATCAGGTCATTTCTACATTTGTTCGCTGTATTTTCTCTTTCTCATCCTGACTTCCTCTTAAGCTTTAGTAGTTTCAGCAGTCATTTCTCTTGTCTGTAGTGCCTGCTCTACAGTGGGGCTGAAGGAGGGAATTTTAGCAGCAGTGGGCTGCACGCCCCACTGATTACCAACACTATCATGATCTTCTATATACATCAAATACTATTGATTATCTTCAGTACATTCTCTATTCAAGGTTTCTAGCACTTGAGCAGGCATCATTGGGATATTGTCATATTGCATTGTCTCTAATCTCAATGAGGCTTTCACAACATTTGTTGCACAGACCATGTTTTCAGTATTGGTCCCTATGGCTTCTCTCTCCCCCCTTTTGGCTTCTACAATTAAATTATTGGTCTGGGAGCTTCTTGACAAGCTTCTCTCAACTTCCAGGTAGTTCACTCCTGCAGTCACATGGTTCTTGACTTCCAACATGTGGTCATCAAGCATCTTCGTGCATGCATCCATCTTTGTGAAAATTTCAGTGTTCTGTTCACTTCTCAGAATTTTGTCATTTTCATGGATTTTCACACTATTCTTGGCCTGAGTTATTGATTTTCTATGATAATAGCAATGTTCTGGCCTAACACATCTAGTTTCCACATTATAAAGCCTATAGCTTGAGCATCTCTTGTGAGGAATTTGATCGTTTCTCCTTTCAGCAGATTAAGTTCAAATCTTATAGATTTGATCTCAGTTTCCAGATCATTTATAATATCCTTTAGGGCATCATCCACATAATTTTATAGTGCCCTCCTTTGCACATCTAGCAGACCTTTCAGTTGTGCAAGGAAGAGAGGAGAAATCTAGTTTGTTGGGGCTGATGTGCCTTCATTAGGAACTGCCCTGACCTCTTCCTTCTCATCAAAATAAGGCTCATTTGCATCTATTTCACTTTCAGGACCATCTGACTCTCTTCCTCATATTGAGGAATCAATATTAAAAACTTCCTTCTGTTTAGAGAGTTCATATTGAATCTCTGCCTAAACATCTGCCATGCCCTCCTTGGCATGCAGATTGATAGTAGTACATTTTTCTTCAGTAGGTTGATTATCCTTGGGTGGTACCTAAAGTGTCTCCCCCACAACTACTGCATCTTGAATTATCTCTTCCACAAGCTGCTCCCCCTCAGCCATTGGAGACCGTTCCTTAGCGAATGCTATTTCCATAACTTCCTCCAGCAGATGCTCCCCCTCACTCGGAGGGTAGAAAACATTAGCATCAACAAGTGCGGGAAGGTGATCATCTGTATCAATATGCCTGGAAGCATCTTCCTTCATTTTTGCAGAGATCTTGTTAATAATTTCCTCTACCATTTACCAAGCATCCTTGGCTGAAGGCAAAACATCTCCTTCCTCTGCAGCAGATCCAGCTAACCCGACAACAGTCTCATCAACTACAGGAACAATATTATCTCTAGTCTTCTTATATGACTACGAGAAGCAAGATCAGAAGAGGCTGATACCTGAATATTTATGTCCCTCCTGGACTCTTCAGTAGATGAAGATAGTTTAGGATTATGTGGCTCTTCCTCAGATGAGCTGGTAGAGGAGTTGGGCTCAGTAGCAGTAATCTTCTTTCCTTTCTTTTCAGCAGCTTTTGGACCACGGGGCGGAAGGACCCTGTCTCATATCTCAAGCATCCTGATATCCATTCTTCTCATGTGGTGTATTCTTGCACCAAGCTTCAGATTCAGTATTTTTGGGATTGTTTCTCGTAGATATAGTGATAGGATTCTACCCAAATTTGGTTCGGCCATGCAATCAACTATTCTTTCAAACACCACTCTGCCCCAATCAGTTATCTTGGACAGTATGACCCTTGCCATTAGTTCAAACATCCTCTTTGAAATTTTGTCATGGGAGTTTGTTTTGCATATCAGAGCTTTCCCGATGACATCAACTAGAAACTTACTTCTCAGGTTAAGTTCTTTCCATAGAATTGATCTGGTGGTGTGCTTGGAAAGTCCACATCATTTCATTTCCAATTTTACATTATCCAACAACAGCTTTTCTTCATCCTCAGTTGCAGAGAGTTTTTGCAACTGTAGAGCCTTGCTGAGCCTTCTAGGGGTAAACTTGATCTTCTTCCCGCTTACTATGGTCTTAACTTTACCTGCCGAAACATTTGCTTTGGCATTGGCGAACAACTCTAGCACTTCCCTCTTCCATAGAATACAGGGTTCCGTCAGGACGAAGGCTAGGTCAGATTTATGTAGAAGATTAAGCACCTGCTAAACTTCTTCCGAAGCATCAACGAATCCATTGCGAACCACCTCTGCTCCTTCGAAGAGGAAATCTTCTCCCTAGGGTGCAATTTCTTCGGAGAATTTGAGAAGGCTTTCAAAAACGCCTTTCCGTCGATTTAACGAATACGAGCGGGAGAGGGTAAGGAACAGAGACTTGGCTTATTGCACAGGTACTTCTATTAATAGGCATTCCTAAAAAGAAAGCAAAAAGTCAATAATCTATTTTGTTGATTAATCTTGATCAATGGCAAGGATTGAAACCCGACACATTTCTGCAGGCCGTCTTTTCTATAAATTTTGTTGAGTAAGTTAGTTTTGCTCAACATCTGTTTTCTTTGTAAGTAAATTTAAACTAGCCGCTAACTGTGTTGGCCTAACTTGCAGGGGTAATAATATCCTGCAGTACACATTCTAAAATATGTTCTATTGTGGTGCAATTAGACAAAAATTCAATATCCTTACATTAATTTCAACTGAGAGTGTATTAGCCCCCAACCTCAATTGACTAAACCAAATTTTGATACTTATCTAACCTAGTATTCCATATGTAATATGTCTTTGGGTATGTTGAGACTAGTTACTTCTTATGTCATGGTAAACATGTGAGCCACTAACATATTTATTGAGAAAAGTTGTTTAAATTAATATTTTTACATCTTCTCAGTCATTTGTTACAATTAAACTATCTCTAACATGTAAAACCAATTTTTTTGCAATTAAATAGTATAATTAAGGCTAAGTGAATTCTACTTATCTCTACCCTGTAGACTTGAAGCCAATGCTGGATTCACAGTCTCTGAGCATACCAGCAACCTTGCTTCTAATTTTTAGCCTTTGATGTTCATCTGGCATTCCTTTGCAAGATCCCCCTTAATAATTTCACTTGTCTCTGACTTCTTGTGTATGATGATAAGTTGAATCATCCCTTGTACCCAGACTTGGGTTTGGTATATCTCTTCCCAAGGACCATTAATGGTTATGGCCACTTGGACTATCCTGTAAGATAGAATTACCTTACCTTAGGAACCCAAGCTGACTTGGGTACTAGGTTCTTGTTAGTTTGAAAATTCAAATTTCTACCTACAGGAGCCCTGTCAGGAAGACTTTATATTACCCGTGACACACTAGGGTTGTGCCAACAATCTATGGCAAAGTGGCCCACTTTGCCACAACACCAGCACTCATGAATATTATATCTTCTCTTCGGAGCCTGTCTGGCAGCAAGGTTGACAGCAGACTGAATAGTACGAAGAACAACTTCCTTGTTCCAATTTCTCTTAACCACAGTCTAACTGAGAGTGGGTCTGCCATGAGAAGAGCTTGGTTTTTCACCAGGTCTATCAGCTGCAGTTCTCTTTGCAGAGGACATCCTGTTGGTACCCTTAAAAGATTCCAAGTCATGCTTCCTGGCAGATTTATCCTTGGTCAGAGTGTGTGCGGGGAGACTTTAAGAAAAGGCCACTGCCTTGCTCAAGAGTGATGGAGCTGGTGCATTAAATACAAAAGGTCCAGGATGGGCCTTTTGCACTTCTTCATTGGGAAAGTTATGCCTGCTGGATGGGAGAGTTACCTTGTGAAAGGTTGACTGAGGCATGACAAGAGCATGGCCTCTTATATGAGATTGGAAAACTTTAGAGATCCACTCAGACACAAATTTTCTCTTGATATCATCTATCTTAGAGAAATTGGCCACAATTCTCTTCTCCCTTTCATGTTTTTATTCAAGATCCTTGATGATGGAGTCCTTATATTTTATGGACTCAACATGGATGTCTACCATTATCTTCAGATGGCCTGCTTCACTCTCTTTTAGACATAGCAAGGATGAAGCTTCATCTTGCTGTGAAGTAGTAATCTGTAGGGAGGCTATTTCCTCTGCTTGTTTCTTAACAAACAACTTATTTTTGTTGAAAGCATTCAGAAGGGCAGCATGATTTACAATTAATTGATTAATATCATCCTCTGATAAAGGAATCTCACCATCACTTGATGAGGATGCATCAGAGCCTGAGCATGACTCATATCTAGACTCTGAGGATGTGCTAGATGGGGAATATACCTGACTTTGTCCAGGCTGATGCTAGCAAATTTCTTCTTCTGGTGTAGCTCTCAATTCACAGCATCTACATTCACCTTCCTCAGCTTCATCCACCTCTAAGGTAGTATGTAAATGTGACAGAGTGGCCCTAATCTTTGTTCTTGTATCTGGAAAGATCTTGTCCTCAACAAGGGCATCCAGTAGTCCAATGGTCTTCTTGTCATTTTTGTTGATTTGAAGCTCCATTGATCTCCACACTTTATGGTTCCTTTTTGAACACATAAGTTAAAATCTTTTTAGCTATACTTTGAGGTCTACTCAAACTGTTAGGTCCTTTTTGATCAACCTCCCTCTGATACCACTTGAAAGTCTTTATTTCAAGGATAGCTAAATCACCTAGAGGGGGGGGGGGTGAATAGGTTTCTTAGTCCTTAGTGACTAGCTTTTGTTTTCTTTTAATTTGATGCTTTATTGGTTAGTTAATTTTTGCTTTCAATATGAGCTACCTGCACAAGGAAAACTAACACAACAGAGTACACAAGAATTTATAGTGGTTCCCCAATCTTTGGGTTCATCCACTCTCCTCCCACCTTGCCAAGTTCCTATTGGTCAAGGCACTTATCCAAAATAATGATCCAAAGAGCTTACAGCTCAGATCCCTCATGATCTCTCAATCTCCTCCAAGATTTACACCTCAGCCACAAGGGCCTACATTTAGTGATAAAAATACAAATATCACCTACCTCATGCTATTAAGCACTACCACTCAGGCTATGGAGGATAGCCCTACCTCAAAGCAAACTTGCTCCAACAACTCAGAGTGATACACTCTCCTATAACTCATGCACAAGTTCCCTACCACTCAGTGATCATTTGATCACTTATCACAGAGCAAGTTTGCTCCTACCTCTCAGATCCACAAAGGATCCTACAAGATGGAAGTGGGTTGTTGAGGTTCTTGATTGGAGACAACAGGAATTCCACTGTGCCAATCTACCTTAGGTGAGTTAGACTCAGCCCCACATTGACACCATGAATGTTTTTCCCGTGTCTACTTTTCTAGACTAAGTACACCTTAGTCCCAACTACTTCACAACATCAAGTATATCCACTTGTGCTGGAAGTGACTTGCAGAATCCTATTCTGCTGCATTCTAAGGTGAACCAATATATCAACCATCTATTCTTCATAGCAATAGTGATGTATATGCTTTGTATTATTCTTGAGGCAACTTGTAGATCAGCTTCTCTACCTTTCTAAATTGAGACAACTATGCAGCTCTATCTCGCTCTTCACAGCTCCCCAAGAGAATATTCTTTAGGATTTGGTGGTTGGGTGTGTGAAGGACTTCTAGCAAGGGTCGGCCCTAGCTGCTACCTTTTTCTCAGTGAATCACCCTGAGCTTGCTAGCTAGTGCAGATGAAGATGGCACCAACAATCTTACTGTTTAAGTTGTTGATGTCAACAGCTAAATCGTTATGCCTCTGGACTTGATGTCTTGGGCTCACTATTCTTCAGCCACACCCATAGCAATCGTGAATGGGAAGAACTACTGTAACGACTCCACTTTCTGTAAAGAGCTTCACTTTTTATATAATGTAACTCAATTTCTCTTTTATCAATGGATCCCACTCCATTAATGCTGGCAGCATCCTTGCTTTAACACCTAACTGACGTACAGTAGGCCTGCGACGCCTTTTGTCATGTACTGTGGCTTTGCCACTAACAAATTGTATATTATTCACTTTTTGACTTGCTAACATCAGCACCTAAATACTTGAAAAAAATTCAAGCATCCGTAGTATAGGCGTTGAGTGAGTGAGCTTCACTCAATGCCAAAGTACTTAGACAGTTTTACTATCTCTTAGCATTGAGTGAGTTACCTTAACTCAACGCCAAACTACTTAGAATATAAATTTGCTTCTAGACGTTCAGTGATTCAGCTTCACACAATGCTAACTTGCTTTCTCAGCTTTCTGTTGCTTGGAGTTGACTGAGTGAGCATCACTCAATACTAAATAGCTTAGACAAAAGTTTGTCTTCACTAGGCTTTGACAGCGTTGAGTGAGTAATGCACAATCAACACTTTTTGCCTTAACAGTTTCTCCATCATATTCTACATGTAAGGCGTTGAGAGTGTTGTGTGATCATGCCTCACTAAATGCTTTCTACCTTAGCCATTTTTTCTTCTTTAGCATCTTATGTGTTGACAGCGTTGAGTGAGCATGCCTCACACAACGCCTTTTGCTTTAACAAATTCTGCGTCATGGCATTGAGAGCATTGAGTGAACATACTTGACTAAACGCTTTCTGCCTTAGCTAGATTTTCTGTTTCACAATCCAGTTTGAGCTCGACAAACTAAGAACACAGTTCGACGAACTTTGAGCTCAGCTCGACGAATAAGTAATAGCTCAGTTCGACGAGTTTGAGTTTAGTTCGACGAAAATTGAGCTCTGCTCGACGAACAAGTGAAAGTTCATCTCGATGAACTTAGGCCTTAGTTTAACGAACTCTGAGCTCAGCTTTTTAACTATTTTGAAGCTAAGGCATCGAGTGAGTGAGCTATACTCAATGCCTGTGGACTTAGCCACTTTTCAGCTCATTTCTCTTTAGGCTTTGACTGTGTTAGCCTGACTACTATTTTTTGTTGTTTGGCGTTGAGTGAGTTGACTTCACTCAATTCCTTTGGACTTAGCCACATTCTAAGATTGCCACTCCAAGGCTTTGATTGAATAGGATTTACTCAGCACTATAAGTCATCTGGTATTTAGTGAATGATCTTCAATCAATGCCTGTGGACTTAGACAGTTTTCTGTCTTTCCACCACTTAGGAAAGAATGTACCTGACTTAGCCACTTAGGCTACCTGTCCCATCATAGCTTACTAGGACAATCTGCAATCATTAACCTTGAACATACGTTAGATCACTACATGTGTATACATTATTTGCTGGTCCTTCAAATTCAGGACATTGGGATCAATGAACCCAACACCATTAATGGAGAATTTCGGTCATGGTGAAACCCCAATAAAATTCACTCCCCTTGGCATGAAATCATCGGAAAGCCTCAAATAAATGATAGAGGGAATGAATCCCTATCAATTGGGAGAGAATTGAGGGGTCACTTGCATTCAATCACAATGAATGACCACATGGCCTTCGATGGACATAGAGGCTCTCTTTATCTCTCCTCCCTTTGGGGGAAAACTTCAATTTCTCTTTCCTAATCATCATTTACAGAAAATGAATGGCAAATCAGATATTTTCCAACCTCATGGGATAATGGATCACCTCAATTGGGCCTAGCCCAAGTGGGTTGGGCCTAATTTGGTCAAATTAGGGTGATTTGACCTAATTTAGGGTTTGAGTGACTTTCATCAACTAGACCTTTTGGATTTTCCCCAATGGGTGGTTAGTGACCCATTGTCCTCCCCTAAGGTCTTGGAAGACTTAGGTAGGATTAATTTGGCACCTTGGATGTCACTTGACCCTTAATAGGGCACTTTGACCACTTTAGGTTTAGGGTTGAATTTAGTCAACTTGACCTCTTTAGTTGACCCCAATTGGTCATTAGTGACCTAATGGACCTACTAAATGGTTAGAGATGTTTAGGTGGGGTCATGGTATCAAGCTGAAGCCCTAAAGAAAAACCCTAGGTTTGGTGATTAGGTTGTGCTATTAGCAGAACAAGGTGATTTCCACCTTCATGTCGTAGTTCACTTGGTATTCTTAAGTTTCTTAGGGCTTTATCATGATAAAACCACTCTTAGGGGACTAGTTTCTTGAGGGATGTTGTACCCTTACCCACAGCTCCATCGCCGCATGGAATGCATCTTCCCTGTCAGCATTATCTCACTACATCCAGATCAGCTTGTCCAGCACATCCACCGTCCGGTCCTTCAGTGTCTCAGCATCCCTGGGATCCCAAACGAAGGTGGCGAGATTGTTGGGGGAGGGCGGTGGCAAGAACTCCTCATCATCAGCCTCAGGAGCCCTCAACGAAGTATCCCAATAGCCTAGTAAGAAGTTGTAGACTGTACCCAAATGTCCTAATGAAAAGGTAAGATCAGCAGTTTGTTTACATGGAGTTGGGATAGAGCTCCCGCCTGGAGCGTGGTAGGAATGTCTGGGTCCTCCATCAAATGGTCTTGCATATAGGTTGTGGCGAGGTTTTCCCATCCAGGGCTAGTCTGTTGAATTTTCCAGATCTTGGAATGAGCAGGGGTTATCTCAACTAAAAGGTTAGATCACAACCAGAGACACCATTAACAACAAGAGTCTTTATTGATAACAACAGTCTTCTTACAAAGCGAGACATACATGGCGAGACATGATTCGCCAAAATCACCAAAGGTAATGTAGAATCAATTACAAGGCAAATCAAACCACGCGGACTGAATAAGTATCTGCCGGTTCTACTGCTGCACTACGGAGTCAGCACAAACCGCCAGTTCGCCAGACCGCAAACCAAGCCACGCAGACTGCCCGTTATTCTAAAGCTGAGCTATAATCGCTGATCAGCAAGTCGCATAACCGTGAGGTTGCCTAGTTGCCAAACCGCACAAGCTACTGATGCCGAACTGAACAGGCCGCCTGAAACAGACGACTTATTGAACCGGGAAACTAGTTGCCAAACAAAAGACCGCCTAGTCATTGTATGCGACCTATTGTTTACTGTCTGTTGCTAATCGCAGAGTGCGCACTGTCCCTGACTGCAATCAGAGCAAAGACTTGACTTTCTAGTGCTATCTGCATAACCTCCACAGCACAAACTGGTCAAAACCTTCAACCCTCGCGGATACCAAAAACCATTCCACAGCAACTATTCGCGAGCTCACTTACTGTTCATTCGTGCATATAATTGATGTGACAGGAGGTCTTATTTATAAGCACGATGAGGAGTGTGGTCACCGCCCTAGCCGATACGATCACCACCTCATCCCTTAGCAAGAACAAGTGTATCCGCAAGCCGCGGATACACATCTAGTACGCCACATCCTGTGTAGGATATGCAGACTGCCTAAGCATCACCAAGGCCGAACAATGACCTAGTCCGCCTTGTCGCCAAAGGCAAACCAGTACTTAGACAGCAACCCGCAAACTCTGTAGCAACACCTTGTCCGCTTAATGATGGAGAATTTTATAAACTTTTAAAAATAATTTCAAACTATAATCCAAAATAGGCAAGTGTACTAATCGAGATATAGTATAAATAATATCATATTAGGACTCGGGGACCGTTGAGTACTCGTACTCACAAGGAAGAGCTATTATCTTATCGGACAAAAGTTGGATTTGCGATTTTAGAAAAGAACATGTTAAACTACTAAGGGAAAATTCGATGATGGGAAAGCTAGCACTTGATCTAGAATCCCCATGGATTAAAATAAACCTTCATGAACATAAAGTACGCAAGACTCTTACATTACTCACTCGATCGTGGAGGTTCCTAGAGTACAAAAGCATCTCTCTCGAGCTCATGTTTTTGACTAACCTTAGATATATCAATTAAGACCTCTCGGCCTGTCGAAACCCCTAAGCTTGCTTTAGGCGGTGAACCCCTCTATTGGATTTGACTCCAATCCAGAAGATTTATGTTGTCCTCTCTCGAGGAGTGCAATCAACTCCTTTTATCTTTGAGTGATCTCCTCATATCTGCAACCACCCGGTCATTTAGGATACAAATCTTAGATCAAAGAACATATCCGCAAAATATGAATTCGATGCATTAAAAATCAAAGATAAATTGTTAGTGAGTAAAGTAAAGAACTTGACATTTTTGATAAAGTTGAAAAGCTTATTTTATTCCAACGTTCATCATGATGAAGTGCTAAAAAACGTTTAGCTACTCATCATGGTGGGAGAATTACAAAATAGGGAGGATAGAGATATGATTAACAAAAAAGACTTGAAATAACAAAAAAAAGTTACACTATGAATTCGAAAATGCAAGAAATAAAGCAAAGAAAATAGAACTCTAGCTCCCCCAAAATCTCTTCCTCAACTTCTGGAAATGCCTGAAATTTATAGGCATGTTTGTTGGATGGTCACGCCCCTAGTTCACGCCCATGACATATGGCATGTAAGGTTTAGAACCGTCGTCTTCAAGCCTAGGGAATGTTGGAGCGAAATGCCAAAAATCATTAAGTGGCGGGTCACGCCCCTAGGTCATGCCCATGACCTAGGGCATGACTTTTCAGATGCTAGAAATGGAGGGAAGCAGAAATGGCGGGAGTAACTCTGGCCATTATTAGAAGTGTCACGCCCCTGGTCACGCCCGTGATCTCGGGCGTGTAAGTCAAAAACCGTCATGATCCGAAACTGCTCCATTAAACGTGGCACACCTGGATGTCATGCCTCGAAGTCACGCCCGTTACCAATATGTCACGCCCATGACCCCGGAGTGTAACTATAATTCGACGTGGAGTCAAGTCCTGGAATGTCATCTGCATGTCATGCCTAGTGGTTACGCCCGTGTCAGCATGGTCACGCCCGTGACCTGTAGGCGTGCAATATTAATTGACGGGACAATGTACTCTGAAGTACGTGTCGGGCTCACGCCTGTCTGTCACGCCCGTTACCAATATGTCACGCCCGTGACCTAGGCATGTAGTTTGCATTTTGACTTGTTTTGTCCAGCTTTGTCTCCTGATTAGTACTTGAAACTCTAAAATACTATTGGCAGCCCAGTTTGACCTAAAATAAAAACCCGGTTAATCTAGTTAATTATTAAATAAAAAATATATAGAAATTAAAGTTAAAATTAGAGTTATCAAATACCCCCATACTTACTCATTTGCTCGTCCCGAGCAAACAACTTTCCATAGGGAGTAGAAAAGTTTTAAGGCTAGAAAAGAAAATTGAACCTAACGAGAAGATTGCGAAGTTTTATGCCTATGCGTGTATTTTTTGTAGAAAAACCTACTCACCATACAAATTAGTTTTCATTTTTCTAAAATGTGTTTTCCCTTACTATTTTTACTTCGAAAATGAAAACCCGGTAAATCTTAAAATCACATTTAGGGGGAAAGTAGCGTGCTTACTAAGATAATATTGCACAAATCGAAGATCGAGATACCCTCCAAAGAAATCCATCAATGTCGATGGCCATAGGCTTGCCCTTTCACATTCGCGCAATGGCACTAATTTAACTCATAAACACAAATCAATAGGACTTGACTAGGTTGAAACATAGGATTAGGTTTGGAAAATCAAAGACAAAAACGATGGCAAGACACATCAAAACCTAAAGACAGCTTGCACAAAAGAAATAAATTGTCTTGGCTCAAAGAACACTGCCGATTCCTAAATCCCTTTTGTTTCTTTTCCTTAACATATTGATGATTTTTCCACTTCCTCTATTTATATTCATATTTATTTTTTTTCTATAGTTGTTTTAAGGAAAAATAAATCAACTCTTATTTTCTCTATTAGCTACCGAAATAAAGTGTCTCCTAATCACACATAAACCGTTCTTGTATATATATTTTCAAGCTCGGTCTTAGGTGTGTAATTAGGATGCTTTTTAGGCTTTGGTAAAGTGTTTGGTGGAGCTAAAACAAAAGATATGGTATATGCTCAAATTGGCTTAGCAATGATAATATGTTTATGTACGGGTGCAAATGCTCAAACTTGCCAAAAGAAGTGCCTAAATAATATTTATGCTAATGAGGTTAACCTATGCAAAGTCTTGATAATAGCTAGAGGGCAAGTTCTAGACATCGAGAAAGAATACCTCTTTCTTGATCCGCGAAATATCACTCTAGTAAACTTCTACACACTCTCCAAAATTATTTTTAGATTTTACCGGTTTCAAAGTAAAAGTAAAATAAACCATTTCAACGCATTTAGAAAGACAAAAACTCTAATTATATGCTGAATTTTTAATTCTACTTAAATTCTACTTACATGTGCACTTAACTGGAAACACAGCATGACCAACTATTCTACTCCAAAGTTCAAAATTCAATTAAAGCATCAAAATCTTCTAAACACTATGTAAAAGTTGAATACTATGGATTTCACATGTGGGTAAATATAGAAATAAAGATTTCTCTAATTTAAAATTAACCTTAATTTTTTTTGTTACTTCTTAGACTTCCCGAGGTATACCCTGTGAAGGGCTCTCACTGGTACTAGTGGGTAAGATGTGGTGATATCTCAAACGTCCCTTTCTCAAAAATTTAATTTCGATTTTCTATTTTTTTTGGAAATTTTTGATATTTTTTGTTCTTTTTTTTTCTAAAATTTTTTGTATTTTTTGTGAAACTAAGTAAAAATAAAATTTTAAATTTGAAAAAATTTTATGATTTTTTGAAAAAATGTTTATGATTTTTTTGTATGTTTTGCTTGAGAAATATCCGCCTCATACTAAAACAATACATTATCCCCAATGAAAAAAATAAGTAAAGAAAAGAAAAGAAGATGTCCCTAATGAGGTCAAATCAGCACCAAGGTGTACCTCTAAGACATGACTGAAGCAAAACATATTTTTTGATATATTTTAATAATAATAAAAAAAACAAAAGATAAATAGAAACTAAAAAGAAAAGATACAAAAATATTAGACATACTACAACCCTAGAGAAAAGAACGACTCCTCATCGCTAGCACCCCCCATGACGGATAATGAGTTCGCAGATACGTGAACTCACGTGTAATATAAGCCATAGAAGAAGCGTGACTCTGCTCCAGCGCGACAAAACGTGCATCAAAATGAGTAAAATGACGGTCAAAATTTGTCTGCATCCGATCTACAAAACGCCGATCCTACCGGCCATATCGATCACAGAATAGTAGCAAAAGTATGAGAGTACATGAAATTAGAACTCTAACACATGTCCACAATAATGACATATATAGTAATAATTCTCCACGAAGGGAGAGTCCATAGCTATAATAATAAAAGTACAAGAAATAGGGCTCATGCCCGATACATCAATGTCCTCACTACAAGTCACTCATCGCGGAAGAAAATCTATAACAATTACTAGCGAACAGGACTCACTGTCCCAGCTGTCTGAACTCCGGTGCGAGACTGTCTCGTATCCAAGCGTGCCGATCTCCGGGGCTGCACCTCCAAGCTAGGTTCCACGTTCCTCTAAATTGATTTGGTCTGAAAACTGTTAGTCTACAAGAATAAGTCCTATCATCCCCGACCCCTCCACCCATGGCTCCTAGGCACCGAGCGGGGAGAAAGAAAGGAAAGGTATTGAAGGTGGAGAATAAATAAGGCAGGTGATGGTGGAACTATTCTAGTATTTATTTATAAAGTATTTACAACTAATGAAGGAAGGTAAAATCTAGCAGTAAGGTAGAAAGTAAAGCATAGTAGTAAGTATATGAAAGGTAAACTAAGAAACAAGTAACCTTAACTTATACAATTGCCCATACAAACTTATAAGTTAAGGGATCTTTTAGAAGGCTCCCATCGTATAAAAAGTCACATACCGATTTATATGTTGGGGTGTTGGTTTTCAAGAAAGCAATATGTATATCCATAGAATAATAACCTTAGCTTATAAGGACGCTCACACAAGCTTATAAGCTAAGGGGTCATTTTGCAGGGCCTATCGTATAAAATGTCCCATACCAATTTAGATGATGGGTCTCAGGTTTAAATGCAATTATTCATGCTATGCTATGTTATGCCACGAATCACTCAAGTGCAACACACCCACCCGAATCTATGCACATAGACCTTTAGTTCCACCTTTTTGGAGCCTAACCTCCCAGGATACCTCTATAGTGGAAGACAGAAGCGGTGGGTTGGGCATCACACACCACTAAACCGGTAATTGCACTACTAGTCAGACCTATCGTATGCCTCAACACTGTTGCACTAAGCGAAGCTCCTGCGTACTCTTTGTCGGCTGGTCTACCGGACTTAAATTGGCGAAGTGCTAAACCACACTTGCAGAGTCAATGTATTGGCGTCGGTGCATCGACCCTTCAACACCGAAGACCCACCATCTTAGAATTTATGCACATGTAATCTTGATGTATCAACCACCGAGCCAAGGCTCCCCGGACTAACACGTCCGTCACAACCAACAATAGAGCAAAAGCTCCCCGGACTATCCTGTCCGTCACAATGATCTATCGAGCCATCAGCTTGTCGGGCTAACCTGCCCATCACTAAAACCACCGAGCCTACCGCCCGTGTGAGCCAACCTAACTTCCCGAGACACCGGGTTGTGTGAAAGTGGACCCCTAGTTATACTAGTTGCTCTTAAACATTGATTTCTTCTACGGTTTATGTTAGCCCAGGACTGCCCAAGGTATTCCCGGTGAAGGGCTCTCATAGGGCACTAGGAACTACGATGGGATGAAGCCCAAAGCTCCCTTTTGCAAGACACTTACTGTTATTGGTTAACACCTGATTCCCGATCCCTTTAATATTACTCTAGATCTAACCCTAGTGTGTTTTGAACCTCTCTCTCTCTCTCTCCACAGGAAAGACAATCTTTCGTCGATCCCGAGCACCCCCGCCCCCCAATCCTAGTCTAGCCCGCATTTTCCTCATCACAACTTCCAATGATGATCTCAATCTCATTTTACCCAAACCAGCTAACTATTAACCCCAACCCACATGCCCAATTCAACACTATCACATTTTCTGCAGTTTTACAATATACAGACCAACCTATACTATATGTTGTACATGATTGGAGGTACTCCAAATTTTCATCCACATGCCTTAAAATATTTATTGGGGGTCTATCATGACAAGATTAGCCTATCTCCAGAAACTTATAATTTTCCTAATTAATTGGGTATTTAATTTATTTTCCCCAAAGTTAGGTCAAGGGTAATTTGAACATGAAGTACAATATATTCTCAAATAATGGCCACCCAATAATTATGAACACTATATAACAGAGGAATAGCTGTAAATACCAAATTTCATAATTTTTCATAAAAGGTTTGGCCTCTAATTAATTAATCCAATAATAAGCCATTAAGTATGGGTAAAGAAGAAAGTGCTAAAACTATTCATCAAAAAATTATAGAAAAATTACTGAATCTCTAGGATGACAAGAAAGGCCCTCTGACCAAAAATCACATTTTATTAGGCTTAATAAGTATCAAAATAAATTCAATTACTTTTAATTAGAGAACAACACCTTGTGAACCAACCCCTATAGATAAACTTCCAAAAATTCCATAAAAATTCAAAGAGGTTTTAAATATCAACAAAGTTCTTCTTACCAAATTTTGTAAGTTTGCATTAAGTGGTTTGTTCATAAGAAATTTCAAAGTAGAAGGTGCAATATGACGGATTGTGAATGAAGTACCCCATATAATGATCAAAAATTCATATTATAAAATTCTAGGGCTTACTATAGTCTTAAAACATAGCTTGACTAAATATCATCCAAACCCAAGGTTAGGAAGTAACATAATAAAATTCTTCAAGACAACTCATGATAGTGCACTTTTCAAAGTAACCCACTTGTAAACTCATCCAAACATTATGTAGTACATTTCAGTGGTTAATATGATTAAGAAAATGACCTCTAACAAAATGTCATGTAGTTCAAAAGTCATATGTACCACTAGACATTCCCTAAGGTGTATGTGTAACACCCCCTATCCGTCGCATAGCATATAGCAGTAGGTCCGGTCGGGGCCCAATGCCATATACCACAGACAGACCGTGTGGTTACTCAATGGAAACCATCCGACAAATCCAACGTCCTACACAGAGCATTCTAGCGAAAGCAATTTAAAATTGTTGCATTAATAAAGAACCCAACACTAGCATGAATGTCCACTAATACGCCAAAAGAAATGAAGTACAAATACACAAGTATTGGCCTTAAGGCCTTACAATTGGTTTTCTCATATTAGATGTTTTCCAAACCTCGGCACGCAGGCCGGCCATACATGAATAAAAAAACACACAAAAAATTAGGCCTTCGAGGGCCGGCTCAGCAACTTGGGCTTTAGCCCGCTATTTACCGCTTGGATCTGTAGCACCTACAAGCACAATCCACCGTAACAGTGGCAAATCAAAGCAACGGTCAGCCATGCTGACAAAATTATAACAATCCCGCCCCCAATTCGGGGCAGCGATGCTCCTTCCTTGCACTTTATTAGCATAACCAAGCAGTATATAAATACATTGCATCACAGGCGTTGGCACGCACGGCCACACGCCCCGTGCTCTCAGGGAACAATCTCGGTGATCACGGTCTAAGCCCGCCGACTCACCACCGTCCCCGGGAAGTCAATCTCTCGTGAGCATTTTGTCTTTCTGTCCACTGCCTAAGACCCTCCATCTATGCCAATGGTAAGTTCCAAGTAACTTTAGGTCTCTTTAACCGAACGACATAGAGCGGGTACAGTTCCGCCTGACCCGTTGCTCACACCACCACGTTAATTTAAAACATATGTGTCGGTCAAACTTTCCCGAGTCCCAAATCATTTACAAACATCACATAACTCAGTTATGTTCAAGTTAGCTCCCAGGCCCACATGATGCCAGAACCACGCATCTGCCCAGTTTTCCGGGTGCACCTTGGAGTTAATCCCCAAGGCTCCCTGTTGCAATCTACCTCGTAGAAAACCCGAAAAACAAACATTCGCACGGAGTCTTCTCCGACCACTTATGCAATGCAACATCACCGATCCAGACCAACTTGTTCGGGTAGGCTTCACACATCATGCCTATATCCGTTCTCGATTATGCACTCTACATGTACATAATGTGGACTATTTATGTCTACCTGAAGGAACGCCTCAAACTCACCGCAAACTCGCGAGAGCGGGCTTCCCTATGAAAAAGAAGTAGAGCTTCACATGCTCAAGAATAGAATCGCTACCCTAGCATTCTTCCTTGGCGCCATGGAAATGTAAGCATATGAAAAGCACCGCACTCTCCTTGCCTCCGTAGATCCGAAGTCAGTTCGCGATTTGGAGCTTCGAAGCTCCGCCGGTGACCGGATCTAGGCTTCTTCTTCCTCCTTTGCTCTCCCCTCTCTCTAGACTTAGAAAGAGAACCACTCAAGTGAAATGATGGTTTCAAAGGCCCAATCCAGGGTATATCCTAGTAGGAACAACCCCCAACCGTCGGGTCCCAAAATAAGGAAACGAATGGCTACGATCGGTAGCTGAAAAGTAAAACCTGGGCCGAACATGGCCTGCGACACGCCCGTGTCCAGGGCCGTGTCCCTCATTCACCGTCAAAATCGACGCGTCTCAAAAAACACATGGGCATCCAACATGCCTGTGTTCGACCTGACACGCCCGTGTCAGCCAGTACACGCCTGTGTTCCCTGGTGTGTTCCCCCATCGAAACAGGACCAACACAAACCCGAGACTCACACGGGTCTTGGACACGCCCGTGTCCTATTTAAAACGCCCGTATCATACCCAAACACGCCTGGCCTCCAGCCCGTGTTCACCTTCTCGACACTTCGTCGAGCGCAGTTCGTCGACCACCCGACACGGCCTTGTACATGCCCGTGTCTCAGGCCGTGTTCGCTGCTCGACGATCGTCGACTCCAAAATTCGTCGACCTCACGGCCAAATTGTCCACTCGATCCTGACACGCCCTGGGACACGCCCGTGTCCCAGGCCGTATGCCCCCTGCCAAATTACAAATTTGGCCCAAAACGCCTTTGAACGCTCTTTTGAGTTTCGGGGCGTTACAACTCTCCCCCTCTTAAAAGAATTTTGTCCTTGAAATTACATAAAGGAAAGAAACATAAAACTTAAACGGTACCTGAGTGAAATAACTTCGGGTACTCCTCAAGCATAGTCTGCTCTCGCTCCCAAGAAAGCTCCTCTCGACCGCAATTGTCCCAACGGACCTTGACCATCCTGATATCTTTATTGCGTAGCCCCTTGATTTCCGAGTCCTCAATATGTACAGGCTTGACCTTCATCATCAACCCACTATCAACCGACACTTCATCGACCGCGATCACTTGCGTAGGCTCTTGCACCGCCTTTCGTAGCACCGATTTATGGAATACATCTTGTAGACCACTAAGCTCCACTGACAGCTTCAACAGGTATGCTGCTTCACCAATCCGCTCCAGAACCTCAAACGGTCCAAGGTACCTCGGGCTTAGCTTCTTCAAGCACCGCACCCGCGAGACACCCTTGAATGGCTTGATCTTCAAACACACCCAATCACCAACAGTGAACTCCACATTCATGTGCTTGGCATTATATTACTTAGCCTGGCGATCCTGAACGATTAGCAACCTCTCCCGAATGATTCTCACAAAAGAAGTAACATCCTCCACCTCTAGTCGCTTATACAACTTTGATTCACCTGTTTCCAACCAGGAAAATGACGTGCGACATTTTTTATCATTAAGGGCCTCGAAGGGCACCATTTGAATGCTCGCCTGATAGCTATTGTTGTAAGCGAATTCCACCAAGTATAGGTGATATTCCCATTGCTTTCCAAAGTCCAGGACACACATGCGAAGCATGTCTTCCATTGTCCTATTGACCCTCTCGGTCTGCCCATCCGTTTGCGGATGAAAGGCTGTGCTAAAACTCGGATTTGTTCCCAACATCTGCTGCACCAGCCTCCAATCATTGGACGTGAACCGCCCATCTCGGTCACTTACGATGCTGCGGGGCACACCATGAAGCCGTACAACATTATCCACATATAGCTTTTCCAATTTCTCAACCGGATCATCCTTCCTATGCAGAATGAAATGTGACACCTTCGTTATACGATCTACGACCACCCATATGACGTTGTTCCCCTTTTGCGACCTTGGCAACCCGTGCACAAAGTCCATAGTAATGTCATCGAACTTCCACTCCGAAATAGGCAAGGATTTCAAGAATCCTCCAGGCTTTTGGCACTCCGCTTTCACCAAGGCGCAAGTTTGACACTTCGCCACGTAGAGCGCCACATCCTTTTTCAGTCCTGGCCACCAGAACAATTTCTTAACATCGCGGTACATCTTCGTGCTCACCGGGTGAATTGAGTACTTGGTATGATGCGCCTCGTACAACAATTCCACCTGCAAATTGCCCACGCTTGGGATGCACAGATGACCGTCTTTCCAAAGTAATCCGTCCTCCACAACGAATTGGGAATTTGACCCATCCAGTGCATCTATCATGAGTTGCTTCATGTTGACATCCATATCCAACGCCTACCGAATCCGATCAACCAGGTCATATTGGACTTCAGTCCAATTCAATACTGCTTCAGCACTTGATTGCTTATCAACGCAAAAGATCTCCAATACCTCTAACTCACGAACCAACCGCTCATCATGGACCAAAAGCCAATTGGCTTGAGCTGGGGCATGATGACTCAACGCGTCCGCAACCGCATTGCCTTTACCAGGCACGTAGTGGATCTTGAATGTATAGTCCCCCAGGAACTCCATCCATCTACGCTGCCACATGTTCAGATCTTGCTAATCATTCAAATACTTCAGGCTCTTGTGATCGGTGTAGATATCAATCTTCACACCGTACAAATAATGTCTCCACAGCTTCAAGGCGAAAATCACGGCCGCTAACTCCAAGTCATGGACCGGATAATTCCTCTCGTGCACTTTCAGTTATCTCGAGCCATATGCTATAACGCTTCCATGCTGTAACAGCACATAACCCAAACCACTGCCCGAAGCATCGCTATAAATCTCATAACCTTCGGTCCCACTCGGCGAACTCAACACACGCGTCGTGGTCAACCGACATTTCAACTCCTCAAAAGCTCGCGTGCACTCCAGCGTCCAAACGAACTTCTGCTACTTCCTCGTCAAAGTAGTGAGAGGTAACGCTATCCGTGAGAAGTTCTCTACGAAGCTCCTATAATAGTCAGCAAGCCCCAGAAAGCTCCGGACTTCCGCTGACGTAGAAAGCTCAGGCCACTCTCGTATCGCAACAATCTTCGTTGGATCCACTGTAATACCTACCCCACTCACTATATGACCGAGGAATGCCACTGAGGAAAACCAAAACTCGCACTTCGAGAACTTGGCGTTCAATTGATTCCTATTTAGCATCTCTAAAACCAAATGAAGATGCCTGAAGTGATCTTCCTCACTCTGCAAGTACACCAAAATATTATCGTTGAAGAAGATCACAAAATGGTCCAAGTACTCCCTGAAGGTCCTGTTCATCAAATCCATGAACACTGACGGTGCATTCGTCAGCCCAAACGGCATGACCGTAAACTCGTAATGCCTGTATCTTGTACTGACCGATGTCTTAGGGATATCACTCTCCCTTATCCTCAGCTGATAGTAACCAGACTTGAGATCCAACTTAGAGTACACCGTCGACCCGACCAACTGATCAAAAAGATCATCGATCCTTGGGATTGGGTACTTGTTCATTTCCGTTAGCTTGTTTAACTCCCGATAATCAATAGAAAGTCTCAAGCTCCCATCCTTCTTCTTTACAAAGAGGACAGGTGCGCTCCAAGGCGACGAACTTGGACGCACAAACCCTTGCACCAACAACTCTTGAAGTTGCACCTTCGGCTCCGCCATTTCCTTAGGCGTTAGCCGATACGTAGATCATGACACAGGCTTTGCACCTGGCACTAACTCAGTAGTGAAATCTATCTCCCGTTGAGGCGGGGATCTAGGAAGATCTGCGGGGAACACATCAGGGTACTCAGCTACCACTGAAATACTATCCAATGTAGGCTTCGTCTTTGGAACCTCCACTAGTGTAAAGAACATCTCTACACCAGCACGAACCGCCTTCACCACCTGAAGAGCAGACATCAACGTCTTGCTCGACCCTTTCAAGCCCGTAAAAGTCATCCCATGACTTGCTCCCAACTTGACTTCCTTACAACCGCAATAAATATAGGCTTACTGCTCCGAGAGACAGTCCATGAAAAATATAACGTCGAACTCCACCAACGGTAGTAACGACGCTTGCAGATCGAACTCTTAATTCCCAATGCGAATCTTAACACCGCAGATTTTATCCGCGCGCATCGAACACCCATTCGGTAACAAAACATCCAACTTGTCCTTCGCCATCGAAGAAGGTACTCCGATGCACGATATGAATCCTTCGGACAAGAAGGAGTGTGAAGCTCCCGTATCAAAGAGTGCTCTTGCCGGAAACTCACAAATCAAAACAAATCCTAAACAAGCAGTGGTAAGGTAACATACGCATAACAAGTATTTAAAGAAACTTAACTTGCTACAAATTAAGTCGTACCTGTCACCACATCCGCTTGTTTGATGGCCTCCTGTTGACCAAGATTATAAACCCTTGGTTGATCCAGAGCATAATGGGATGCGGTTGACTCCAACGCCTTGCCCTTCTCTTCATAAGTTGCTCCCGGCTTCCTCTCGGACTTGGGACGTCCGCTCTAACAGTCACTGGCAAAGTGCCCCGGCTTCCCACAAGTAAAACATGCACCCGGGGCACGACACGTAGTCTCCCCAGAAGTATCGGAAGAAGGAGCTGGACCCGAAGTCTTAGCATTCTTAAAGAACCTTTGATAGCGGGACTTCGAAGTAGTCGGCCCTTTGAACCCAAACTTCTTATCACCAAGGCTTTTCTTTGCTTAAACATTCATCATGTCCTTCTCCAAGGATCGGGCCGTGTTGACCAAGGTCAAGAAACCCTGCGTCATCGGCCCCGAGAGTAGTAGCCTCAAGTCATCTCTTAGACCTTCGTAGAAACGGTTGGTCTTACGCTCCTCATCCACGATGGTAGAGCTAGCATACCGACCCAGCCTAGTAAACTCGTGGAGATACTCATCCACGCTACTCTCTCCTTGTACCAACCTCTGGAACTCATTCTCCAAAGCTATCCTCTAAGTCGAAGGGAGGTACCTAGCTAAGAACAGTCTCGAGAACTCCTCCATCGAGACGTTTGTAAGTTGCCTTCCTCTCAATAGATGCAGCTCCAAACCCTCCCACCACAGCCTAGCGTCTCCATCCAACAGGAACATAGCTATAGTGGTCATCTGCCACTCCTCCGTCTCTGTCGCTGTCAAGACTCTCTTCATACAGGAGAGCCAGTCTTCAGCTTGAGATGGGGTTCCCAACCCCGAGAATACCGGAGGATTAAAGCACATGACATGTTTGAGCTCTCTCTCGGTTTCCCTCCTTGGCACCAATGGTTCCACTACTACCTGCTCCACTCTTCTCGGCTCAACCTATGGAAGAGGTACCTGCTCCATCGTAGGAGCGGGCTGCTGCATTTGCCTTGCAGGCTGCGCATTGATCATGGCAAACACTGCTTCGGCCACCAATCGTATGGTCTCAGCCTGTAACACCCCCTATCCGTCGCATAGCATATAGCAGTAGGTCCGGCCGGGGCCCGACGCCATATACCACAGACAGACCAGGTGGTTACGTATGGAAACCATCCAACCAATCTCAACGTCCTACACAGAGCATTCTAGCGGAAGCAATTTATAAGAGTTACAAATCAAGAACCCAGCACAAGCATGAATGTCCACTAAAACCAAAAGGAATGTCATTACAAAATACTCAAAAGTCGGCCTTAAGGCCTTACGAGATGTTTCATTTGTCTATTACATGATTTACCAACCTCGGCACGCAGGCCGGCCATACATGAATAAAATAGAAAACATTTCCACTTGGGCCTTCGAGGGCCAGCTTCGCAAAAAGGGCTTTAGCCCGCTATTGACCGCTTGGTCCAGCTGCACCTGCAAGCAAACAAACCACCGCACGGTGGCAAACAAAGCAACGGTCAGCAATGCTGACCAAATTATAACGATCCCGCCCCCAACTCGGGGCGGCGATGCTCCTTCCCTGCAGTTCATTAGCACAAGCGAGCAATGCATATAACCATAGCCATCTCATCACAGACGTTGGCTCGTACGGCCACACGTCCCGTGCACTCAGGGCACATTCTCGGCGAATCGGTCGATGTCACGTCAATTAAAGCCATTAACATTCCGGACTCACCACCGCCACTTAGACGGCCATTCCTATGAGCAATTCGTCTTCATGGTATTGGTCACGTCAATTTAAGCCATTGACCACCGAAGACTCACATCTATGCCAACGGCGAGTGCCATGTAACTTTAGGTCTCTCTAACCCGAACGACATAAAGCGGGTACGGCTCCATCTAACCCGTGCTCACATCGCAACGGCAATTTAAGCCATTTGCGCGGGTCAAACTTTCACCGAGTCCCATTCTACCGCAAGACACATAACCCCGTTATGTTCATGTTGGCACTCAGGCCACCAAGTTGGCAAGACCTCGTGTCCGCCCAGTTTTCCGGGTGCACCTTTGGGTTAGTCCCCAAGGCTCCCTGCTGCAATCTACCGCGTAGAAAACCCGAAAACACCAAATAGCACGGAGTCTTCTCCGGCCTTATGCAATGCAACATCACCGATCCGAACTAACATGTCCGGGTAGGCTTCAACCACAATGCCTATGTCCGTTCTCGCATACGGACGCTAAACAACGGGGACTTTACATATCTACCCGAAGGAATGCCTCCAACTCTTCGCAAACTCGCGAGAGAGGGCTTCCTATGCTAAGAAAGAAAGCTATCAAGCTCACAAGTGAGGATCGTTACCCTTGCGTTCCTCTTTGGCGCCATCGAAATGTAATCGGATAGAAATCACCGCGCTTGCGTTGCCTCCGTGGATCCGGAGTCGGCTTGCGATTCGGAGCTCCGAAGCTCCTCCAATGGCGGATCTAGCTCCTCTTCCTCTAGCCTTGGCTCTTCTTTCTCCAAGGGTTTGGAGAGAGATCAAGTGATGAAAAGTGTGGATTTTTCTAAGTCAAACCCGTGTATATCCTCCCAGGAACCATCCCCAGCCGTCGGATCTCAACCTAAGAAAACGAGCGGCTTTGATTCGGGGCTGAAATGCCCAATCTGGGCCGAACACGGCTTGGCACACGCCCGTGTCCAGGGCCGTGTGCCGCATTCGCCGTCAAAATCGAATCTTCTGAACACGCACACGGGTATCGAACACGCCCGTGTTCGAGCTGACACGCCCGTGTTCCAGCTGACACGGCCGTGTAGCCGGCCGTGTACCCATGATTTTTCCCCCGTTTCCAACCCGAGCACTGCACGGGTTCTAGGACACGCCCGTGTCCGTGCCCGTGTCACATTGACACGCCTGGGCCCCCAGGCCGTGTACACGGGACATTTCGTCGAGGGGAGAACGACGACTGGATGACACGGCCTTGGACACGCCCGTGTCCTAGGCCGTGTGCCTTGTCTCGACGACCGTCGAGTGAATCTCGACGATTTCACCTTGACGCTCGTCGACACGGGTCGACACGCCCGACGACACGCCCGTGTCGCGGGCCGTGTGCCCATTCTCGACGAATCGTCGAGAATAACTCGACGATTTCACGGCTAAGTGTCGACACGGGTCGACACGCCCTGCGACACGCCCGTGTCGCAGGCCGTGTGCCCATTCTCGACGAATCGTCGAGAATAACTCGACGACTTCGCGGCTAAGTGTCGACACACGCTTGACACGCCCTGGGACACGCCCGTGTCCCAGGCCGTGTGCCTTCAGCCAGAAACCAAAACTGGCCCAAAACGTCCCCCTTTGCTCCTTTGAGTTTCGGGGCGTTACAACTCTACCCCTCTTAAAAGAATTTCGCCCACGAAATCACATAAAGGGAAAAACATGTACAAAACAAAATTTGTACCTGAGCGGAACAACTCCGGATATTCGTCAAGCATCGTCTGCTCTCGCTCCCAGGAGAGCTCCTCACGACCGCAATTGTCCCACCGGACCTTGACCATCCTGATCTCTTTATTGCGTAGCCGCTTGACCTCCGAGTCTTCAATGCGCACGGGCTTGACCTTTGTCGTAAGCCCACTATCCACCGGCACTTGATCGACCGCGATCACTTGCGTAGGCTCTTGCGCCGCCTTCCTAAGTACCGAAATGTGGAATACATCGTGTAAACCACTTAGCTCCACAGAAAGCTTCAACCTATAGGCCGCTTCTCCCACTCGCTCCAGAACCTCGAACGGTCCAAGGTACCTCGGGCTTAGCTTTTTCAATCGCCGCACCCGCGAGACACCCTTGAACGGCTTGATCTTCAAGTATACATAATCGCCCACAGCGAACTCCACGTTCCTGTGCTTGGCATTATAGTACTTTGCTTGCCGGTCCTGAGCCATGAGCAACCTCTCCCGAATGGTTCTTACCAAGGAAGTAGCATCCTCCACTTCCGATCGCTTATACAACTTTGACTCGCCCGTTTCTAACCAAGACAACGGCGTGCGACATCTTCTACCATAAAGGGCCTCGAAAGGCGCCATCTGAATACTTGCTTGGTAGCTGTTGTTGTATGCGAACTCCACCAAATAAAGATGGTCCTCCCATTGCTTTCCAAAGTCCAAGACACACATGCGAAGCATGTCTTCCATGGTTCTATTGACCCTCTCGGTCTGCCCATCCGTTTGTGGATGGAAGGCTGTGCTAAACTTCAGCTTTGTTCCCAACATTTGCTGCACCAGCCTCCAATCATTGGACGTGAACCGCCCATCACGGTCACTCACGATGCTGCGGGGCACACCATGAAGCCGTACTATATTATCCACATAAAGCTTCGCCAGCTTCTCCACCGGATCGTCCTTCCTATGCGGAATAAAGTGCGACACCTTCGTTAATCGATCGACCACCACCCAAATGGCGTCGTTCCCCTTCTGCGACCTTGGCAAACCATGCACAAAGTCCATAGAGATGTCGTCGAATTTCCACTCCGGAATAGGCAAGGACTTAAGAAATCCTCCCGGCTTTTGGCACTCCGCCTTTACTAAGGCGCAGGTTTGGCACTTCGCTACGTATAGCGCCACATCCTTCTTCAAACCCGGCCACCAAAATAACTTCTTGATATCGCGGTACATCTTCGTGCTCCCCGGGTGAATCGAGTACTTGGTATGGTGTGCCTCGTACAACAACTCCACCCGTAAATTGCCCACACTTGGGACGCACAAACGACCGTCTTTCCAAAGCAATCCGTCCTCCACGACGAATTGGGAATTTGACCCATCCAGAGCCTCTATCATGAACTGCTTCATATGAGCATCCATATCCAAAGCCTGCCGAATCCGATCAGCCAGGTCATATTGGACTTCAGTCCAATTCAGCACTGCTTCAGCGCTAGATTGTCTATCCACACAAACAATCTCCAACGCCTCCAGCTCCTGCACCAACCGCTCATCATGCACTGATAGCCAATTCGCTTGAGCTGGGGCTCGGCGACTCAACGCATCCGCAACCGCATTCCCTTTGCCAGGCACGTAGTGGATCTTAAAGTATAGTCCCCCAGGAACTCCATCCACCTACGCTGCCGCATATTCAGATCTTTCTGATCAATTAGATACTTTAGGCTCTTGTGATCGGTGTAGATATCAATCTTCACACCGTACAAATAGTGTCTCCACAGCTTCAAGGCAAAAATCACGGCCGCTAACTCCAAGTCATGGACCGGATAATTCCTCTCGTGCACTTTTAGTTGTCTCGAGCCATAAGCTATCACGCTGCCGTGCTGCAGTAGCACGCAACCCAAACCGCTGCCTGAAGCATCGCTATATATCTCATAGCCTTCGGTCCCAACCGGCGAACTCAACACAGGCGCCGTGGTCAACCGACACTTCAATTCCTCAAAAGCTCGCGCGCACTCCGGCGTCCAAACGAACTTATGCTCCTTCCTCGTCAAAGTAGTGAGAGGTAGCGCTATCCGCGAGAAGTTCTCTACGAAGCGCCTATAATAACCGGCAAGCCCCAAAAAGCTCCGGACTTCTGCTACCGTAGCAAGCTCAGGCCACTCCCGTATCGCAACAATCTTCGCCGGATCCACCGCAATACCCTCTCCACTCACTATATGCCCGAGGAACGCCACTGAGGATAGCCAAAACTCGCACTTCGAGAACTTGGCATACAACTGGTTTCTCCTGAGTGTCTCCAACACCAAATGGAGATGCTTGAAGTGATCCTCCTCACTTTGCGAGTACACCAAAATATCGTCGATGAAGACGATCACGAAATGGTCTAGGTACTCCCTGAACGTCCTGTTCATCAAGTCCATGAATACTGACGGCGCATTAGTCAGCCCAAACGGCATGACCGTAAACTCATAATGCCCGTATCTCGTACTAAACGCTGTCTTCGGGATATCACTCTCCCTTATCCGCAGCTGATAGTACCCAGACTTGAGATCTAACTTCGAGTACACCGTCGACCCGACTAACTGATCAAAGAGATCATCAATCCGGGGGATCGGGTACTTATTCTTCTCAGTCAGCTTGTTTAGCTCCCGATAATCAATACACAATCTCAAGCTTCCGTCCTTCTTCTTAACAAAGAGGACCGGTGCGCTCCAAGGCGAAGAACTCGGGCGCACATACCCTTGCTCCAACAACTCTTGCAGTTGAACTTTCAGCTCCGCCATTTCCTTAGGCGCTAGCCGATACGGAGATCGTGACACAGGCTTTGCACCTGGCACTAGCTCGATAGTAAAATCTATCTCCCGTTGTGGCGGGGCTCCAGGAAGATCTGCAGGGAACACATCAGGGTATTCCGATACCACTGAAATACAATCCATAGCGGGCTTCGGCTTTGCAACCTCCACTAGTGTAAAGAACAGTTCTGCTCCGGCACGAACCGCCTTAACCACCTGAAGAGCAGACATCAATGTTTTGCTCGACCCCTTTAAGCCCGTAAACGTCGTCTCACGACTCGCTCCCAGCTTGACTTCCTTGCTACCGCAATCTATATGGGCCTGCTGCTCCGAGAGCCAGTCCATGCCAAATATGACGTCAAACTCCACTAACGGAAGTAAAGACGCCCGCAGGTCGAACTCCTGCTCTCCAATACGAGTCTTAACCTCGCAGATCCTAACCGCTCGCATCGAACACCCATTGGGCAATAACACATCCAACTTGTCCTTCGCCATCGAAGAAGGGACTCCGATGCGTGATATAAATCCTTCGGACAAGAAGGAGTGTGAAGCTCCCGTATCAAAGAGTGCTCGTGCGGGATTTTCACAAATCATTACAAATCCTAAACAAGCAGTGGTAAGGTAACATATACATAACAAGCATATAAAGGAATTGACTTGCTATAAATTAAACCGTACCTGTCACCACGTCAGCTTGTTTAATGGCCTCCTGTTGGCCAAGATTATAGACCCTTGGTTGGGCCGGAGCATAGTGGGATGCGGTCGACTCCACCGCCTTTCCCTTCTCTTCGTAGGTAGCTCCTGGCCTCCTTTCGGACTTAGGACGTCCGCTCCAACAATCACGGGCAAAGTGCCCCGTCTTGCCACAAGTAAAACACGCACCCGGGGTCCGACCCGTAGTCGCCCCAGAAGCGCCAGAAGGAGCTGGACCCGAAGTCCTATGCTTCTTGAAAGCCCTCCGATAGCCAGACTTCGAAGTAGTCGGCACTTTAAACTCAGATTTCTTTTCACCCAAGCTTTTCTTTGCCTGTACACTCTTCATGTCCTTCTCCAAGGACCGGGCAGTATTGACCAAGGTTAAGAAACCCTGCGTCATCGGCCCGACAGTAATAGTCTCAGCTCATCCCTCAGACCTTCGTAAAGCGATTAGTCTTGCGCTCCTCATCCATGATGGTAGAGCTCGCATAACGACTCAACCGCGTAAACTCGTGGAGATATTCATCCACGCTTCGCTCACCCTGCACCAACCTCAGGAACTCATTCTCCATTGAAATCCTCTGAGTAGAAGGGAGGTATCTTGCTAAGAACAATTCCGAGAACTCTTCCATCGGAACGTCTATCAATTGTCTTCCTCTCAGATGATGCAGCTCCAAGCCTTCCCACCACATCCTTGCTTCACCGTCCAATAGGAACGTAGCAATGGTGGTCATCTGCCACTCCTCCGTCTCCGTCGCTGTCATGACTCTCTTCACCCTAGAGAGCCAGTCTTCAGCCTGCGATGGGGTTCCCAACCCCGAGAATAACGGAGGGTTAAAGCTCATTACATGCTTCAACTGCCTCTCAGTCGCCCTCCTTGGCACTATTGGTTCTACAACCACTTGCTCCATCCTCCTCGGCTCCGCCTCTTGAAGAGGTACTTGCTCCATCACAGGAGCGGGCTGCTGCGCTTGCCTCCCAGGCTGTGCATTTATCACGGCTAACACCGCTTCAGCCACCAATCTTATATTTTCAGCCGACAAAGGTGTTGCGGGAGCAACTTCTGGTGCACTACTTGCCTCAGAACCTCGGCGTTCTGACGGCCCAACACCACTTCTGGTCACCTATAGTGGTACAAAACACCGTTAAGCGACCAAATAACATTGCAAACAGCAATTATAGGAACACGCAGGTTCCTCAAACACGAGTATTTTCATTCCTAAGTGGACATTCATGGGTTCTCTTTACTGTTATAACGATGACGCACACAATGTGCTCACCACCCCTTAAAAAGAATTCGCCCACGAATTCAAGTTCAAGCCCGACCAAAACCAGTAGTCTGATACCAAATTGTAACACCCCCTATCCGTCGCATAGCATATAGCAGTAGGTCCGGCCGGGGCCCGACGCCATATACCACAGACAGACCGGGTGGTTACGTATGGAAACCATCCAACCAATCTCAACGTCCTACACAGAGCATTCTAGCGGAAGCAATTTATAAGAGTTACAAATCAAGAACCCAGCACAAAGCATGAATGTCCACTAAAACCAAAAGGAATGTCATTACAAAATACTCAAAAGTCGGCCTTAAGGCCTTACAAAATGTTTCATTTGTCTATTACATGATTTACCAACCTCGGCACGCAGGCCGGCCATACATGAATAAAAATAGAAACATTTCCACTTGGGCCTTCGAGGGCCAGCTTCGCAAAAAGGGCTTTAGCCCGCTATTGACCGCTTGGTCCAGCTGCACCTGCAAGCAAACAAACCACCGCACGGTGGCAAACAAAGCAACGGTCAGCAATGCTGACCAAATTATAACGATCCCGCCCCAACTCGGGGCGGCGATGCTCCTTCCCTGCATTTCATTAGCACAAGCGAGCAATGCATATAACCATAGCCATCTCATCACAGACGTTGGCTCGTACGGCCACACGTCCCGTGCACTCAGGGCACATTCTCGGCGAACCGGTCGATGTCACGTCAATTTAAGCCATTAACATTCACGGACTCACACCGCACTTAGACGGCCATTCCTATGAGCAATTCGTCTTCATGGTATGGTCACGTCAATTTAAGCCATTGACCACCGAAGACTCCCATCTATGCCAACGGCGAGTGCCATGTACTTTAGGTTCTCTCTAACCCGAACGACATAAGCGGGTACGGCTCCATTTAACCCGTGCTCACATCGCAACGGCAATTTAAGCCATTTGCGCGGGTCAAACTTTCACCGAGTCCCATTCTACGCAAGACACAAAACCCGTTATGTTCAAGTTGGCTCTCAGGCCACCAAGTTGGCAAGACCTCGTGTCCGCCCAGTTTTCCGGGTGCACCTTTGGGTTAGTCCCCAAGGCTCCCTGCTGCAATCTACACGCGTAGAAAACCCGGAAAACACCAAATAGCCGGAGTCTCTCCGGCCTTATGCAAATGCAACATCACCGATCCGAACTAACATGTCCGGGTAGGCTTCAACCAAAATGCCTATGTCCGTTCTCGCATACGGACGCTAAACAACGGGGACTTTACATATCTACCCGAAGGAACGCCTCCAACTCTCGCAAACTCGCGAGAGAGGGCTTCCTATGCTAAGAAAGAAAAGCTATCATGCTCACAAGTGAGGATCGTTACCCTTGCGTTCCTCTTTGGCGCCATCGAAATGTAATCGGATAGAAATCACCGCGCTTGCGTTGCCTCCGTGGATACGGAGTCGGCTTGCGATTCGGAGCTCCGAAGCTCCTCAATGGCGGATCTAGCTCCTCTTCCTCATAGCTTGGCTCCTTTCTCCAAGGGTTTGGAGAGAGATCAAGTGATGGAAAGTGGATTTTCTAAGTCAACCGTGTATATCCCTCCCAGGACCATCCCAGCCGTCGGATCTCAACCTAAGAAAACGACGGCTTTGATTCGGGGCTGAAATGCCCAATCTGGGCCGAAACACGGCCTGGCACACGCCCGTGTCCAGGGCCGTGTGCCGCATTCGCCGTCAAAATCGAATCTTCTGAACACGCACACGGGTTATCGAACACGCCCGTGTTCGAGCTGACACGCCCGGTTCCAGCTGACACGGCCGTGTAGCCGGCCGTGTACCCCATGATTTTTCCCCGTTTCCAACCCGAGCAATGCACGGGTTCTAGGACACGCCCGTGTCCGTGCCCGTGTCACATTGACACGCCTGGGCCCCCAGGCCGTGTACACGGGACATTTCGTCGAGGGGAGAACGACGACTGGATGACACGGCTTGGACAGCCCGTGTCCTAGGCCGTGTGCCTTGTCTCGACGACCGTCGAGTGAATCTCGACGATTTCACCTTGACGATCGTCGACACGGGTCGACACGCCCGACGACACGCCCGTGTCGCGGGCCGTGTGCCCATTCTCGACGAATCGTCGAGAATAACTCGACGATTTCACGGCTAAGTGTCGACACGGGTCGACACGCCCTGCGACACGCCCGTGTCGCAGGCCGTGTGCCCATTCTCGACGAATCGTCGAGAATAACTCGACGACTTCGCGGCTAAGTGTCGACACACGCTTGACACGCCCTGGGACACGCCCGTGTCCCAGGCCGCGTGCCTTCAGCCAGAAACCAAAACTGGCCCAAAACGTCCCCCTTTGCTCCTTTGAGTTTCGGGGCGTTACACAGCGATGGAGGTGTTGCAGGAGCATCATTCGGTGCACTACTAGCCTCAGAAACTCGGCGTTCCGACGGCCCGCCCAGCACCGCTTTAGTCATCTATATAGTGGTACAAAGACCATTAAGCGACCAAACAAAATTGCAAAACGCAATTATAGGAACATGCAGGTTCCTAAACAGTTGTATTTTCATTCTTAAGG